>CM076575.1:1841909298-1842226511 GCA_034641835.2 Pinus albicaulis | reverse complement strand
AATTAATTGTAATTTTTCTCATTGGCCTTGATGCCATCCTGTACAGCTCCATTCTTATTTTAATACCCAAGAGGTGATTTTTGAAATACTTTCATATCTAGTTTTCATATCTGGATTTCACATTTCAAGTTGACAATATAACAGATAAGTTGACAATTTTTTCAAATGCAAATCTAGATAAAAGCATGGCTGTCTTTGTCAATGATTTTTGGAATACCTCTTATCGTCTAAATTATTAAAATATGAGTTCTGATTTGTTGCATTGTTTGTCAAACCACCTTTTTTGTTGCAGTATTTGTAAAAACCAAAGTTTGATAATATAAGTTTATTAATGTCCAGCAAATGATCAAAGGAGTATGTCAATGGGAAGACCAAGGGTTAGCTCAACTGGTTTTTTTTCATGTTGTTGGGCATCTGCCTAGTTCAACCCTCCTGGTTAGGCACACTAGTCTATGACTTTAGCGAACAGGGTTACTAGGGATGCCATCCACAAACATGAGGAAGCATCTCTTGGGTTTCCCCACAAGGTTTTCCTTGGGGAAAATGTTAGGTCAATGGGATTATAAGAGTACATCACTAGCCAAAATACAATGTGGAAGTGTGGAAGTGTGGACTATAAAGATGCTAAAAATCATATCAAAACAGATTTTTAATTGTGCTAGAAGCAGAACAACAAGAGAAGATAAGAAAGTACATGACTCGGAGTGGAGATAAAGTAATTACAAGAAAAAGATAATATGTATGATATCTGAGGACCAAAGGAACTTTAGTTTGAACTAGTCATGGTATGCTAGTGCTGACAGGTGAGGACGAGCAATTAGATCAAGGGGGGTCTCCCTGCTAGAGTCCTCAATGACCGCAAAATTTTTTTTGGACTAGTGGATGATGTCCTTTGGAGTGTGTCTGGGACTGATAGGGCTCTACAGTATGATCCTTGTGGGAAGCCCAAATTTGAGCAAGCTCTCCTAACATCCAGGCATGGAAAAATTCTCCTGATGGATGGTTGGCTGTGTGGATTTGGGGGCACCCAGCTCCAAGGCCTTGTCGAGTTGTCTACTAAATTGTCTTGTTGGTAAAATGGTGTGCACGTGTGGCCTGGAACAACAACTCCATAAGGACCTTGTGAGGTAAGTGACTAGTCCACTCCTTTCCCATATGGGAAGGGGATATTGAGAAATATATGCACAGATCGACAAAATAATTGTATTAGCGCTGAGAACTCTATTATCACAGTGGTTTGTGAAGCTTTCCAATGAATGAACAAAATGTATTTCATTCTGAAAGTACCCTATAATATATTCTACTATCCTATTATCAACTATATAATTTAGTTTAACTAATTATATAAATGGATGCAAATTAATGCTTATTTAGAGTCTTGTTGATCAAAATAATAGTTTATTGCACCTATATTTTATAGTATTATAGTATTTTGGTATTAAAAATAATATCTTCTAAAATTTGGGTTTCGAAAATTGTTGATAACTTCTTGACTGAAGTGCTTGAGTCTCTCCAAGGAGATGCAATGAGTCACAAATCAATCAAAGTAAGGCAGCAAGCTTCACATTAACAAATCAGCCATATCTTCATCTTCTACTAGCTTCTTAACAACCAACACCTCACACGCAAACCTGTCCTTGGAGTACTCTACCAGCAATCGAGCCCCCCAATCAGCGTCCAAGCTCATAAGTGATAACGTGGCCGGTCTACGAGAAAGGGCATCAGCTACCACGTTATTCTTGCCTTTGACATACTCTATGTCAAAGTCATAGGCTTGGATCTTACTGATCCACTTCTGCTGTCTCTCCTGCAACTGCTTCTGCTCCAGAAAGTACCTCAGGCTGTTGTGATTTGACCTCACCCTGAATCTGCTGCCCACTAGATACTGCCGGTATTTGGCCAATGCATGCATGATGGCCAACATCTCCTTGTCGTATATGGAATACAACCTCTCATGTGGAAGGAGCTTTCAGCTCTCAAAAGCTATCGGGTGACCGCCCTGCATCAAAACTGCACCAATCCCCTCTCCCGATGCATCACACTCGAGGACAAACGGTTGTGTGAAATCTGGCAATGCCAGCACGGGGCAGCTGCTCATCACCTCCTTGAGCTTATCAAAAGCTCGCTGTGCGGTGTCCGACCAACTGAATGCCCCCTTCCTCGTCAAATCTGTGAGGGGTGCAGCAAGCTGTGAGAAGCCCTTGATGAACTTCCTGTAGTATGTGCAAATGCCAATAAATCCCCGAAGCTCCGTCACATTCCGCGGCTCTGGCCAATCTCTGATGGCCCTGATCTTCTCCTCGTGGACTCTCACCTCGTCCACTCCTATAATGTGCCCCAAATACAGCATCTCTGTCAACCCGAACTCACACTTGGAGAGCTTGGCATAGAACTGCTGCTCCTCCAAGATGTGCAAAACTGTCTCAATATGCTGGAGATGCTCCTCCCAAGTCCTGCTATATATAAGTATGTCATCGAAGAAGACCAGCACAAACTTCCTCAGATGACCCCTGAAAATGTGGTTCATGCACGACTGAAAGGTAGCGGGTGCATTGGTCAGCCCAAAAGGCATGACCATAAACTCGAAGTGCCCATAATGACACCTGAAGGCGGTCTTGGGAATGTCCTGTTCCCTCACGCGTATCTGATGGTACCCGGATCTCAAGTCAATCTTTGAGAAGAACCGTGCTCCTCTCAGCTCATCCATCAGCTCATCGATCCTGGGGATGGGGTACCTGTTCTTCAGGGTCTTCTTATTCAGAGCCCTGGAGTCAATGCACATGCGCAATGTGCCGTCCTTCTTCTTCACCAACACTACAGAAGAAGCGAAAGGACTCGTGCTGGGCCGAATGTGACCAAGGGCCAGCAACTCCTGGATAGCCCGTCTATCTCGTCCCGATAGGCCTTGGGATGCCTATATGGTGTGGTAATCACGGCCTGTATCCCCTGCTCAAGCTCGATCGTGTGCTCAAACCCCCGATCCGGTGGCTGCCCTGGTGGAATATCCCCAACATCGCCGTATACCAAGCCGAGAATAGACCTGTAGCTCGTGATGCACCGTCCGACCTATATCCACCGTCAAGCTTCGCAACTCTGGCTGTTCCACTTATGTCTCCCGCCAAGGTCGCCCATCCCGTGTGCCACATCGTCCGAGGCGGGTATGTGTGTCGTCTCGTATCTTCTCATGCCTCCCTGTCTTGGGATCATCCCACTCCATCTCTAGGGCCTTCCAATCTGTCGTGACCTTCCCCAGAGTAATGAGCCACTGAACACCCAATATCAGGTTGGTGTCCGGAATATCTACCACAAAGAAATGATCTGTCAATGTATAAGTGCCCATCGTCACCGATAACTCTGGGACATACCGAGCACATGCCATAGTCTGATCTCCTGGGACCAAGACAGAAAATCCATCAAAACGCTCAGTCTGTATGCCTCTCCGCTCAACCATCTGAGCATCAATAAGTTGTGGGTGGCCCCACTATCAACCAAGACTGAGACCCGCTGTCCGCGTACTGTCCCCCGTACGCGCAGCGTCAAGTACTTGGGAACTCCCCGCAATGCGGCTAGAGCTCCTCCAGTAGGTGCAAATGATGCCCCACCTGCTGCGGGTGGTGGAGGTGGTAAGGTACCCTGCGCTGCATAACAATCTCCTGCCTCCACGTCATCCCCCTCATCCTCTTCCCCACTGCTCTCGGAGAAGACCTCAATGAAATGTGCTTTCCCCGCAGCACACCTATGTCCCGGTGCCCATGGCTCCTGGCAAGTGAAGCACAGCCGCTTCCTCCTCAACTCTCTCCTGGCCTCGTCATCAAACTGCCCTCGCCCAGGATTCGCCTTGGGAGGCGGAATCCTCGTGTCCTTCCCCTTAGGCTGGAAGGCCTGTCTCTGGGGATAAGGTGTCCGAGTCCTGGGTAAGACATCCTGTAAATCCCGAGTCCTGCTGATGGCATCCTGAAGGGTAGCTGGTCTAGTCGACCGAACTAGGCCACGAAGTGGCTCTGACAACCCCTCCACAAACATGTAAACCATCCGAGCCGTAGATAAATCAGGTACCATCACCGAAACCCTCAAGAAATCTGAAATGTACGTCTCTGCACTCCCAGTCTGTTTGAGCTTTGTCAGCTCAACAAAGTGCTGCTCCGGATCCCTCCTGTCAAAGCGCTCTATCACCCTCCTGGTAAACTCGGCATATGTCGTCACTGTAGAATGCCCGAGTGTCGTCATCCCATGAAACCACCAGTCCTGGGCTTCACCATCCAGATGTAATGTTGCCACCTTAATGGCCTCTGACTGCGACATCTGGTTAAGCTGGAAATAGATGTCCAACTTCTCCACCCAAGACTTTGCCGAACTGTTTGATGAGCCATCAAACGTGGGCAAATGAAATCTGCTAGCTGTGCGGTGGTCATCACGATGGTGCCTGTGCCCTCTGTGATGATCACGGGGTCTAATGTCATGCTGGACCTGGACAAAGTCTCTGAATGTGATGGAATCTCGGAACGCCGGCCCGTACGCCTGGTACTCAGCAAAAAACTCACCCATCTGACCCGGCTATAGCTCACGCTGTGCTACTGCCCCTGCGTCCTCTGCCAGGAAGATAGGCATGGTGGATCGCGTGGGTGCTGGAATATCCCTCTGTGCACCCCTCTGTACTCCTGCCCTTGCGTCCTCTGCCAAGAATGTGGGCATAGTGGATCGCGTGGGTGCATGCGATGCCACTATGGGGATAGCATCATGCACTGGCACGTGGTGGGACATACCCGATCCCTAACCGACCTGGAAACCCCTGGGAGGTTCCCTCTGCCTGACCTTTAATGTCGTGAGTCTGTGTCATCTCCTGCATGTGTTGGAGGAGTGTCTCCCATCTCCTCGAACCCTCCTCGTCTGCCATAGGGCCCTGCTGCTCTGCGTCCCTCGCAGGCTGCTCCTGCTCTGAATATGTCTCAGGCGGCTCCTGATCGGAATCCGTCACAGGTTCCCCCTCTCTGAAGGGGTTCTCCCACCTACTCTCAACGTCTCTGTGTCTCCTCTGATCAATGTAGGGTTTACCCCCGGGCGTCATAGACTGCTAGCTCCACAGGCTAAGCCAGAACTATGCTCTGATACCACTGTAGTATCCCCAACGGGAAATAGACAGTAATACACAGAAATACAAACATGCAATATATATAGAAAAATGCCGGGACTGGAAAATAGAGCAAGTACACATAAAAATACCAGAACGCTAAGCCATTTTATTAATTCTGAGAATACATGTATGGGTACAATAGATAATCAGAATGAGTGCACCTATCCTTGCACAAGGCAAGTGAAGAACCTCTCAGAATAGGAAATGGCTGCAATAGAGACTGCGTCCTAGCTGCTGGAGAAATCTGCCGTAGAAAGCTGTTGCTCCAATGCACTGGAACTAGGGGCTGATCCCCTCATTGGAATGAGCTGAAAATCGGTAGACTGCCTGTACTCACTGCTCCGGACCAAACCCAGAAACCATGAAGCAAATGCTCCACCTCCGAAAATCCACCACTGAAGCCCTCCTCAAGAAAAACGCTGTCTCTCCCAAGCACAGCGCAGAGGCTCAAGAAAGATGCTGGAAAAGGGCCACAAATCCCCCTGCAAAACTCTCCAACTGAATCAACAATCCCTCCAAGCTGAAATACGCTGAGGTCTCCACGAAAATCACCCACAACAGCGCTGCACCAACACCAACTGCGTCCTCCCTCCTAAACTGCGTCCTCCCTCCTGGACTGCGCAGTCACTCTATGGGGCTAGCTCCTCTGCAAAATGTCCACCAAAATCTCCTGCAAATCAACTGCTGAAACTGAAGGAATACCTTGCCCGAGCAGGCACTCGAAGTTCCCCGGGGCCAAGGGCGAGATCTCCGACCGGAGACACTCAGTTCGCACTAAATAGTGCTGCAGACCGACTAAACAACCGGCGTGCTCAAGTAGACGGAAGTCTAGCTCACAATATCATCAACATATCAATAATGCCAAATGGAGTGAAACCCCCACCTTTTATAGTGCTAGCTCCCTCAAAAACCCTAACTGCGTCCTTGAGCTCCTCCTATGCCTGCGCAGTTGCCTTTGGAGTCTACGTGAGGCCTCTCTCATGTACGTGTGGACCCCCAAGGCTTTCCCCTTTAAGTTACAACGTTCACCTACTAGGAAGCACTTTATTTTATTAAAGTGAGTTGACCCCCTCTTTCTCACTTTATTTATTTACAAGAAAACCCTTTTAGGAGAAAAACCACCGAATGCTTTTCTAATAATTTATGAGTCCATTAAATGTTTCAACTCTAACTAAAAAGAGAAGCCCCAACTCCCTAGTACTCTAAAAAAAAAATTATATAGGCCTAGGAGGCCCTCCAACATTTCTTAAATTGTTCAACTTTTTTAAAATGCTAAATCATCATTAGGGAGAGCTCATGATTGGTTGCGGTTAACTAGTATATGGGCCATCAACCCTTATAGAGTCCTTGGCTTGTATAATTAGCTTTATATGGTTAAAAATTTTCAATTTATCATAGCTTTCAAGTTATTTATTAGCTCTGAAATTCACGTGTCTTTGAATTTACAATATGCAGGACTCTATAGCAGAAATGAGATCAACTTTATCAAATAAAGAATGGAAGGTGCCAACAAGCATAATTTGGGGTATGAGGGATAGATGGTTGAAATATGATGGTGTGGAGGAGTTTGCAAACTACACAAAGCATGAAGTGATTCAACTTCCTAAGGTACTAGCTTACCTCTCTTTTTAATGCTTTTGTCTTTGGCTTTATATATTTTCAGGGATTTTGTTATTGGAGTTATATTTGGCTTTATATATTTTTTGGGATTATGTTTTTTAGATAATTACAAAATGGTCATTGGAACTCAATGCTTCTAATTTCCATGTTTTTCTTCAAATTATAAATTGCATATGTAGTGTCTGCCATAGTGGTTAATAATCTCCCAACTATGTTACACTAGCGAAATTCCTATTTATTTTTCTTTCTGACAAATTATTATTGGGTTCTTGGTTTTTTTTTTTTGTAGAAAGTTGACACTGTTGATCAATGCTTCAATTTCCATGTTCTCTTGAAAATTACATCTTATATTTATAAAAATAAACATTTACAATTTGAAAGTAAAAAATGGGAAGAGTATATACAATGAACATCATAAACTCTTCTAGAGAGCTACCAAGGTATAAATAAAAACAAATTATATAGTGTGATTTAAGGATTGAGCATTTTTTATCAGAAAAATCCTTTTTCCAACAACTAATGATGAACCTCATCCTTCCATATTGAATAGAAGGAAGACAAGGAGCAAGGCTCATAATCAAACACAAGTTTACACACCACAACATCCATGTTATGAACCTTGTGCCTAAGAAGTGATAAGAAACAAATAATTACAGTCCTCTTCAAGGGGAAACCTCCTTTTACAATCAATACAATGTTCAAGACAATATTTGATGATCCTAAGACTAGGTCTCCTTAGTGTGTCTGTGTGTAAATATAGGAGACAAATGTGTTGAGAATTTGAGAGGCGATAGGTTATTACAAATTCTCTTGATAATTACTTGTGAATGTGCTTATGTCTTCTCTTCTTTAGGTTAATTTAATATTTCATCAAGTCAATTATCAAAACACAAGACACAAAGATTAGGCACTGATCACTGTCTTTTAGTTTATTCGTATTGAAGTCTTTCCTTTTATCCGCACTGTAATTTAGTATATGTTCTCGCTGTCTCTACTGTGGTGTCCGCAAACGATCACTTCTGTAAGTTCCGCAAATGTTTCTTGTAATATATATCCGCAGACTCTTCCTGTAATACTGGTTCAGATTTATCCACAATTATCAGAGTAATCAGCATTGAATCCTTCCTTTTATTGCATTGTGATCTCACTGTTTATATGTACTGTAGTCTTCCTCTTATCTGCACTGAAATCTCAGACATGTCCACTTTATAATCTCAGATATATCTGCATTGCTTGCTTCAGTTATATTCGCAATTCTACTTCAATTAAATCCGAAAAATTGTTTCTCATTTAATCGTATTCATATCAGAGGTATCCGCAATTGTATCTGCACTTGTATTCACACTTGTATCTGCACCTTTTGATTGCTAAGACCACCGAAAAATCTTCACGGTAAATGAGCCACAGACCAAGTGTATTTAGAGAGACAGTCTCACTATCTTTTAGGCCGACCACCACTTTAGCATATAGGCCAACTTATTAGCTGTTAGAAAGCCGTCTTGTAACACATCATAATAGCTTAACTTTCAACGTTGATGTAGAGCTGAATTAAGCCATTGATTCATGTTTTCTCTGACTAGGTCTTGGAGCATTTCTCAGTCTATATGCTTCATATATATATATATATATGACACATTTAAACCTAGAAGACAAAACCCTAGATAGACATCAAGAAGAAGTCTATTTAACCTATAATAAAATCTTGCTCATGAAACCCATGAAGCAAGTACATAATACATTTTATTATCTTTGTCTTCTTTTAATAATTACATAGTCAATATGAAGACTGACCTAGTTACACTTTTCAACAAAATGGTACACTTATAATAAAATGGGACCATGAGGGGTTCTAAACTACATAACGATATAACAATATAAATGTATTCATTCAATATCTAGGGCTTAATAAGGGGTTTTGGGCTTAATATAGGGCTTATAAAGGGCTTAAGATGCCCCTCCCGTTTCAAGAAGTGTTGTCCTCAACACTTGATCATCTGTGGGTGTTTCTACATGAACAACCAGTTCCCATATTACTCCTTCCATTGCTGGGTTATTCCATTTGAAGTACTTGGTAATTCCTCGATTTATCAGTTGTGTAGTCCTTGTTTCTAAGATTGTTTCTAGTTTTAGTATTATTTTCCCTTCTTCATTAATCTTCGGTAGAATAGTTTGGGTTGCGATCTTGTCAGCAATTACCTTCTTTAAGGAAAAGACATGGAATACTAGATGTACATGTGAAGATGGAGAAAATTCCATTTGTAAGCTATACTTCAATCCTCTAGAACACCTTATAGGGGCCATAATACCTCAGTGCTAATTTATTGTCCTTCTTTTGTTGCTTGAAATATATCTATTTATATGGTTGTAGTCTCACAAATACCCAATCCCCCCACTTCAAATCCCCTTTCACTGTGATGTTGATCTACTTGTTGTTTCATCCTATTTTGTGCCATAACCAAGTTGTCCTTCAATAGTTTGAGAACCTCTTATTGGTGCCATATGTGGTCATCTACAACTTAAGCCTTTATATTCCCTTTCAAGGGTGGTGTGATGGATGGAGGATGAGGTATGGAAGGAGATGGCTCCTTGCAGAAAAACAAAATAGACATGGGATGGATCCTTGTAGCTAAGGATGGAGGCGGTGATAGAGTTCATATATTGCTTTTCTTCCTTTAAGTTCTTTACTTGAGCTTCCAATTCTTAAACCTTTTTCTAATCTTCTCTCCAACAATCTCACTTGGATCTATGTATAGCCAATTGTTTAGCCCATCATTCTTTTAAGCTATAAATCACATGTCTATGTTCTTCTAGGGGAACCCTTCCTCATCCATAGGATGTGATTGCGGTCTTCCATTTGGATATTTCTTCTCTTAACCAAAGGTAGTCAACTGACATTGTATAAATTGTTTGTACTCTAATTGAATGAATAATAGGTTTAACATACTTTGTTGGAGATTCCCTTTCTTGAATAAAGGGTTTTGCTATCTAAACTTCAATGAGGATGTACTTAATTTCTTGAGTAGTTGTGGGCAGAATTACTAAAAAATCGATTGGTTTTATCTCCTTTTAAGTAGCAATAGTACCTACTAGCTTAGGAGAAAACTGAGGAGAAGATTGAATGCATTAAGATTGTGACCCAATAATGAGATAGGGGGATTCAAAAGGAGGAACAACACATTTTCCCCCCTTCTAGTCATTCTTATGAAAACTAGAAAGTAACTGAAGATATTGGGCAATGGCTTGGGCAAGGATGACCAACCTTGCTTGTGATTAATGTCCTTGCAATTTTTCCTTAAGATTCCTCATCTTCATCTTTAATTTGTGGTTTACCCTCCTGTTGTTGTGTAACAACAACCCCTTATTATTATATACATGCTTTAAATAATGAGGTACTTTTAATTTTGAAAAATCTCCCAAAAATTGTGAATAACACTTAAAGTAGTCAATAATACCATAAAGTAATCTATATTACTACATTGAATTTTAAATTTTTTTGGCAAAAAACTCAAAATTCACTCCTTTCTCTGCTTTTATTATTTTTATTGGGATATTGAGGTAGTCACTCTTCAATAATATTAATTAAAACTTAGGTTCTTGGTCCCGATTGCCGCTAGTAAAAATACATTTTCATGATCTTCGATTTTTACACTTGCCATTATTGGATATCAGATATCGGGATTACTAGACAAAAGCGTGAATTGACAACTCGATATCCAATAGAATGATATCACAAGCCCAATAGCCAAGAAAGACTAATTGTTGACATGTTTCCATTACACAAGGTAACATTGACATGTAATGTGATACATGTCACTTGAATTATCCATTTGGACATCTGAAAATTTCTTTTTCACGTGACACATGGCATTTAACCATCACTGTCATGCCACCTTCCCGCCATGTCATCAAACTCAAATTGAGTTTTGAAATTGATGCCTTGCATTCTAATTCTATAACAAAGGATAAACCTAATATCTGGTATCCTGATATCGTGCCTTATCATATCGATACTGGGTGATATGCTCATAAATCTCTAAATATGAAACATTTAATACCCAGTTGCCATTTGCTGATTTTTTGGGTAGCATCGAATGTGCTCTAGCTCCGAAACTTTGTGGAGGGGCTAGAACACATGAGATCTCCAAGACCTAGAAATCGTTTGGAAAAATTCCACCCGGAACTTAAGTTATTCCAATAATTAATTATTTTAATGGAGACCCTAAGTCTAACTATGGGAAATTAAATAATTAAAGGGAATTAGTTTAAACATGTGGGTGAGAATGTTCTAAGTGATGAGGATCAAGTCTTTTCTAATCTTAGTCGTCGATTAGAGAATAGATCACTATCGTTGATTCTTCAATGAGAAAAGTATTAAAGGAAGGCTTGCGGTTAGTTGGAGAACACACACATAGCGGTAGCACTTGATCTAAGTCGAAATTATGGGGTGCAATCTGTTGAGAATTTTCGAGTGAGCTTGCAGTGCAGCGAGGGGAAGATCGGTAGAGGGATTTCAAATCCGAGGCTGAGAATACATTGGCAGAGAGGCAGATCCGTACCAGATTAGTGCAGGACAAGGAGGGGTGACGCAGAGGCAACAGAAGCCCAGCAAGGGTGACGCAGAGGCAGCATAAGCCCAACAGGGGTGACGCAAAGCCAGAAGGGCTCATGCAGAGGGACGCAGAGTCGGAAAAGGCTGACACAATCACTCAAAGAGCTGCGTTGGGGTTTCAGTGAGCTAGATAGGGCTCGTATTCAACAAATCTAGAAGGGGTGACACAAACACAGTGAAGGTTGACGCAGTGACTGCATAGCCACCTGTGGGGTTCTTCATCCTTAGTTCAATCAACCATATTATCTGTCTCCGGAGATAGAGGTACTTCTGTCGGGATTTTCTCTGTTGGAAACCACTACTAGTACCCTAGATTGTATTCAGAATTCTGCATAATAATAAAACCCTCAAGAGTTGTTGCACCGGTTTTCCCGCATTGGGTTTTTCCAGGGACATTTGTCCAAAAAATCTTGTTTCCTTTGTCGAATGTGATTAATTCTTCAGTACTTGATCTGTATGTATATGTAGGTTGCAGTATGTTTACTTCAATGTTTTCTGAATATTTCTGAAAATAATTTGTTAAATTAAAAACACCAGTAGGAGAAGTAAACCAGATTTATGCAGTAGGATTTCTGTAATAAGGATTTAGAAATTTTCATACGGTATCAGAGCTATTGTAGATCAAGGAGAGTTAAATCCATCAACGAAGTGACGAATTTTCTGTTGCAGGAAGAATGTTGTCCCGAGTGACAATGCAGATCCGAAAGAGGCAACGTACCAGAGAGATAGTGCAGGCCCTAGAGAGGTGACGTAGAGGCTCAGGCAGTCTGAGAAGGATGACACAGAGCCTGTCTAGCTGACGCAGAGGTTCATGCAGGCTTTGGAGGGTGATGTCGTCCAAGAGGAGGTGACGCAGAGCCAGTTGCCGTGACTGGAAGTGCAGTTTGGTTCTTCGAAAGTTGTTGGTGGGGCATTGTTTGTGCCAGTGCAGAGTAGTGTCTAGCAGGGTTGAAAAAGTAAGGAGAAGTAGTTCCTCAACAGACTTTCTAGCCAATAAGTCTGAGATCTCATCAGATGAGTGATTGGAGAGAGCTGATTCGACAGAATTGGTGGAGGATTTCTGGGAGGGAAATCACTTGTCAGAGGGATCGTTTTCTCTAGAGGATTTCTAGCACCAAGAAATCCAGATCTGAGTCTTTTGCATAAGGTAGTAGCAAAAGAGGGGAGAAGAGTGTCCATTTCAACAATCTTTTTTTGAGCAGAGATGACCTCTCATGGATTGAGAGATAAGACAGGTTAGATGGAGAATCTAACTTTGTCATCTGGAAGGCCAGAATCCTGTCAGTCCTTAACAAATATCACATCAAAGATCATGCTGAGAAGGTTGTAGTTGTTCCTGTTGATGCTAATCCCTTGAAGAAGTATGAGGAAAATAAAGCTAGAGCCAAGCGCTTGATTATGGACGGGGTGAAGGATCATGTGGTCCCACACATTGCCGAGAAGAATACGACAAATGAGGTGTGGACAACATTGAGCTCATTGTATCAAAGTACTTTTGTCTAGAGGAATATGCTTCTGGAGAATCAGCTGCGACTATTTCAGATGCATAAGGGAGATGAAATTGACCCCTTCCTCATTAGATTGAAAGCGATTCGAGATCAGCTGGTTGCTATGGGCCACTCCTGATGATGGTCTTATGGTGAGAACTGCCCTGAATGTAGTGTCTGAAGAGTGGGTGACCTTTATCCAAGGTATCTTGGGCAGAGTGACTCTTCCAAATTGGGAAGACATGTGGGTAGCTCTTCCTCAAGAAGAGATCAGGAGATTGACCAAGATGGGCAGCAGCAGCAGAGGAGCCAAGATCAAGGAGGAGGAGGAAGATGTGGCTCTCGTATCTAAGGGACAGGAGCAACATTGAGGGAAGAAAAAAAAATACCTTTCTAAGGTCCCGTGCTTCAACCTTCAGATGTGGTGAATTGGGACATTTCGCCAGTACTTGTCCTCAGAAGAAGAAGGGCAAGGAAGATTAAGATTCTAAGGCTGCAACAACAAACGATGATGATGGGAGTGATGACGATGTCTAAACTCCATGTTATGATGCTCAGATGAAGATACCAATATTTTTATTGGGTTCCTCTTTCGGAGAGGTGCAAGATTGATCTAAAGATCATCTTGATCCGATGAGCAGAACATTTATTTTGAATTTATTTTTAATCTATTCAAAATATGTGCAGGTCGGCTTTAAGGTTTTGTACCCTAGCAAGATGTGTCACACACCTCAATGATGGATATAAATAAGGTCAATGTTGGAGGACATTTCACTCATCTCATCCTCACACATTCTCTCTCCTCATCTGATTGGTTCGATCACTTGGAGTCTCTTCTCTCTCCACACGTGGGAAATTTGGCAGCAGCAATTTCTAGTTTTAGGTCTAGGGTTTCTGCAGCAACTACAGCCAAGTTTGACCAGCGTTGACTTTCGTCAACGCAAGGTCAAATCGACCCAAAACTCTCCCAAAATCTTGATTTCCCTAATCCGCAGTTTCTGGCACTATTTCCGAGGCAAGACATTGACTTCGAATTTTCAGCGTTGACCTAGTTGCTGCTACTCTTTGCGTTGACCGTTGACTGACAATGTTGACTTTTGGGTTGACTTTTGAGTTGACCGTTTGGCTGTCCTGAGGGTTGTGTGACATTGCTGGTTAGCTGACCATATCGAGACTTTGCAGGTTGAAGCATCCTGTCGACCGTCGTAACGCACCATCACACTTATATGTTTCTGGTTTGTCTTTTGTCGATCTACTGGTATGTTCTATTAGCATTTTACTTTATTGTTTATGTGATTGCTATCTAAATATTGAAGGAGAAAGTAAAGTTGCATCAAGCATAGAACATCTACATAAATTTACATGGTATCAGAGCTGAGGTGAAGACAAAGCCCTAATTTGTAGCAATCACCAAAGAACAGGATGGGTTCCTCAAACTACAATGGCTTCAAGGCTCATGAAAAATTGACTGAGAAGGATGACTTCCATGCTTGGAAGATGACATTGGATATTATGTTGGAAGACCAAGATGTCATGGACTATGTGCAGGGTAAAATCCAAGAGCCTCCATCCATGGCAACTAAAGCCGCCAAAACAAAGTATAAGAAGGGGGAGATCAAAGCAAAGTTGATGATCAGGGACTAATTCACAAGAGTCTGGTTGCCTACATCCCTAAGTTGGGCACATCCAAAGAGATGTATGATAAGTTGGTCCACATGTTCAAGGCCAACAATGCGAATCAGGGCCTATTCTTCAAGAATCAATTGAAGAATCTGAAGAAAGGCAGGGATGAGTCTATTCAATCAAATTCTCTGAAGCTGATCGAGATCAAGAACAATCTGCTGGCTATTGGGGAGATAATAGCTGCTCGAGAGATGGTACTCACCACACTTGGAGGGTTCTCATCCGAATGGCATGTGTTCAACACTACCATTCTCAATAACAATGTGATACCTGACTTTGACAAAGTACTATCGAGATACGTACAAGAAGAAACAAGGATGAAGGAGTATAAAAATGAAGGAAATGCTACCTACACTGCTCATTCTAGAAAGAAGAACTTTGGTATTCCAAAGAAGAAAGGAAGAGCAGGGGCCCAAGGAAAGAAGGGGGTAAGTGTTACACTTGTCATAGGCCAGGTCACTGTGCTAGAGAATTCCCTTTCAAGAAGGATTCTCCTGATGATGATGACAACAACAACAACTGGAGGAATGGCAATCAAAGGAACAACAAGTTCAAGGGAAAGAGGAAGACTCCCTCCAGCGGAAATGAGCAACCTTTCAAAAGGTCGAGAAATTCGAGGTATGAGGAATCAAATGTTGTTGATAAAAGAAATGAATTCATTCTTGTATCTGCCCTCTCTGCTGCATTTCCACTCGACACTATGGATGTCTGGTTGATAGATAGTGGTGCCTCAAGGCACATCACTGGGTTCAAAGAAGCACTTTCTGATATGGTTGAGAAGGATACTAATCTGGAAATTATCCTTGGAGATAATGCCACATATCCCATGAAAGGGACAGGGATTGTGACCCTCCACTCGTCTCAAGGTCAAGTCCTTTGCTTGCAGGATGTACTTTATGTACCTAATTTGAAGAAGAACCTTGTGTCTATCTCGGCCATGGAAAACAAAGGTTTCAATGTGGCATTCATTGATGGGAAAGTGCGTATTTGGAAGAAGAGTTTCAAGGAAGCTATCACGATTGAGTTCAGAGTTGATACACTCTACGAGGTTGGAGGAAGTCCACTGGGAGCAATGACATGTGATACTATCCAACAGACTGATAATGGCACTGAATATGAGACGAATGAGTTCAAGAACTTTTGCAGAGAAGCTGACATCAAAAGGGAGACCACAACTGTCTATACTCCTGAGCAGAATGGCATTGCTGAATGAAAGAACAGGACCATTATGGAAGCTATCTGAGCCATGCTATGTGACCAGGGTCTACCGAAGTTTCTGTGGGGAGATGCTGTGAACACTGTTGTGTACATACAAAACCGATGCCCGCATTTCGCTCTGGACTCCAAAAATCGCAAAGAGGTTTCGCTGGTAAGAAACCTGGCGTCTCACATTTTAGAGTTTTTGGATGTCCTATTTATTTTCATGTGTCGAAAGAGAAGAGGAGCAAGCTGGATGCTTCTGGGAAGAAGGGAATGTTTGTGGGCTACAACGAAACTTCGAAGGCCTATAGAGTCTATGTGCCTGGTCAAAGAGAAGTGGAGATATGCCACAATGTTACCTTTGACAAATATGCTTCCCTGAGGAAAGTAGTCAATCTTCCGAGATCTAAGGAAGATCATGAAGCAAGGCCTGGAAATTAAGAAGAATCGAAGGATGAGACGATGATCGTTGTTGAAGGATCGATGGACCCGATTGATCCACCTCCTTCACTGGGGAAGTGACCATCATGGATTAGGGATACTCTCGAGGATGTCGAGGGACATATTGCCCCAAGGGGGACATTCTGTGAAAGCAAGAAGCCGAGTAGATACCAAGGGTATCTAGAAGCCATGAGTACTATTGTACAATCTGAGCCTAGATCTTTTGAGGAAGTCGTAAAGCATCAAGTATGGAAGGATGCTATGCATGAAGAGAATGAGTCCATATTAAAGAATGATGTCTTAGATGTGGTTCCAAGAGCGGAGGACAAAGCAGTTGTCACCTCAAAATGGCTCTACAAGATCAAGCATGGATCTGATGGAAGTGCTAAAAATTTCAAGGCAAGATTCATTGCCCGTGGCTTCTCTCAAAAGGAAGGCATAGACTATGATGACATATTTGCACTTGTGGCCCGATATACCACCATCCGATCTATCATAGCTCTTGTTGCTACACAATGATGGAGTCTTCATCAGATGGATGTGAAGACCACATTTTTGCATGGTGCGATAAAGGAAGAGGTGTATGTAGAGCAACCTCTGGGGTTCGAAGTCCAGGATTGGGACACCCATGTCTGCAAGTTGAAGCAAGCACCTAGAGCTTGGTACGAGAGGATAGATAGCTACCTAATGAAGCTGGGCTTCACTCGTAGTAATGTTAATCCGAACCTTTACTTCAAGGTTGATAGAGATAAGCCTCTCATTCTGGTGCTATATGTGGATGACCTCTTCTTGACGGGTGTTGACCCTCTCATTCATCAGTGCAATAGGGAGCTCGCTCTTGAGTTCGAGATAAAATACCTAGGACTGACGCATTACTTCCTAGGCCTGGAGATCTGGTAGAGACCTGGCGAGATTTTCCTTTCTCAAGGAAACTACATTGTGAAGCTTCTGGAAAGATTCAGTATGGTGGACTGCAAGTCCGTGTCGACACCAATGGAGCTCAACTTTAATAAGTTGAGTGGCAGTGCTGTTGGGCCTGTGTTAACAAATCCTACTGAGTATCGTCAACTCATAGGGGCCATGATGTTCTTAGTGAACACCCGTCCGGACATATGTTGTGCAGTGAACACTTTGAGTCAACACATGGTTGATCATAACATTCACTGGGTTGGTGCCAAGAAACTCTTGAGATATCTCTGTGGCACGATAGACCATGGGCTGAGATACATTGTCGGCAACATGACACTCCATGTATATACTAATGTCAATTGGGCTTGCAGTGTGGTGGATCACAAGAGCACATCTAGATGATGCTTCACACGTAGATCTGCTTCGGGCAGGAAACTGAAGTCGGTAGCCTTGAGCACCGCTAAGGCCAAATAAATTGCAACATGTATGGCCTGTTGTGAAGTCACTTGGTTGCGAAAGCTCTTTAGTGATCTGTTTGAGCATGTGCTAGATGCCACCGTTATCCTTTGTGATAACCAGAGGGAGATTCGTTTATCATAGAATCCCAGGTTCCATGGTCAATTCAAGCATGTTGATGGCTGATACCACTTTATCCGAGATATGGTACAACGAGGTGCCATAAGGCTCGATCATATAGGAACTGATGAGCAGGTCGCGGATATTCTCATAATGCCCTTGAGGAAGGTCATGTTCCTAACCTTCCGTGAGAATCTTGGAATCGTGGAACGACCCTATTTTGAGGGTCCTGTTGGACGATGAGATCTTGGAGCTCTAGGGGGCTTTGGGGATAACTTATCGAAGCTATAAGCAACCATAGCGCTAGGCTTGCCGAACATTGTCGGTGTGCTTCTGCCCCACCATTATGATGATTGAGTTGGTTCACCTCTCATGATCTGTGCCCCGTATGCATCCTACCCATTTGAGTTCCAGACTCATGAGAAGTACCTCTCATTTGGCTAGTGAGGTGGGAAAAGCTAGAGACTAGTAGCAAACACTGATGGACGCATCAAAGATTGTCGTACTCTCTATCTAGGATGGAACTTACCCAACCACTTGATCTAGGATCAAGTGTAGAGAGGTTTCGGACCTCCAACTGACTTCGAGTCAGTGAAACTAACTTTGGGTTAGTATATGACTCTCTTCAATCCAAGTGAGGTTTCGGACCTCCTATTGACTTCGGGTCAGATAAACCAACTTCGAGTTGGTATGAGATTCTTTGTGAGTCCTATAGAGGTTTCGAACCTCTGGGCTGAATCTTTCAGTCGGGAATGATGTCTTTGTGACTGACCCACTTATGTTCTGAAATAAAGAGCCAGCAAAGCAAGTTACGGCGGGATGATGCATGATGTTGGATTGCACAGGTGGATGGCGTTCTCCCTAGTTGAGAGGGAGTGTTAATTTTGGAAAACTAGGTCCAAACTCCATGTTATGATGCTCAGATGAAGATACCAATATTTTTATTGGGTTCCTCTTTCGGAGAGGTGCAAGATCGATCTAAAGATCATCTTGATCCGATGAGCAGAACATTTATTTTTAATTTATTTTTAATCTATTCAAAATATGTGCAGGTCGGCTTTAAGTTTTTGTACCCCAGCAAGATGTGTCACACACCTCAATGATGGATATAAATAAGGTCAACATTGGAGGACATTTCACTCATCTCATCCTCACACATTCTCTCTCCTCATCTGATTGGTTCAATCACTTGGAGTCTCTTCTCTCTCCACACGTGGGAAATCTGGCAATAGCAATTTTTGGTTTTCAGTCTAAGGTTTCTGCAATAACTACAACCAAGTTTGACCAGCATTGACTTTGGTCAACGCAAGGTCAAATCGACTCAAAACTCTCCCAAAATCTTGATCTCCCTAATCTGCATTTTCTGGCACTATTTCCGAGGCAAGACGTTGACATTGACTTTTCAGTGTTGACCTAGCTGCTGCTACTGTTTGCGTTGACCGTTGACTTTTGGGTTGACTTTTGAGTTGACGTTTGGCTGTCCTGAGGGTTGTGTGACATTGCTGGTTAACGGACCATATAGAGACTTTGTTGGTTGAAGCATCTTGTTGACCGCCGTAATGGACCATCACACTTATATGTTTCTGGGTTGTCTTATGTCGATCTACTAGTATGTTATATCAACATTTTACTTTATTGTTTATGTGATTGATTTCTAAATATTGAAGAGAAAGTAAAGTTGCATCAAGCATAGAACATCTACATAAATTTACATGTTCCAAGTCTCATATTCTAGGAAGAGGCTTGGACATCAGTATTCCAGAGAACCCATAAACCGTTTGTGGAAATTCCACTCGGATCATGGTTTATTAAAATAATTAATTATTTTAAAGTGATCCCTAAGTCTAAACTTAGGGAAATTAAATAATTAAAGGGTATTAAAAAGCAGAATGAATCTTCTAGAAAACAAAGATCAAGTCATCTTTTAATATGAGCCATTGATTAGAGATCTAATCAGGGTCGTTGATTCATCAGCGAGAAGACTATAAGAGAAGGCTTGAGGGTCATTTGGAAAGCAAGCCAGGCACACTCTCAGTACTCGAAGGAAATTGATTCTGAAGTAAGAGAATTCGATTTTAGAGGGTGAGGTTGTAGAGGCGGCGTTGCAGATGTAGAAGGAGGAAGGGGAAGTCAGCAGAGGAGGAAGAAGGCAAAAGGACGCAGAGGGGGCAACGCTGAGCAGCAACACTAGTTCTCCACGCAAAGTGATGCAGAGGGAGAAGGGTGCCTCCAGTGTGTCAGAAATTCTTCTGAAGGGTTCGGAAAAATTATCTTAGGTGTATGCTAGACATTACTCGTCATATTTTCTGTAAAAGATTTCCATTGCTGAATAATAATATAAACCCTCATCTGTTGCACCGGTTTTCCCACATTGGGTTTTTCTGCGGACAAATTTCCAAAAATGATTGTGTTCATGTGATTGTTTCTATTGTGATATATGTGTTCTATTTGTTCTTTTGCTTTTGTTTAAGTGAATACTGCAGTTGTGTTTATTTCAGAATTTATTGAAGTATCTGTAAATAACTTATCATAAATAAGTAGGCGAAATAAATCAATCATTGTAGTAGTATTTCAATTGAAAATTTCACATGGTATCAGAGAAAAAGACGAGAGACAGAAGAGGAGGTTCTTCAATGGAACTAAGATCCAACATCGACGCAACAACAAGTTGAAAGGGTTCACGCAATCCTCCCGAACACATGGAGAAATAGAGGGATCATGACATTTCAGTTCTGGCATCCAAACTAGAAGAGGATTTCGCTTGTGTGTCAAGCACGACCTCTCCAGGGGTCTGGTATATTGACAATGGAGCATCTACTCACATGATGGGAGTTTGAGAATGCTTCTCGAGCTACCAGGAAGAGCAGATGAATTTTCAGATCACGATGGGAAACAAGGCCAAGTGTACCCCCGTTGGAAGAGGAACCATAATATTTCAAACAGAAGCTGGTAACAAGCTTCGGGCCACCAACGTACTGCATGTACCGGGATTAGGGATGAACTTGCTCTTGGTGTCTCAACTTCAGAACAAGGGTTACGATGTATACTTTATTGGCAACAAAGTTTATGTCAAACACCCTAGTTGGAAAAGGAAGGTACAAATTGGAGTAAGGAGCCATAAACTGTGCTCGAGTCTCCAATGGCACTGATAGGTTTTACGAATGAAAGAGACTTGAATGAATTATGGCACAGAAGAATGGGGCATCTAAGTCATGGAGCTTTGAAGATCCTCAAGAAGACTATCATGGGAGCTCCAGAACTTAGCACAAGTAAAGACGATGTTTGCAGGGGGTGTGTACTAAGGAAGTATGCCAAGGCAACATTTCCAATAAGAAACAGTAGGGCCAAGTGTGTGTTGGATTTAATACACTCAGACATCTGCAGACCAATGTCCATGAATGCTCTCAGTGGAGCAAAGTATTTTGTCACCTTTATTGATGACCATTCCTGGAAGACATGGATCTACTTTCTAAAAACCAAAGATGAAGTCTTTGAGCGATTCAAATAATTCAAGGCTTTGGTAGAAAATTTAACTCGAAAGCAAATCAATAAATTGCGATCAAATAATGGTGGAGAATATATTGATAAAGACTTCACAAGATTTTGCGCAAAGGAAGGCATCAAGAGAGAGTGGACAACTCCATACAATCCAGAGCAGAATGGAGTTGCAGAAAGGAAGAATAGGACTATTGTGGAAGTTGCGAAGGGGATGTTGTATGATCAAGACATGCCCAAATTTCTGTGGGCTAAAGTGTGCAATACAATAGTGTATGTGGAGAATAGGGTGCCTCATAGAGCATTGGGTAAAGTTACTCCTGAGAGTGTGTTCACTGGCAACAAGCCTGAGGTGAGCCATTTCAAGATATTTGGCAGTATAGCGTATTGCCATGTACTTGATGAGAAGAGGAAGAAATTAGATCAGAATTCAAAGAAGGGATACCTTGTGGGATATAGCAAAATTGCGAAGGCATATCACATCTATATTCTCAAAAACAGGACAATCATAGTAAGGCGGGACGTGAAATTCATGGAGGAGAGAGCCTTCAAGAGATCTCGGGAAATGTCTACATATATGCAGTCTGAGGAGGATCCGCTAGTACAGCCACAACGACCTACAAAAGATGGCTCTAGTGCCTCTTCGCGGCACAAGGATTCTGAGGAAAGTTCTTCCAAGGAAGTGCAAGGAGAGCAGGTAAATCCACCCACCACCAGTGGAAGGACGAGTAGAGAACTCCAACAGACTTTGAGGGATGCAGAGAAATTTATTAGAGCCCCTAGAAATGAGAAGAGGGTACGCAGGCAACTAGACAAGTACCAGGCACTGGTAGCACAGGTTGGAGAACCCTCTAATTTTCGAGAGGCAACTCAACATCAGGTGTGGGTAGACGCTGTGGTGGAGGAGTACAACTCCATCGTGACAAAAAATGTGTGGGAAGTAGTCCCTAGACCTTAGAACAGATCAATTGTAGGATCAAGGTGGATCTACAAGATCAAGTATGCTACAGACGGCAGCATAGAGAATTTCAAAGCCAGGTTTGTGGCTAAGGGGTATGCACAGAAGGAAGGGATCGATTATAAAGAAGCCTTCACCCCTGTAGCTCGGTACACTTCGATTAGATCCGTCATCTCTCTTGCAGCATAGATGGTATGGGAAATTCACCAGGTGGATGTCAAGACAACGTTCTTGAATGGGGTGATAAAAGAGGAAGTGTAGATAGAACAGCCAGAGGGATTTGAGACGCATGAGCAGAAGACTCATGTATGCAGGCTTAAGAAAGACTTGTACGGACTGAAGCAAGCCCCTAGAGCATGTATGGGTCAATTGATAACTACCTGCAGAATATGGGATTTGTCAAGAGTGACGCAGATCCCAACCTCTACTATCTAAGAGTAGGGGATGAGCCGTTAATTCTGGTATTATATGTAGATGATCAGTTCTTGACTGGCTCATCTAAGCTCATCAAAGACTGCAAGGAAAATCTGGCTACCGAATTCAACACGAAGGATCTGGGGCAGATGCACTATTTTCTTGGTTTGGAGGTCTAGCAGCAGAAGGGAGAAATCTTCCTTGGGCAAGGAAGATATACTACAGAGATCTTGAAGAGGTTTCAGATGGAGGACTGTAGACCCATGGCTATGCCAATGATTACAAACTGGAAGAAGATCGACACGTCCGAGGATGACGAGGCTGACCCTACCTTATATAGGCATCTCATAGGATCATTGATGTACCTAGTCAACACTAGACTAGACATCTGTTATGCCGTGAATACCCTCAGTCAGTTCATGGTAGAACCAAGGAGGGCTCACTGGGCAACAGCCAATCATGTTCTCAGATACTTGAAGGGGACAGTCGAGTATGGGTTGAAGTACACCAAGGGCAATGAAATCTAGTTGAGTGGGTTCACTGACGTAGATTGGGCTGGAAGCCCAGTGGATCAGAAAAGTACCAGTGGATACTATTTTCAGACTCAGATCAGGAATGACTTCCTAGTGCAGTAGGAAACATAAATCCGTGGCACTGAGCTCAGCCGAGGCTAAATATATGGCTACTAGCACAACTTCGTGTGAGGCCATAAGGCTTCGTAAGTTGTTCATGAACTTGCTTAAGAAGAGGATGGAACCAACCAGAATTTTATGTGATAATCAGAGTTGCATCAAGCTCTCTGAGAATCTTGTGTTTCATGACCAGTCGAAGCACATTGATATTAGGTGCCACTTTAGCAGAGACTATGTCCAATGAGGAGCTATACAATTGAAGTACATTCCTACAGGAGAATAGGTGGTAGATATCCTCACAAAAGCTCTGGGTAAGATTAAGTTTACTTACTTCAGGGAAAATATGGGGATGGTCAAGAACCCATTCCAGTAGAGGAATGGGTGGACTTGAGATTCAGAGGGAGTTGCAGTACAGATGAGGCAGTGGAAGATATGGTGTCACAAGCAGTAGTATAGAGGGCAACAGTGCAGAGATGAGGGGCAACAACCAAGCCATCAACAGCGCAACAAATGCTTCAGGTCATAACAGATACAATTGGTACTTTGCTTGAACACTTTCCTCGCTAAGAGGAAGTGTTGATTTTGTAGCATTGGAAAGTGTTCCAAGTCTCATATTCTAGTAAGAGGCTTGGACATTAGTATTCCAGAGAACCCAGAAATCGTTTGTGGAAATTCCACTCAGATCATGCTTTATTAAAATAACTAATTATTTTAAAGTGATCCCTAAGTCTAAACTTAGGGAAATTAAATAATTAAAGGGTATAAATAAAGTAGAGTGTGAATCTTCTAGAAAACGAAGATTAGTTCATCTTTCAATATGAGCCATTGATTAGAGATCTAATCAAGGTCATTGATTCATCAACGAGAAGACTATAAGAGAAGGCTTAAGGGTCATTTGGAAAGAAAGCCGGGCGCACTCTCAGTACCTGAAGGAAATCGATTTTGAAGTAACATAATTCGATTTTAGAGGGTGACGTTGTAGAGGCGGAGTTGTAGACACAGAAGGAGGAAGGGGAAGTCAGCAGAGGAGGAAGAAGGCAGAAGGAGGACGCAGAGGGTCCAACGTTGAGCAGGAACACTAGTCCTCCGCGCAAAGTGATGCAGAGGGAGGAAGGTGCCTCTAGTGTGTCAGAAATTCTTCCGAAGGGTTCGGAAAAATTATCTCACTTATATGCTAGACATTTGCTCGTCATATTTTCTGTAAAAGATTTCCACTGCTGAATAATAATATAAACCCTCATCTGCTGCACTGGTTTTCCCACATTGGGTTTTTTCGAGGACAATTGTCCAAAAATAACTATGTTCATGTGATTGTTTCTATTGTCTTATATGTGTTCTATTTGTTCTTCTGCTTTTGATTAAGTGAATACTGCAGTTGTGTTTATTTCAAAATTTACTGAAGTATCTGTAAATAACTTATCATAAATAAGTAGGGGAAATAAATGAATCATTGCAGTAGTATTTCAATTGAAAATTTCACAATTAGCAACAGACGGTGTTTCAGGTCAAGATGCAGCTAGACTGACTTGTCTATCAGGATTTTTGGGTGATGTCCTTCAGTTTCTTACTTCTCAGCAACTGAGTTGCAGTGCAACAGTTAGCAGTGGCAATGTTATGGGTAGCATGATGCAACATTTGAGAGGGAGCTACAATACAAATGAGGCAGCGACTGTGGCAGAGTCATGGGTAGTTATACAGAAGGAAACAACGCAGAGGATGAAGGGCAACATGCCAAGCATCAGCAGTGCAGGGGACTGATTTGTGGATCAGGGTGATGATTCAGGTTGAAGTGTTGGTAAAGCACTTTCCTCGCTAAGAGGGAGTGTTGATTTTTTGGGTAGCATCGGATGTGCTCTAGCTCTGAAAGTTTGTAAAGGAGATTGAACACATGAGATCCCCAAGACCCAAAAAACGTTTGGAGAAACTCCACATGGAACTTAAGTTATTCCAATAATTAATTATTTTAATGGAGACCCTAAGTCTAACTTAGGGAAATTAAATAATTAAAGGGAATTAATTTAAACATGGGGGTGAGAATGTTCTAAGTGACGAGGATCAAGTCTTTTCTAATCTTAGCCGTCGATTAGAGATTAGATCACGGTCGTTTATTATTCAACAAGAAAAGTATTAAAGGAAGGCTTGGGGACATTTGGAGAACACACATAGCGGTAGCACTTGAGCAAAGTCAAAATTCTGGGGCACAGTTTGCTGAGAATTTTCGAGTGAGCTTGCAGTGCAGCGAGGGGCAAATCGACAGAGGGATTTCAGATCCAAGGCTGAGAATACACTGGCAAAGAGGCAGATTCATACCAGAGGAGTAGCGCAAGCCAAGGAGGGTTGATGTAGAGGCAGTGTAAGCCCAGGAGGGGTGACACAGAGGCAGAGTAAGCTCAACATGGGTGACACAGAGCCAGAAGGGCTCACGTATAGGGACATAGATCCAGAAAAGGCTGACATAGACACTCAGAGAGCTACGTTGGGGTTTCAGTGGGCCAGATAGGGCTCGTATTCAGCAGATCCAGAAGTGGTGACGCAGACACACCGAAGGGTGATGCAGTGACTGCATAGGCACCTGTGGGGTTCTTCATCCTTAGCTAAATCAACCATATTATCTATCTATGGAGATAGAGGTACTTATGTCGGGATTTTCTCTGTCGGGTAAACCACTACTGGTACCCTAGATTGTATTCATAATTCTGCATAATAATCAAACCCTCAAGGGTTGCTGCATCGATTTTCTCACATTGGGTTTTTCCAGGGACATTTGTCTGAAAAATCTTCTGTGTCCTTTGTCGAATGTGCTTAATTCTTCAGTACTCGATCTGTATGTATGTGTAGGCTACATTGTGTTTACTTCAATGTTTTCTGAATATTTTAAAATAACTTGTTAAATTAAAAACACAAGTAGGATAAGTAAACCAAATTTCTGTAATAAGGATTCAAAATTTTTCACACCATTCACCCAATAGAAGGTATAATCCTCAATGTAGGTTGATGCGATCCTTGTTCCTTGCTTTTCATGGCTCCAACAATAAATATTTTGTAGTTTCCTCCATGCTTGACCGAAAATCTTGACCCACTCGATTGCCCACCCTACCAACTGTTGATTTGGGGTAGCATCGAATGTGCTCTAAGTCTCAAACTTTGTGGAGAGGCTTAGACACATGTATTCCAGATAACCCATATATTGTTTAGGGAAATTCCACTCGGAGTGTATTTTATTAAGAAAAATAATTATTTTAAAGTGACCCTAAGTCTAAACTTAGGAAAATAAAATAATTAAAGTGAATTAATAGAATATGGGTGTGAATGTTCTAGAAAAAGCAGATCAAGTGAAAATGTAATCTTAGCCGTTGATTGGAGATCTAATCTCGGTCGTTGAAGTCTCAACGAGAAGACTATAAAGAATACTTGAGGGTCATTTGGAAAAACACATCGTGAGATCAAGAGATCGAATTTTTTGAAGTGAGCAGTGCTCAGAGGAAAACTTTGATTGAGAGATTCTCACGCAGAGAGGGGCAGAAGCAGTTTTAGTTGGAGGATCTTCTCCGGGGCCAAGAATACTCAGTAGAGAGGCAGAGAAAGACGCAGAGGAGGAAACGCAGTGCCCAGAGAGGGTGACGTAGGGCCACGAAGGCCACACGCAAAGGCAACGCAGTTTTCCGAGCAAAAGTCTGAAATTCAGCTGGGAGATCGAGATTATGAGCCGGGAGGGCTGGAATCGAGTTTCCTAAGGGTTGATCGATCCAACAGAGGAGGTGACACAGTCCTTTAGAGGTCCCCACGCAGGCTGGCACAATTACTACACAGAGGCAGCGCAGAGGGTATTGGGGTTTCGTCAGTTCAACTACTGGATCAGCCACGAGTTGCAGAGTGAGGTAATCTCACAATTTTTCTTCTGCCGAGTGATATTCTCTATACTAGATTGCTAGCAAGGCATCCAGAGATTGTATTTAGAAATAACTGTTGCTTAATAATAAAACCCTTAGATTTGTTGCAATGGTTTTTCTGCATTGGGTTTTTCTGACGACGTTTGTCCAAAAACAACAGTCTCCTTTCTAAAGTATTTCTTTCTTGCTCAGTTTCTTGTTTCGGCATATTTAATTAATTAAGTGAAGGCTACAGTAGTAATTGCTTCAGTATTTTCAGTAAAACACTGTAAATAACTTGTTCATTTTAATAACAAGTAGGAGAAGTAACTTCAGTTGACTACAGTAGGATTCTGGACTTGGAATTTTCACATGGTATCATAATATTGCAGGCGAAACAAGAAGAGTAGAGCCAACACAGAGCAGGAGGTCGAATAGTTGCAAAAGGCAGCAGTTTGAATCCCCAGAGGGATTGCACAGTCCAAGCCAGGAGGGTTGAAGTTTTGAGGAAATTCTCTCTCTGAAGTAGTCGACAGAGAGGAAGGGATTTCAGATCGAAGGGAGCACCACAGAGCCTCAACGTAGAGCTGGTGGGACACAGTTTTCTACAGGAAGAATCTGGTTTTGATGGGCAGAAAGACGTCAAAAGGAAGGAAAGAAGCACAGTGAGGGAATTTTCTTCCTCAAGGAGTTCCTAGCCGAGGAATTCTATTTTTCAAAATCTGAGCAACAGATCTGTGTGGTTGATTTACCATCTCCAGCAAGGAGTGCATAAGCCAGTCCAGCACTATGCAGAGGAGAAAGAGAGGGAGAAGATTTGACATTTTCTTGACGGTTATGGCAGCTCATGGGTTTAGAGATCAGGATCGGTTGGAGGGAGCCTCCTGTTGATCAGTGGTTTCATTGATGTTAACCTAAGCAGTACCAGGGGCTACCCCGATCTTACATAGGAATTTTGACTTGACAACTTACTATATTTCGAGTCAAGGATATTTTGGATGGTTTCTACTTGTCGAGATGTTTCCGTTGATATATGATATGCCACGTAATTCTTCACGATTTGAGAGATATTCGTGTTTGAAGTTAGTAACCCCAGTTAGTGGGCTAAAACCCCATGGGGTTGTGGCATGACACTAATCATTGGTCGTGGTCATTGAATTGTAAATAATTAATAATCTTTTAAGCTCCTAAAATCCCTCCAACATTCACTATTGAATACCCTCTCAACCTAAGAATTTATATAAATTGTGACCCTCATATCCTCCTTATGTAAGGATTTCGCTACTCATAACAGGTCATCGTGGCATTTTCGCTATAACGTTTTTTCTGTGAAGCTTCAGATGCTGAAACAAAAAACCCATTTGCGCGAAATCCTAATGAAGCGCGTGTTCGAATTTAAAATATTGGTTCGCTATATTTTCAGAGATATGATCTGATGAAGTTAGGCTTTTGTAGGCTCCCGAATTTCATCTCAAACAGGTGACCTTGGGAAAATCGTAATAACTTTTTCTCTGAGCATTGGTTTCAAATTTCATAAAAAGTGACAGAAAGAGGACGGGTTGTAGTTTGTTGTGTATTGTTTTCAGGACCAAAGGTTGAAACAATGACACATGGCACTTCGTACAGGTTCTCTCTACTGAACCAGTCTATAATCAAGTCATCGTAGGATATTGGGAATAACTATTTCTTGAAGAATCCAATGTTGATCAGACCTACGGGGTTGGAAAGAGGACTCAGAGGGCTACCACAGGACAAAATTTCTGTTAATTTTGGACAACTAGGTCCAAACTCCATGTTGTGATGCTCAGATGAATATGCCAATATTTTTATTGGAATCCTCTTTTGGAGAGGTGCAAGATCGATCTAAAGATCATCTTAATACGATGAGAAAAACATTTATTTTGAATTTATTCAAAATATGTACAGGTCGGCCTTAAGGTTTTGTGCCCCAACAGTTGTGTCACACACCCTCACTGATGGATATAAATTGGTCAACGTTGAAGGACATTTTCAATCATCTCATCCTCACGCATTTCTCTCTCATCATCTAATTGGTTCGATGACCTTGGAGGCTCTTCTCTCCACACGTGGGAAATTTCAGCAGCAGCTCTTTTCTGTTTTCGGCCTAGGGTTTTTGCAACAACTTTGACCAGAGTGACTTTGGTCAACGCAAGGTCAAATGGACCTAAAACTCTCCCTAAATTTCGATCTTTCAAATCCACATTTTTTGGCACTATTCTCGAGGCTAGACATTGACTGACTTTGCGGCGTTTACCTAGCTACTGCAGCTATTTGCATTGACCGTTCACTGACAATGTTGACTTTTGGGTTGACTTTTGAGTTGACCGTTTTAGTTGTCCTAGAGGGTTGTGTGACATTGCTGGTTGGCTGACCATAGTGAGACTTTGCTGGTTGAAGCATCCTGTTGACCGCCATAACGCACCAACACACTTATATATTTCTGGCTTATCGATTGTCGATCTACTGGTATGCTCTATCAACATTTTACTTTATTGTTTATGTGATTGTTGACTGATATTGCGATAAAAAGTAAAGTTGCATCAAGCATATAACATCTACAAAAATTTACATGGTATCAGAGCTGAGGTGAAGACAAAGCCGTAGTTTGTAGCAATCACCGAAGAAGAGGATGGGTTCCTCAAACTACAATGGCTTTAAGGCTGATGAAAAATTGACTGGGAGGGATGAATTCCGTGCTTGGAAGATGACATTGGATCTTAATTTGGAAGACCAAGATGTCATGGACTATGTGTAGGGTAAAATCCAAGAGCCTCCATCCACTGCAACTGCTGCTGCCAAAACAAAGTACAAGAAGGGGGAAATCAAAGCAAAGCTGATTATCAGGGACTCAATTCATAAGAGTTTGGTTGCTTACATCTCTAAGCTGGGCACATCCAAGGAGATGTATGATAAGTTGGTCCACATGTTCAAGGCCAACAATGTGAATCAAATCCTATTCTTCAAGAACCAATTGAAGAATCTGAAGAAAGGCAGGGATGATTCTGTTCAATCATATTTTCTGAAGCTGACCGAGATCAGGAATAATCTGCTGGCTATTGGGGAGACAATAACTGATCGAGAGATGGTACTCACCGCACTTGGAGGTCTCTCATCTGAATGACATGTATTCAACACTACCATTCTCAATAATAATGTCATACCTGATTTTGACGAAGTATTATCGAGATGCGTACAAGAAGAGACAAGGATGAAGGAGTATGAAAATGAAGGAGGTGTTGCCTTTGCTGCTCATTCTAAGAAGAAGAACTTTGGTGGTTCAAGGAACAAAAGAAGAGCAGGGGCACAAGGAAAGAAGGGCAAGTGTTACACTTGTCACAAGCCAGGTCACTATGCTAGAGAATGCCCTTTCAAGAAGGATTCTCCCAATGATGATGAAAACAACAACAACCGGAGGAATGGCAATCAAAGGAACAAGAAGTTCAAGGGGAAAAAGAAAGCTCCCTCCAGCAGAAATGGTCAACCTTTCAAAAGATCGAGAAATTCCAGGTATGAGGAATCAAATGTTGTTGATAAAAGAAATGAATTAATTCTTGTATCTACTCTCTCTGCTGCATCTCCACCTAACACTATGGATGTTTGGTTGATAGATAGTGGTGCCTCAAGGCACATCACTGGGTTCAAAGAAGCACTTTCTGATATGGTTGAGAAGGATACTAATCTAGAAATTATCCTTGGAGACAATGCCACATATCCTGTGAAAGGGATAGGGACTGTGACCCTCCACTTGTCTCAAGGTCAAGTCCTCCGCTTGCAGGATGTACTCTATGTACCTAATTTGAAGAAGAACCTTGTGTCTATATCGGCCATGGAAGACAAAGGTTTCAATGTAGCATTCATTGATGGAAAGGTGCAAATGTGGAAGAAGAGCTTCAAGGAAGCTATCACGTTTGGGTCTAGAATTGATACACTCTACCAGGTTGGAGGCATTCCACCGGACATTAATGGTGGACTTTATCCCATTGACTCAACTAAGGTGACACCAAAGGTTTGGACACCTTCACTACAAAGCCCTTCTCGAAGCAAGGAAGGTGGTGACAGGGATGCCCAAGTTTTCAAATAATCATGAAGGTGTATGTCAGGGTTGTGCTGAAGGAAAGCATACAAGGAGACCCTTCCCTTCAAGCATCACAAAGACATTTGATGTCTTGCAATTGATACATTCTGATCTGTTTGGTATGCTGCCCATGACATCCTTGGGAGGATGTTCATATTAGATGACATTCATAGATGACTTCTCTTGCAAAACCTAGATATACTTCTTGAAGAAGAAGGATGAGGCTTTCATGTGGTTTCGTACCTTCAAAGCCTTGGTGGAAAATCTGACAGGAAGGAAGATCAAGATATTGAGGACTGATAATGGCACTGAATATGAGATGAACGAGTTCAAGAACTTTTGCAAAGAAGCTGGCATCAAGAGGGAGACCACAACTGTTTATACTCCTGAGAAAAATAGTGTTGCTGAACGAAAGAACATGACCATTGTGGAAGTTGCCTGTGCCATTGTATGTGCCATTCCAAAAATTCTAAAATGAGAAACATCCGGTTTCTTACCAGTGAATATTTCTTCGAGAGTTTTGGAGTCCAATTGCTTGATGTGGGCATCTGTTTTGAACACACATGACAGTGTTGGTAGATTCTCCCCATAGTAACTTTGGAAGACCTTGATCATGAAACATGACACGAGTAGCTTCGATGATGGTTCTATTATTTCTTTTGGAAACTCCATTTTTTTCAGGAGTATAACCAGTAGTGGTCTCCCTCTTAATGCCAACTTCCCCATAATAGTCATTGAACTCATTTGAATCATATTCGGCTCCATTATCTGTCCTCAAAATTTTGATCTTCTTCCTTGTTTGATTTTCAAGGCTTTCAAAGAGCAGAACCATTTCAATACTTTGTCCTTTTTCTTCAAGAAGTATATCCAAGTTTTGTGATAGAAGTCATCCAAAAAAAATTGCATAATACAAATATCCTCCCAAGGATGTTACGGGCAACATACCAGATAAATCAAAATGAATCAATTGAAGAATGTCAGTAGTCTTGGTATCGCTTGAGGGGAATGGTCCCCTTGAATGTTTCCCTTCAGCACAACCTTGCCAAACACCTTCATGATCAGCTTTGAAATCAGGCATACCTGTGACCATATTCCTAGCTTCAGGAAGAGATTTTTAATGAAGATGAGCAAACCTTCTGTTGGAGAGGTAAATCCCCTCTACGGACAGAGGCGATCCCTACTAGCCCAGATTGGGTCTAGCAACAATCAAGTCACACAGTGACGCAGGTTCCTAGTTACAAAATGACAAAAACATAACAAATTACCTACCTCAAATCCTACGCAGTGGTCGTTGAAGAAAGGATGACACTTCCCATCCCTCGCTTGGAAGATCACGATTCTTCCGCTCGACACGTCCGAACACCTGCACACATGTAAAGGATACAACGATATACGACGTAAAACCTAAAGCCTGTAGCCATACATCAGTCAGAGAGGATGTAATTCATTGCATAAGAAATAGACACATAAATGAAACCATAATCAAAGTCGCTTATTATTAAAATAACAAAGGAAAGATACAACCCAAAGCTCTAACGCTTGATCTTCCTTCGGTGGGGCTGACAGTGGAGCGTGTCTCAACAAAGCCTGTCGGGAATCTGGATGAAGCTCTCTCTCTTCGGCGTGGCTCTCAAAGGCTATATGGCTATAGTTTCTTTCCTACAAGTTCAGCTACCAAGCGTTCAGCTATTCAGCTATTCAGCCCATGTTCAACCAACACATCAATGGAAGATGGCTATATTTATAGAGGAGAGGAGGAGGTTGGGATCCCTACAATAGTGGAAGGGAGGTCTTATCCCTTGGGAGGTTTCCCCATAAGGTGGAAACAAGAGGCCAAAGGAGGAAGGCCGTGGTTATTCAGTCGAACCACTCCTTATGACTCATCCACGAAGTTGTTGTGATCAAAACTTCGTCTCTTTTTTTAAAAAACTTTCCATAAGCAGATTGGCGCGGGTGCTTAACTGGGACAAACCACTAGCTGGCGCGGGCTCAGTGTTAATTTTCCTCATTGGCGCGAGGGCATAACGGGCTACCAGCGCCAAGGCAAAAATAGGTGTTTTTAGTGGCCTGCTCAGGAAATGATCAACAAAAGGATTGTTGTCCTCATGGCAAGGGATGCAATGATGGTATTTCAAGGCATGACACTGCTTATTGGTCACAGAAACGACCCTCCAATGTGCGATATGGGGATTGCAAAGACGGTGACAAATTACTGTGTAACAGATGCCCCCTAAAGCATGAGGTCCGAGAGAGAGGGAGGGGTGAAATGCTTTATGAGAATGCGCCCAACCAAAAACACTGTCGTCGGAAGACCTGCAAATACAAGTACAACTGATATCTCTGATACATGATATGTGGTATGGGCACAACCATCCATAATAGAGCTTACAATCACTGGGATCCAAGGTATGGACGCAACCATCCATTAAAGAAGGATCAACAAGTAGACTCAGGTATGGTCGCAGCCATCCAATCAAATGAGTCACGTAACTAATCATGATAATCCCCAAAGAATCCATAGCCTGGATTTCATCAGACAAAATCCAGGGTCTTGCGCTCCATCTCGACCCGAACAAAGTACAAGTCCGAGCATGTGAATAAGTGAGCTGAAGTCGAACATGCAAGAACATTGTCTGATTACCAGCCAATAATGAAAGTTGTTAATAGACGCGAGAGAAACCACCAATAATGACAATGGCCCTCAAGGTACATGAGGTACAATCCACGGAATGTGAACATTGAGCTGGCGTCGAACACCCGTAGAATCATCTGATCAAAGGTCAATAATGAAAACCTTGCGTCGAATGCAAAGAACCTGCCATTGAGGCATGCAAGCTCCAAGGTACCTGAAGGGAGTCTCCAGATCAAGTTCCTGGATAATGAACTGAAGTCGATAGGAAGTGACCTTGATCAAAGGTGGGCCATAGTGTTTCTCACATCATCGACATGAGACAGAGGAACATGATGTTTGCGAATCAAGATCAGTAGAGAATCAGAGGGAGGTTGAAAACTGCAGAGGCCAACTTCTCTTGAACATATGGGCAGCACGACATTGGATTTGGCAGTATTTGACATCAAAGGATTTGAGGTCATGATGACGTGGCAAAGAGCAAATGAAAGGTCAAAAGAGATTACCCAAACCCACGGAGGCAAGCAAATAACGAGATGAGATGTCCCCAACCCGACACGAATGCAAACAAGTGCCATGTTCAAGAGCGACATACTGCCGACACGACGATGATACTGGTTCCATTTTTCCCCACCATTTCTGGCAAGTACCTCTTTATTTTTACACAAGCTTGAAGAGGATAGCATATGCTTGTCATATAAGTTTGTCTTTCGGAAAAATCCAACCTAGTACATTTTACGAGCCCTAGGAAGGAGGAACTGGAGTAACGTCATTACGACGGAGTCCGATGTCATCATTTTTTAACGAGTCTGACAAAGGAAGTGACATCTTTTCATGTTTAGAGAGTTTGAAAAGAAGGCAGAAAAGAAAACTCCAGTAGTCCCTTTTCATAGGTAGTCTCACAGATCCGAAAAGGTAGAAAACTATGTCTGGGAGAACCTCATAGTCGCGATAAGCTAGGGTATTCTTTTTTCGTAAATAATCTATCCCAGCCCGAAAAAGGGTAAACGTATACTGGGTAGATGTCGTTTCACAGCCAATTTAATGAGCTCAAAACGACAAGCGACTCGGCAATATTTTCAATTTTTAAGAGTCAGAAAAGAGCTGAAAGTTGAGGCAGCAACTAGTTCCGGTGATGGTGGAACTACTCAAAACAAGATAAAGGTCAAGAGGCTGGCTAACAAGACCACTCATCACAACAGTTCCTCAGGAATGGGTAAAACAACCAAGTGAAGGCATATGATCGGCCAAGCAGATAATGACAGTGGAATGAGAAAACCAAGGCTCATCTGGCAAAACAGGCTGATAAAATGGCAATCACGAGAGGTAAAATGGGAAAGGTTTCATTTTTACACAAGCTTGAAATCAGGAAACTCTACTTGAAGTTGGTTTCATTTTTACACAAGCTTGAAACAAAGATAAACTATGCTTGAAACCGGTTTCATTTTTACACAAGATTGAAACGGAAACAAACTATGCTTGAAAATTTTTTGCATGCCCCTAGCATGGTGACTCAATTTGAGATACATGCCCCCCAAGCTTCAGTCCATATGAAAGGCATATGGAGTGAAGGTTCAAGTTACAAGATCAAGAGGAAGACTCGACTGGGATTTTACGAGATCTTATCAAAGACTCGAATTGAACAGGAAAGTGTTTCATTGTTTTAACGAGGTTGACACATTAAAATAAATATCCTCATAACATCTTGTTTCATTTTTTAGGGAGCTTGACACAAGGAAACGAATTGTGCTCCAACGAGCTTGTTTCATTTTTTAAGGAGCTTGACACAAGAACACGAACTGTGCTCCAACAACCTTGTTTCATTTTTTAAGGAGCTTGACACAAGAAAACGAACTATGCTCTGACAACCTCATCATAATGAATAAGAAGACATAGCTTCCAAGAGTTCCACACCGGATGGGAGAACAACATCTTAGAAATCAGGACCCAATGCCCCCAACACCTAATGCACAACGACACTATCACTGAATACGAGCACATGATAGGTAGCCACATAATTGACATGCGGCGGGGATGACACAACCGACGGATAAAGATCCGACAGGGATGATGGTGGACTAGCTACCATATTAGGACCAAAGAACGCAAGCTGATTGATGGTCACGATCCGACCATGGTGTGGAAAACACATCACACGAAAGAGGGAGGAGACAAGCGCTCCCATGGCATAAGTATAATCGCGGCTCAAGAGTAAATTAAAGTCCAAAGGGCCAGGAAAAACCATCACGTCCATATGGAAAGTTTTTCCATCCAAAGTAATAGGCAACTTCGGAAGGATCCTTAACGGTTGACTAGTTCTGTTGTTAAACGCCAACAGATTCTGTGTAACAGGCACAAGCGGGGGTGAACCAAACGCTTTCCAAGTAGTTGAGGATAATATACTAACAGACGCGCCTTCGTCTATAATAGTGCTGGGTACGACCAGTTCAAAGGTTTGTACAGTGATCTTGAAAGGCACATAAGATGGAAGGCAGTATCCTGCAAATCTATTCCAATCAAAGGAAGTGACCAAACTACTCAGAGGGGCTACCATTGAACTGAGATGGTCTTCCCCTGGTGTTACGGAAGAAGGAGGAGCATCCTCCACGACCTCCATCTCAAAGGCGGGAGGGGCATCCTCCGGGACCTCCATCACGGGAGGTGGAGGAGCAGCTTCTTGTGATATAGGGACAGGAGAATCTTTCTCCAAGTCCGAGGAATCTGAAGAAATAAGAAGAACCTGAGGGGTGTGAGATCCACTCTCAACGAAAAAGACTTGGTGCACCGTAGACAGGGTCAGCTCAACCGATCCCACGACCAATGGTTGGTCAGGAATGGATTCACGATTGTGAGTTTCCGGGGGAGTGGGACCAACCAAGGATGACTCTTGATTGATCGTAGGATCAACTAGCGGGGGACTTAAAGAAAGTTGTTTGTAACCAGCCAGAAGGCACGGTGCAGAAACAGTCGAGTTGTCCAAAACTCGTTTGGCTTCATCCATGTACGGACAAAGGTGAATGGGATGATGCCCTTCACACAACTTACAGGGATTGGTAATCTTACCCTGCTTCTTAGGAGCTTTACCAGCACTAGCTGAAGACGTGCACCCAACCTGACTCCCGGAAGCCAAAGGCAACGACGGACGACCGTTGGACCACACTTCGAGCACCTTGGGAATGCCAGGGCAGTCTCGAAAAAGATGGTCACCTTGGCACAACATGCAAGTGAATTTGACTTTCCGAGGAGGGTTGGGAGGTTCATCAAGAGGAGATGTTTTAGAAGCAGTAGCTGCAGCCTTAGCCTCTCGCTTATCTGACTTCTTCTTCTTAGTCTTCTTCTTCTTCTTCTTAGCCACCTGGTTACTCGAATCCAGACTTTCACCAGGCGAAGTAGAAGAGGAGGACGTAGAAACAGGAGAAGAAGGGGAGAGGTCCACCTTGGAATCAACATGATGTTGTTTAGGTGGAGGAACTGATTGAACTGTAGCCGGGACATTCAGGACCACAGAGGTTGAAAACAACCAAACAGGCAACCCAACAGTTAACCCAGGAAGGGACAACGTTGCCATATAAGGAGCACCAACATTTCCAAAAGGAGGAAAAGGACTAGGATTCACTTCGGAGGGGATTCCTTGGTTGGTGAACTCCGGAAAAGTTGCCATCGGAGACAACTCAAAACAACACCTTAAGGAAACTAACTTTAACCAGGAATATCTCGCGGGCAATTAATTTTTAAAACATTGAAACAAAACTCTACCATTTCATATTTTAAGAGTCAAGAAACGAGTAAAAGATGAATCTATCTCTTTCAGTTTGGAAACAAGTGTGAAAGGACAAGCGCTTGATGATATTTTCAAATTTAATGAGTCAATAAAGATCGAAATGACTGCTCTGGTAATCTAGGTAGATGGGTGTACCAGATATCCGTGAACTTCCATATACACCTTGGTTAAAAAAAAAGGAAAGAGAAATCAACCAAGGACTTGACGTACGTGCAGGTAATCTCCCCGAATGCTGTGCCTGGTGTATCACGGGTAAAAGGCGGCATACTCGGCTTCCTACAGATAAAGGATAGCAACCTAATTGGGTCTCCCTTTATATATTCGACAGTACGGGGAGCACAAGTCCGTACTAGCACTGTCTAAAGCCAGATGGCGAACGACAACTTCTAGGTTTAACGACACCGGAACATGTCACTAGCCTAGACCTCTAGATATTCCGTTAATGTTTCAATGTTGCCTTAGGTTAATTTAATACATTTTAAAGTTGATCTTCAATTATGTCTCGGTTTCAAGGCCCTACCGCATGTCATCTGACAATCTCCTATATGTAGCTATATGAGAAAAGAAATCTTTCAATTTGATGAATGCTATCTACTTAAGGGAAGAGATTCAAACAATGATGCAACAAACAACAACACTGCAAACGAAAATTTTCCAAACTAGATGACTTTCACTATCCAAAAGTAATTTCAAACATTCAACGATGCGAATAATGCAATTTAATCTATGCAAAATCCTCTTTTTTGAAAACTATGCAATTTTAATCTAGGCACAATTTCCTTTTTTGAAAGAATAAGAATGCACTCAATGCATTTTCCGATGAAATGAGAATCTACTTAATGCATGCTTTTAATGAAAGAGAATGCACTCGATGCGATTTTTAGCTTTCAATCATTAAGCAATGTGATCTAAGTTCAATGATAAATCTCAAAAATACTTTCAATGCAATGTGATCTAATGCATTTTAACGAAAAGAAAACTTTGAGACGAAAACTAAATGAATGCAAAACTCCTTAATGGAAGAATGAATGCAAAAGAGATGCAAAACCACACTAAGAATGCAATCGTTGTTTTAAACACTTTGTAATGAAATTCCTTAAAAGGCTACAAGACATATGAGGTCAAGCACAAAAAGGACTTCCAAAGCATGAGTTCAAAACAAGGCATTCATTCCCTTTTACACCAAGCAATTATAGAAAGAAGACTTTTCAGTTGAACAATGAACAATGTAATCTATGCTCATACAGAGAAAAGACCGGAAGGGAAAGACACACTAGTGAAGGATTTAGGGAAAAAATCTCAATTTTCACACACCCTGAAATTGGCATAACTTTTGTGGGTGAAACTAGTGCCAACTGGTGTGACTTGCTCACTGACAACTAGCGCCAATGGCCAATTGGCGCAGGTTGCTAACTGACAACAAGCGCCAACGCCTGAAAATGAAAAACAAAGAATTTATCCCAACCAAGACCAGACTCACCACTTCAAGAAAAATCTAAAAATAACCAAGAAGCAAAAGTACTGACCAAAAAACTCCCGAACAAGGGAAAACCCTAGCACCTACAGGAAATGGCGCGACTGTCTGGCTGTAATCAGCGCCAGACAGGGGATGGCACGGGTGATGAACTGGCAACTTGTGCGAATGGGCGCTACTGTCAGGGTGGAAACCACGCCAATCAAGCCAACCATGAAAAGATGAAAATTTCAGAAAAGCAGAGGTCAGATCTGATCCTCTGGCGCTGAACAGGGGTTTGACACCAAAGGAGGCGAACCAGAAGAGCAAATAAATCAATCAACAGCCAAAAACAACCAAAAGAGGAAAGACTAACTCCAACTGACTCCCCAGCAGAGTCGCCAGTTTGTTGGAGAGGTAAATCCCCTCTGTAGACAAAGGCGATCCCTACTAGCCCAGATCGGGTCTAGCAACAATCAGGTCACGCATTGACGCAGGTTCCTAGTTACAAAATGACAAAAACATAACAAATTGCCTACCTCAAATCCTACGCAGTGGTCGTTGAAGAAAGGATGACACTTCTCGTCCCTCACTTGGAAGATCATGATTCTTCCGCTCGACACGTCCGAACACCTGCACACATGCAAAGGATACAACGATATACAACGTAAAACCTAAAGCCTGTAACCATACATCAGTCGGAGAGGATGTAATTCATTGCATAAGGAATAGATACATGAATGAAACTATAATCAAAGTTGCTTATCATTAAAATAACAAAGGAAAGATACAACCCAAAGCTCTGACGCTTGATCTTCCTTCGGCGGGGCTGATAGTGGAGCATGTCTCAACAAAGCCTGTCGGGAATCTGGACAAAGCTCTCTCTCTTCGTCATGGCTCTCAAAGCCTGTCAGGCTATAGTTTCTTTCCTACAAGTTCAGCTACCAAGCGTTCAGCTATTCAGCTATTCAGCCCATGTTCAACCAGCACATCAATGGAAGATGGCTATATTTATAGAGGAGAGGAGGAGGTTGGGATCCCTACAATATTGGAAGGGAGGTCTTATCCCTTGGGAGGTTTCCCCATAAGGTGGAAACAAGAGGCCAAAGGAGGAAGGTCGTGGTTATTCAGTCGAACCACTCCTTATGACTCATCCACGAAGTTGTTGTGATCGAAACTTCATCTCTTTTTTTAAAAAACTTTCCATAAGCAGATTGGCGTGGGTGCTTAACTGGGACAGAGCGCCAGCTGGCGCGGGCTTAGTGTTAATTTTCCTCATTGGCGTGAGGGCATAACGGGCTACTAGCGCCAAGGAAAAAACATGTGTTTTTAGTGGCCTACTCTGGAAATGATCAACAGAAGGATTGTTGTCCTCATGGCAACGGATGCAATGATGGTATTTGCAAGGCATGACACTGCTTATTGGTCACAGAAACGACCCTCCAATGTGCGAGATGGGGATTGCAGGGACGGTGAAAAATTACTATGTAACACCTTCGGTGCCATAATTTTGGTTGAAGAGTAGTGTTACATGTCATGGCTCCCAACGGTCTTCCTCCAACCTGATAAAATGTATCAACCCTGAAACCAAGAGTGAATGTTTCTTTGAAATTCTTCATCCAAACACGTACCTTTCCATCAAAGAATGCCACTTTGAACCCTTTGTCTTCGATCATCGAAATAGACACTAAATTCTTCTTCAAGTCAGGTACATATAACACATCTTGTAGATGAAGGATTTGACCTTGATTTAGATGAAGAGTCACAGTCCCTGTCCCTTTCATGGGATAGGTGGCATTGTCTCCAAGTATAATTTCCAAATTGGTTTCCTTTTCAATCAAATGTGAGAGGGCTTCTTTATATCCAATGAAGTGCCTTGAGGAACCACAATCAATCAACCAATTATCCAGGGTGTCGGGAGGAGATGCAACAGAGAGGGCGGATATAAGAAGAAATTATTTTTTCTTGTTATCTACAACATTAGATTCATCATATCTGGAGTTTCTTGACCTCTTGGAAGGTTGACCATTTCCTTTTCGTGTAGCATGGGGCCTTTCTCTTTCCTTTGTTGTTGAACCTGTTGTTCCTTTGATTTCCATTTCCCTTGAAATTGTTGTTGTTGTAGTCATCATCTCGAGGTGTATCCCTTTTATTGGGACACTCTCTAGCATAATGGCCAAACCTGTAACAATTGTAACATCTACCCTTCGTTCCTTCTTTTTATCTCGGTCTTCCTTGTCCTTTATTTCTTGGACCAACATTCTTCTTCTTCTTTGCATGAGCAGAGAAAGCAGTAGGTTCATTTCCATTTGAGGGTTTGTCTCTCTCCATAATCCTCGTCTCCTCTTGAGTGCATCTCGTCAACAATTCATCAAAATCAGGAATCGTGTTATTTTTTATAATAGTGGTATTGAATACATACCATGCCCATGGAAAACCTCCAAGAGAAATAAGAGTGAGCTCTCGGTTAGCTATGATCTCTCCAATAGATAAGAGATCATTTTTTATTTCGGTAATCCTCATAAAGTAGGATTGGATGGGTTCTCCTTTATCCATTTTTATGTCCTTCAACTTGTTCTTCAGAAAGAAAACTCGATTTGCATTGCTAGCCCTGAACATGCCAACCAACTTGTCATACATCTCCTTAGATGTGCCCAGCTTGGATATACAAGCAAACAAATTCTTGTGAATAGAATCCCTGATGATCTTCTTTGCTTTGACTTCTCCTTTCTTGTACTTTGACTTAGTGGCAGTTGATGCATTAGAAGGAGGCTCAGTAATCTTTCCCTGCACATAGTCCATAACTTCTTATTCCTCAAAAGTCAAGTCCAAGGACATTTTCCAAGCATGATAATTAGACTTATCATTGAGCTTGTCATAAGATTTGAAGTATGATGAGGAAGCCATTGACCCTTGTCCTTGTCCAACAAATCTCAGTGATTTCTCTTTTCACTCTTGCTTGGGCTTTGTCTTCACCTAAGCTCTGATCCCATGTTAATCATTTAGATAACAATGGTATGTTCTATGCTTAGATAAATTTACATCAATATTTTCTTATTATCCGAATATCAATTTCCAGATTTGCAATCACATTAACATTAACAATAATTTTGATAGAACTTAAACAATAAACATAAGACAGGCCAAGAAAATAGGACACATAATTTTGGTGGATGCCAGAGAAAAACCCTTTGATCAAATCTTCTTATTATTCTTCAAAATTTCAGTAGAGATAGAGAGTACAATATACAAAATTCAGTTGCTCAAAACTTCAACCAAACAACAGTCAACAGGATGCCCTAACCAGAAAGTCAATGCTGGTCAAATAAACAAGTTGAATCCTCCAAATTAGCTTGGTCAAATTCAGTAAATGTGGCCTTCAACAGTGGTCAAAGTCAGCCCAAAACAAATCCAAAAATGTCAGTCAAATTTGATCAACTGGAAGTCAACTATGCAGTCAAATTGTTGTGGTCAACATTGGTCAAACTACCCAAAATTTCTCAGTTTGTGTGCCAATAAATAAGGAGATCAGATCTTTGCCTTGAAAAACACACCTTTTGGAGTGAGGTTGACCCAAATTCAACGTTGGTCAACGCTCCTTCTACAGCCCTAAAAACAGTCCGAAAATTTCAGCCCAAAAATACCCCTTCCTTTCACACGTGCAAAGAGAGAGAGAGACTCCAAGATGCTTGTATGAACCAATGAGAGAGAGAAATGATGAGATGAGTGATGTCCAAAATGTGGAATGTCTCTCTCCTATTTATATCCTTCAATGAGGGGTGGAGATATATATTTCGAGGCTTATGAGCCTACACTACATTTCTGGGTGACCTTGATAATTGCATGTGTGAGAAAATAAATTCAAAATCCAACTTCTGCTCATCCAAACAAGATGATCTTTATATCAATCTTGCACCTATTAGAAAGAGGAATCCAAAAAAAATATCATCTCTAACAAAAATTGATCCAGGTGAATATTGGTGGTCACCCTCCTATTCCATCTAGTCAGTTTCATTAGTTTTCTTATTTACTATTTTTAGCAGTTTTTCGAGTCCTAAACTTTCGGAGCCATTTTTGAGGCCCCAAATGACATTTCTTTGGGAATGATTCCTTTGGCGATTTCAAATAAGTCGAGCCAACAGCTATAGTCCTCAGAGAGATCTTTCCGACGAGGTATCATACGCATCAAACGTAGATAATATGACCAAGTTACGACTGGGCTGCCCAACTAACTCCAATGAGGCCCATGAATTCTTGGTGTTACATCTCCTCGGGTTAGGGTTTTGTTTGTTTAGGGTTTTCTCTTATTGTTCAATAATAAAAGGGCCCTTGAGCCTCATTGTAACATAGTTCAGAGGCATGTACCCGCCACATCGCTTCTCAAAGATAAGCTACCGTCGTCCGAGCTAGTTTATTTTTTATTTTGTCTGTAAGCATTTTTTAGTATTTGATATTAATGAAATGAAGTGTTACTCTTGTTGCATCTCTGCTTTTATGTTTATTTCTGTATTTTATTAAGTCCCTGCATAAATCTGGATCAGTGGTATCAGAGCGGTCTACTATTTCTCGATCCTTCTTTGCATGTCCCCAACGAGGTCGGGGTACAAGGAGTTAGGGCTCAATTTGGTTGAACCTTTGCAAGATCAACCTCGCAAACCCTGACAACTGCCCATGGGGGAAGAAAATAAAGACGAGGGAGAAGGAGATCTTATCAAAATATTTCTTAAGGAGGCCCTCAAGGAACAAAGGAATGCGATTATGGATAACTTTGCCCAGATCCTTCAACCTTTGCCCACTGGCGGCACATCTGCATCCAACAACCACTCTGGAGGTGCCACTCCTTTCAAGGTACAAGTAAACTTTGACATTCCTGTATTTGAAGGCCAGATAGATGCAGACGTCGTAGATAGATGGTTGAATTTGTTGGAAGGGTATTTTTATGTCCATGATTTCTTCGACCGAGAAAATATTACTTTTGCACTCCTCAAAGCTGCCCCCCTCTGTCAAAGACTGGTAGGAAACCTACTGTGAGAAAAAGGATGAGAGGGAACCCTATTTGTTCTCGGCCTCGCCCACTTGGAATTTGTTCTGAGACAACATCAAGGAACAATATTACCCCACGAGGAGCTATGAGGAAAAGTACATCCAATGGCCTATGCTACGGCAGTAAAGGAATCAAGATGTGCACGAGCTGACAAATTTGTTCCATACCCTGCGCACAAAGTTGGCTGTTAAATATTCAGAGAAAATTTGGTGCTCAAGTACCGCAGTTGTTTGCATAGATACATTCAGGAGGAAATGGAGTTCCTCGACATTACCTCGCTTGGCATGACATATCGATATGTCGCCAAGATCGAGCAGAAATTTAAGCAGAAGAAGCAAGAATTTAGATCCATGAATCCGAAGCTAGGGAAAGGCACCCCCGAACCTCAGAACAAGGGTCAAATCCAAAGGCGGGCGACACAAAAAAACACCACGAAGCCAAAGAAGGACACAAGGAAGTGGTGTGAATTTCATAACATCTCCACTCACAACACAAGCGAGTTTCCGGCCAAACAGTGTCTAGTGGCCGAACTGAAGGAATCCTAATCAGATGCATGTTCTGATTCTAAGTCAAAACCAGACAAGGGGAATGAAAAAGGAAAGTAGATCATTGATGTGGAACCTAGTGCCAACATTGCCACCGCCAAGCTCCAAAGGGAGGAGCCCGAGGATCTAGAGGAGGGGGAGCGCCTCTTCCATTCCAAGATGTGGGTGAAGGGTTCTCCATTGCAATTCCTTGTCGATAGCAGAAGCCAAAAGAACCTCATTTCAATAGAGGTCGTGAAGCGGCTCGACCTACCAACCACAACATACTTGCAGTCATATACCATTGGGTGGCTACACCAAGGAAGAGATCTCCGCGTCAGCCATCAGTGCCACCTTCCGTATAGCATCAAGCCCTTCACGGATGATGTAGTGTGTGATGTTGCTCCTCTTGACGTGTCTGATGTATTATTAGGTTAACCATACTTGTGGAAGCGACATGTTGTGTATGAGTCTAGGCCTCGTTATGTTATTATTACTTTGGGAAATAAGTTGTACAAGATACCGGAGGTAGTACCACCTTCCACCATCTCTTTGAGTACTGCAAAGCAACGCAGTAAGATAATTTCCCAAAACAGGAAATTTGTTTTCATTACAATTTTCCCACAGGGCAAGAAGAATATTGTGGCCGCAACCTCCAAATAGGGCTCCCCTGCACGACAATAGCAGATGGACAAAGTCGTGAAGGAATACAAGGAAATTTTCTCCTCACCCACAGGGGTTCCTCTAGACTGTCAGGTCAAGAAATCCATTGATCTGACCCCAGGTGTGTTGCTGCCTACTGGGGTCGATCTGTCGACATTTTGTTCTGGAGAATGATGAAATCAAGAGGCAGATCCAATAGCTATTGCAGAAAGGGCACATCAGGCCAAGCTCCTCACATGTACTGTTTGAGGATGATAAAGCAACCAAATTTATTGAACGCATCTAGCATGTCTACCAGCAGGTCCACGACATCTTGGAGAAATCCAATGCCAAGTACAAGTAGCGACATAATCAACATCGAGTGCCACACAAGTTCCAGGTGGGCAACAAAGTTTGGTTGCATTTGCAAAAAGAATGCCTAACCAGTGCTCATCAGAAGCTCATACAACTCCGATATGAGCCTTACACCATTATCAAGGTTGTGGGAGATAATGCATTTGAGCTCAACATTCCCCCATTCCTTGGCCGACACCCAGTGTTCAATGTGGACTGCCTTCGGCCCTACTTTCCACCTTTATTGGACACATCCGACATGGCAGAACAACTCACACCAATAGAGTTAAACCCAGACTGCATTGAACAAGCCACAACTGATCGGATCATCGACATAGAACACACCCCAGTAGAGGATCCAACTATACCGAGTTGTCAAAGCATGCCAATTCCTTCACCAGGGAAAGTGGTTCACCAGGGACTAGATTCAATGGAAATTTCCCCACCTCATGGAGGCTTTGCACGCAATGGGGACCATTTCTTCCTAAGGGGGGAGGAATGATCCAAGTGGATATTGGTGTCCACTTGCCAGTTTCATCAGTTTTCTTATTTCCTATTTTTAGCAGTTTTTCGGGTCCTAAACTTTCAGAGCCATTTTGAGGCCCCAAACGACGTTTTTTGGGCATGATTTCTCTAGTGATTTCAAAGAAATCACATTTAGCCATTGTAGTCCTCAGAGAGATCTTTCCAACGAGGTATCATACACGTCAAATGAAGATGATATGACGAAAGTACGACCCTAAGGAGTTGGCTGCCAAACTAACACTAATGGGGCCCATGAACTCTTGGTGTTACATCTCTCCGGGTTAGGGTTTTGGTTGTTTAGGGTTTTCTCTTATTGTTCAATAATAAAAAGGCCCTTGAACCTCATTGTAACATAGTTCAGAGGCATGTAGCCCCCACATCTCTTCTCAAAGATAAGCTACCATCGCCCGAGCTAGTGTATTTTCTATTATGTCTGTAAACATTTTCAGTATTTGATATTAATAAAATGAAGTGTTACTCCCACTGCATCTCTACGTTTATGTTTATTTCTGTATTTTATTGCGTTCTTGCATAAATACAGATAAAAAATAGGGCCAAAAGTGGAGTTTGTCCCTAGTTTCCAATTTAAAAAAAAAGCCCTGATGAGAGGATCATCTAAGAATAGCCATTTTTTGCAAGATCTTCTACAAGGAAGGAGCTACAAGTATCTAGCAATGGAAGATATTGTGATAGGAAAAATGTCTAGTTGACAGTGATAAGCTACAAGCAATGGAAATAGATCCCCTTGCATTAGTAACTCATCCCAAAGTTGCCCAAATTTCAACACACTTGATTGATGGAGGAATCATATAGACAATATGGCTTTGAAATTTCTTTGTAACCTAATAGAGTAAAACAATGAATTTGACGATGAATTGTTTCTCTTTTCCTCTAGAATATATTACCATGCAATTGATCCAAAATTTATAAAATTGAATCTAAGGGTTTGGATTCATGTACTATTTCTCATATGGAGTTTTGTCTTTTGAACTCCACATGATGGAATGCATTTGATGATGTGCTATATTCTTGTTGTCGCATCACCCCCTTACAAATAACTAATATTGTCTACCAATTAATCATATTCATACATGATGCTAAGATAACCATCACAAAATGCCAATGCATTTATTACTCCTACTTTGTGTCTTGACCATTAAAAAATAATTATTGAATACGAACTAAATATGACATTCAACCTTAGAAACAATGTGTCAACCAAAACTACAATTTTTTTCTCCTACTTAGAATTTACAAAATATGTAATATCTAAATTGTGTTACCACCGAAAAAATAATGTTGGAGTTGAATGTTAGTATTATCTATAGATTCTTTGTCTTTCTCCCGAATTTTTGTGCATTAACTTCAATGTTTCTAACAATTAATGAAGATCTCTCCATTCTTGTCTTTTCTTTTTTATTATTAAGATATCATCTTAACTTAAAATAAAATAAAAATAAAAATCCTTTCATAACATAATTAGATTAGTTTTACTCAACAAATTTGACAATCATTATAATTTATGTAAAGCTAGGCATGAACCCCGAATCACACTAGCTTCTACGTACAACAACTTACACTGGCTTCTCCGTACAAAAAATTGCAAGTAGATTGTTACATACATAGCAATAACACAATTAACAATCAAAATTACACACATTCTCAAAAGAAAATACATTCTTATTGATATTAAAAGGAGAGTACATAGTTTACATAAATTACAATGACATCACGATCTCTCTCTGTCTTTATTTCTTCTCAGGTTCTCTACTCTAACTACTTGATGTCTTCACTATTTGTCTTATGACATTCCGTTTTCTAGTATTGTCATATTTGATAATGTCTCTTCAAGCTTTGTGCCCATCAATGCATATTCCTCCTGCATTGTTTCCTTTGCACCAATATGTTTATTGTCTTATGCGCAATGTATTTTAGCATGTTTTGTGTTCTCCTCAATCCACCTCTAGGCTGGCTTCACTTAGCTTATCTCTGATCTTGTTATATTTTTGTACGCTCATTTATGTAGTGCTCTAAAATGCTATTCTCTACCACACATACTAAATTGTAAGTTACTTGTGTCTTCGGAAGAATTAATACCAATTTATTCTATGCAAGTGAAATTAAAATTAGATTTATGTTTTGAATACCATGAAGATTTTTGAAATATGCTATAAGTATTGGATAAACACACATTATATTTTCACTAAAACTTTTGTTGCATATATTTGTAATATGATTAAAACACTAAAAATATTAATAAAAGTTCTATTAACTATTCAATATATATTGATTATGTTAGTTTTTGATGTCACCAATAAGGGTGATTGATGATGCATTGGTAGTGGTGGGGGATGGACCCTCCTTGCCACAAGCAATACTCATGTCAAATGTGACCTTCCAACTAATGGGAGTCATTAACAAAATTTCCACACATGTAGATGTGATTAATGACATACATTGCCTCCCTTTACTCTATAGAGTAGGAAGGTTACATCTCCATATGGTTCATGTGTTGTGAGTTGATAGCCATTCCTCGGAATTTCTTTGTTAAGTCCCTATATTAATAGTGTAGTCCCTTATTATGTTAGTGTAGCCCCCCTTATTGTTATTGTTGTACCCCTGTAACCCCCATATTTTTATTATTGTGCCCTTACATTATTATTGTTAGGTCGGCTAGGATTATATTGTGGCCCACTAGGATTACATTGTGGCCCCATGGACTCCTATATATAGAAAGGAGGTTTTGTCATTTGTATGATCCAAGAATTGTTCATTCATGTACTATATTGGAGGTTGCCCTCTCGAAGTGGCTTATTTCTAAGGCATTGATATCTCTTTTCTTCTATTTTTGGCGTTGGTTTCACAACATTTGGTATCAGAGCTTTGGATTCTAGGGTTTTCGCTGCTCCAAAACGGTCATTGTGGAATTTTCTCTATAAATTTTTTTCTACGAAGTGTCAGAAGCTGAATTTTTCAGAGTGCGAAGCCGAAATCTTGAGGAACATTGTCGCAAAATTTGAGAGTTTGGTTCACAATATTTTCGGAGATATGATCTGTTGAAGTTAGGGATTTTTGCAAGCTCCTAAATTTCCCTTAAAAAGGTCATCGTAGAATTTTCACTATAACTTTTTTTCTACGAAGGTTCAGAAGCTGAAATTTTTAGAGGGCGAAGCCGAAATCCTGAGGAACATCGTCACAAAATTTCAAAGCTTGGTTCGCAAGATTTTCGGAGATATGATCTGTGGCAGTTAGGTATTTTTCAGGCTCCCGGATTTCATCTCAAAGAGGTGATGGTGGGAAAATATTCATAACTCTCTCTCTGAGCATCAGATTGGAATTCTGTAAAAAGTGATGGGAAGTACACAGAATGTAATTTCCTGTCTATAAATTTCAGAGCCAAAGGAGCAAACAGTGACACATGGAAAGTCATACAAGTTCGCTCTACTGAACCAGTCCATAATTAGGTCATTGTGGGAGATTGGACATAACTTTGTCTTGAAGAATCCAAATCAAGTCAGACCCGTGGCATTTGAAAGAAGCCTCAGAGGACTACGATAGGCCAAATTTTAGATATTGAAGATCTGTAATTATAGAGATAATTCAATTTCAATATCGAGCTCCTCAAAAGCAAGAAAAAGGCGTGTATTTGGTTTTTAAAATTGCATAACGTTTGTTTGAAAAAATAGTTTGAAGTGATTCCAAGGGCATATTTTAGAATTTTTATCAGTATTGGGTTCTATAATTCCTCCAAAAAATAATTCCATACCCATTAAGACCTCAAAAAGCTATACTATGACGCATGAAGATGAAGAATTGCAGTATGAGATATCAAAATTACGGTACCAAGTGCAACAAGTTTCGATCTTACGAAGAGCAACTAAAGATGACATAGATGGTTTAAAAGCAGAAATGGAGGCTAAGTTGGATGGTTTGAAGGATCAAATAATAGCTAATATGGAAGATAAATTAGTGGAAGATCACATCGAGCATCAACAACAAGTTCTCCAACTCTCAAAGGATAAACTAACTTTGGTGTAGAATCTAATGAAACAATAGGAAGATCAACATCACATCGAAAGAAGTTATGAAGCAGTCACAAAAACAAGAAATCGACAAGTACGATCAATTTCAGAGTATCTCAACAAGTGGAAGAACTTTCTTGTAGAAGATTCCACATGGAAGGATGAGAATTTTATACAGAAGCATCAATAAATAATCAAGCGTTGAGGACAACACTTGTTTGAAGGAGAGGGGCATTTTTAAGTCCCTATATTAATAGTGTAGTCCCTTATTATGTTAGTGTAGCCCCCTTTATTGTTATTGTTGTACCCCTGTAACCCCCATATTGTTATTATTGTGCCCTTACATTATTATTGTTAGGTCGGCTAGGATTATATTTGTGTTCACTAGGATTACATTTGGTGGGTCCCATGGACTCCTATATATAGAAAGGAGGTTTTGTCATTTGTATGATCCAAGAATTGTTCATTCATGTAATGTATTGGAGGTTGCCCCCTCGAAGTGGCTTATTTCTAAGGCATTGATATCTCTTTTCTTCTATTTTTGGAGATAGTTTCACAACATTCTTTCCAACATACTTTTTCCCAACTCTGTTATGGATTTTTTCCTGTAAATAACCTCTCATTGCATCCCTCCCAATGGTTGATCTATGTTATTTCCCTTTATTTTCTCTGTTTTTCAATGAATGGTGCCCTAGCTCTAGTGTAAAGGTAACATGCTTGCTCATTGGCATTGGTGGTCTCAAAGTTTTCCCCTAGTTTCACTCCCTTATCCCCTCAGCTTCCTCGTATCTCAGTCCTTCACACTTCTTCCTTCCCACAATCACCATGACATGACAACGTGTTAAATGTCGCAAGGGTGGTGAGGATGAGGTTCTCTGGGTGGTACAAGGGCTTTTCAATTCAAATCCTTCAGTCATATTTATCACAAATAGATTCTCTTAGTCATGCAACAAGATCTCAAAAACATGGAGGAGGACATTAAGAAAGAGCGCCAAAGGCATTCAAATACATAGATGTTGGAGGACCCTGCAACTGGGGGGTTGAATATTGGGCACATGCACAGTAGGCAGAACTAATAACTCCATATTATAGATTGGTATTGGAAACTGAAGATGATCCTTGGCAAAGTCTTGCTTGAACGACACACTATGAGATAAAATTCTGGTGATGCTTGAGGGAATTCAATTCTAGTTGGTCGACATTAAATGCGGGCTTGCCTACATAGAAGTGATCTCTTCTCTTGATACCAACAACAAATTTGCAACAAAACCAATCGAGTTAGAAACCTCATTCTCCTCATAATTTTGCATATTTAAGATTTCGAAAAGTTTTTATGTTTTGCATGGAATAGGCTTTTATGTTATGTTTTGGCTATAGGCTAGCTCCCCAAGAATTGGATAGCACACACACTATAGTTTGATATGATTTATTTTAACTTTGAAATTGGATTTACTAATAGATTATTATTCAGCCCTTTGGCTTGGTTTTCCATGTGGTGGTCCAGTGGTGAAAACTCATTAGCATACAATGTAATGTTGTCTATTAATGAAAACTTGAAGAAAACAAAATATTGATTTTTGATCCTTTTTTATATATTTTACTTAGAAAGAAATGTAAAAGTTGAATTATGTTGCATAGTAAGTTACATTTTCACATTATTTTATTTGGTATATGTTCTTAATAAATATATTGTTATTTTTATTATAGGGTGGCCATCATGTCCAAGAAGAGTATGGGGAAGAAGTTGGTGAAATTATCAAAAGAATCATAAAGAAGAACTCACTTAAATAATTTTTAAGACTCAAATTATGAATTTGAAAATATGTGTATAAAGATTTTAATTATTATTTAAATGTGGATTTATTAAAAATAATATTTTTTTTTTCTATTTTGTTTTATTATTATTAATTAAATTATTACTTTACTTATTTTATTATTGTTAAATAAAAATATATTTCATAATTATTTTATTATTGTTAAATAAAAATATATTTCATAATTGTTAAATTAAATATTTAAAAATCAAAACAAGAAGATAACTTTTCATTTATCTTATTTTCTCACTACAAAATCAACAATCAAATGTATGCTCAATGTGTGCCTTATACATGATTATCATAATATTTTAGAAATACATGTTATATAAACTTTCTTTCTTTATTATATCTTGAAAAAGAATTAGAATTTTTATGGTATGTTATACTTTATAAACTTGGATGAATTATGCAATATGAATCCAAAAGATGTCATAAGATTTATTCAAGGTAAGGATCAAATATCTAATATATAACAAGAAGATAACTTTTCATTTATCTTATTTCTTTTTACTACAAAATCAACAATCAAATGTATGCTCAATGTGTGCCTTATACATGATTATCATAGTATTTTAGAAATACATGTTATATAAACTTTCTTTCTTTATTATATCTTGAAAAAAAAAAAAACTTTTATCATATGTTATACTTTATAAACTTGGATGAATTATGCAATATGAATCAGAAGATGTCATAAGGTTTATTCGAGGTAATGATCAAATATCTAATATATAAATTTAATATTGATAATACATCAAACTAATTTTTAGATGGATTTATTTATGCATAGGCATAAATAAAAAATAACACTTATTTCATTATTATTAAATATATTAATTTAAATTAAAGTCATAGTATAATTAAAAATAAAAATAAAGTATTATATTTGTGTATGTTGAATGTTTTATAAGCATTTGATAATATTTGATATAGGTAAATTACATTGTTATTCTAGTTTTTACTTGTTTTTTTATCAATAAACTAAATATATAAATGTAAAAATATAAAAAATACTATAAATCATTTAATAAATATAAATGCATGGCGTTAAGTTAGTAAAATGAGTGGAAACATATTCTTAATATATCTATACTTAGTATTAAAAAGGTTATATACACTCAAAATCACGCAAAATAAGTATATATCATATACCGTTGTCCTTGAATATTGGAGTTCATAACTATTCAAAAATGAAGTAATAATTTTCTAGTTGGTTTTACTTCTTTCAAATATTTTATGAGAAAATTTTCAAAAAGATTTGGAAGTGTAGGATATTCTATGTGCCTTCAAATTAAGGATGTCTACATACTTTCCCTTTAATTTCTGTGATGGTTTTTCTCAAAAAGTCTATAAGCATGAGAGCACATAGTGCACTACAATTTGCGTTGGGCTACACCCAAATATCTGTCATATAAAAAATTTAAACTATAAAAATGTGTTCTTATAAATTCCATTATAACTATGTACGACTTTATGAAAATGCATGAACTATGCTTGTGCTACTTTTCAATGAATTGCATACTATCGTATTTATGAGATAAATATCACAGTCATCATGTACACTCTTAGTACAATGCTAAAATAATATAATCAAAACTGATATATAAATTTTCAGGAATATCTTATGTCAACAAGAAAACTTATGGACCACTATCATATTATTTCCACTCTCACAAAAAAACATGTAGTGAATCCTATAGCATGGTGATATTATTAAAATGCAAAGGATATTATAGATCCACTAATAAGACATAATCAAACACAATTTACAACTCTATCATCATGTCTACAATTATGAATAAAACTTGCATAACCTATGCATCTCTACCCTAAGATCAAATATTCAATTGTTGCCATCATCATCAACATAAAATGAAATTGATAAACTTTAAAAGAAAATTATTTGGAAAGACAAACTTTAAACAATAAAGAATTTTTATTAAACATCAACATCCAAGAGTTTCTTCTTCGGATGCGGTTGCTTCTAGCAATTGATGGGACGTACGTCCCCCAGCGCCTCCCGAGGCTGTCCATTGGAGCTGGCCACATGGCCTCCCACACTTGACTTAATGGTGGCATTCATTTTGCCACCCCACGCAACCTTAACTGCTCACTCTCGAACCATCTCCGCAGCAAGCTTTCATTTCGATTTACTTCGGCTCTTGCAATGGCTTGTGCTAATCCTCATGGTGGTTGCCCTGTCTTCTCTGCGACTTCGCTTCTCTGTGCCTCCTGCCCAGCCAACTGCGCAAAGCCTAGTGCTAGAACGCAGACTGGCTGGAGGTGCGTGCTCTTGTGTTGCTTGGAAACGGTTCCGGAATTTTACCACTCGCATAGCCTGCTTTGTTGTTCAAACACTCTGCGAAATTCTCCTGGCCCTCCGCTGCCACTCCTTCTCTGCCCGCTTCATCCGCATCTCTTCCCCGCCATGTCTCGACTGCGCCATCGTATGCGATGCCGCCGAGGCTCCAGTCGTGGTCGGGCTTCTCGGTCTCAGATTTCTCCCTCCGTTGATTCGTCTTCAGAAGAGCTCTCCTGTGATCACTTTCTGGACTTCAGGAACAGCAGGGGCGCGCCTCGCAACCCTGGCTCCGCCCCTCCCTCTTCATGTCCTCCGCCTCCCTATGCTTTTTCCCCTGCGCCCCATCTCCATACCTCTTCTTATCCCTCCACTCCCTAATCGACTTTCCCTCCCTTCCTTCGCCAGACTTCCTAGCATGCGGAATTTACTTTTGAATGAAAATTTGATAAACTGGTCCTCCGAGCCCATGTTACTGTCACGGTTAGTGAGGAATCCGCCAGTTTGGAGTCTCTTCCACCTGCGCCTCCCGGTCCTTCTACTGCTCCTCATGGTCCCACTGGGCCCAGTTCTGCCGAAGCTAATTCAACCAAGGAAGCCTTGGCCCAGTTATACTCTGCCCCCAGCGTATCTATGCAGGTCCAGAGCGTGGAAGATATGAGCAAAGGAAGAGAGCCCACTTCAGCTGCTGAAGACGGATGTGGCGATGAGTTCGGTTGCAGAATCATTGAAGAACCGCCATCTCCAATCAATGGATAGTAGTCAGAGGCAGCCCTTGAGGTTTTTGTCTTTCAAGCACAATATCTCTAAGTTATTTTCAGTTCTCATGCTTTTTCATCCTACGCTTGTAGCGTGGCATGCTATAGGTTTTTGCTTTTTTGTTGAACAATCTGAATGTACAGCCAGTTTCCCCATTGTGGGCGGCAATCTAAACTCTCAATTTGAAATGGACTAGTTTCCCCACGGTGGGCAGTCCAAATTATGGTTTTCTTCTCAGTCAGGCCCTGTGCTCAGGCTTCCTCAGCTGAGACAGAGGCAGTTTTGTACCATTATATTATAAATTAATAGATTAGTGTTACTGAGATAAAAAAAAACATCCAAGAGTTTCTTTCAAAAAACATCTCCCTTTCTTAATACGTATATAAATTTAAATACATAGGTTTCCATTGTGCAAAGAGCCTTAAAAATAGCAATATGTTCATATAGTTATAATAGAGGATTGGAATAGCTGTACTACTAAGAAAATAACATCATGTTTTTATTGTAAGAAATTCATGTGATGAATGTTATTTCTTCCAAGCAAGGCAAACAACTTGATATTAATTTTGGTCCTGAAATGTTAACATTAAATCAAATTCAATAGGATTTCCTCATCACTTCCTAATGAAATAATCCATATATCACCAAACATAATGAACATGAATGAACGTAGTGTATTAGAGTCACATTATACACACCATTACAAGAAGCAACAATTTAATCAGAGAGACTTTCACTACAAAAAGATAAACTCGATAACCAATAATCACCCATCTAATGTATCATATTTTGATATAACAAACCATGTTTTTGGATTTCACTTTTAGGTTATAGGTTCAATGGATAAATATGAAGAACTAGTGGATTATTCCTCAAATCCACTAAAACAAAAAATATATTTTTGGCACCTAAGGGGACCTAGTTTGCACTTGGAAGAATAATAGGGATGAATTGATAATTCATCTAGTAGATTACTCATATTTCACTAAAAATTACAAAGCTTCAGATCAATTTTGGGGTTTAGAATTTAGGTATACCCTAGAAAGGAACCTCTTCATGGTAGCAAGCTTGGAAGCAACTCTTATGATCTCAACCTAGATTGAAACAAAAATCTTGTAGGTTACATCAAAATGGATAAGGATTCCTATTAATATATGATCATTAACCTTTGATATTGGTTATAATAACTAACAACAATTAAATCTTGGCCTTGTTATCACTCCGCTAGATTCCTAAGGCTGAAAAGGAATCCCAGCAGAGGTAACCATAGACCAAGATTTTGACTTGATAGCTAACCCTATCAAGTCGGAGAGGGCTCCCTCCAAAAGGTCACAGCCAGGAGGGCTGGAGGAATTAGGGTTCTTAGGATAGATATTGAGTGAAGGGGGTTGTTTTGGTTTGATTTTGGTTGGGGAATCACTGGATGAAGAAATTAGGTCAAGGAAAGCTAGGTCAGGGCAAGGGATCAATGGGGCAAGGTAGGCACAAGGCTTATCACTTGAAGGGGATTGTGATGGAATGGTGTTGAAATATGAGAGAAAAGCTAGGAAGAGCATAGGAGATGTATTCTTCTTATACAATTGAAAATGGACAAACTATGATCAATTACCTAAAACAGAGCATGTGAAAACATGTATTCTAATTATCAAACTTGTAAGGGATCTAACATAGAAATGAAGTGAACATGTGATCCGGATTTATGCAGGAACGCAACATAATACAGAAATAACCATAAACATAGAAATACAACGAAAATAAGGCTTCATTTCATTAATATCAAATCACATAAATATGCTTCCAAAAATGATGGAAATAAAATAGCTAGGGTGCTGGTAGCGAATCTCTGAGAAGAGATGTGGCAGCTACAGACCTCTGAATTGTGTTACAATGAGGCTCAAGGGCCTATTTATTATGGATAAACAATGGAGAACTCTAAACGTCCAAAAACCTAACCCTAGGAGATGAAGTGCCAAAAATATGGGCCCCGTTTGGGTAAATTGGTGTTTCAACTTCCTGGGGACGTAACTTCGGCATACTATCGTCGTTTGGGGCTTCAAAACGGCTCTAGAAGTTTAGGACCTGAAAAACTGTTAAAAATAGTAAGTTGTGAAAAAAACTGAAAGAGACAATGGTGGGGCCCCAAGTGGAATAGGTGGGTGGCCACCAATATCCACCTGGATCATTCTTCCCCCCTTAGGAAGAAATGGTCCCCATTGCGTTGAGTTCCTCCATGAGATGAGGAAACTTCTGTTTAACTTGGTCCCTGGTGAACCACTTGCCTTGGTGCAGGAGTTGGCCAACTTTGACAACCTGATACAGTTGGATCTTCTGTCGGCGAGTGTTCTTGATTTGCATGTCCATGATACAGTCTGTGGTGGCCTGTTTTGGTGTGAGTTCTTGTGCAATGTCATAGGTGTTCAATAGAGGTGGGAAGTAGGGACAAAGGTGGTCTACATTGAATACTGGGTGCAGTCCAAGGAATGGTGGAATGTTGAGCTCAAAGGCATTGTTCCCTACAGCCTTGGTGATGGTGTACAGCCCATATCGGAGCGGGCGAATCTTGCGGTGGGGTCCAGTGAGGCGCTCCTTCTACAAATGTAGCCACACTTTTTCACCCACCTAGAAATTGTGTGCCACCCGCTGTTGATCATGTCGTTGCTTGTTCTTAGAATTGGCTCTGTCCAATATTTCATGAACCTATTGGCGGATTTGTTGAATGCGCTCGATGAAGTTGTTTGCTTTGTCAGCTTCAGACTGGACATGAGCTGAATCGACCTGAATAGTTGCAAATGGCATGGCTACGTCAATGGGACATAGTGGTTGGAATCCCAAGCCCACCTGAAAGGGGCTGTGGCCGGTTGAGCTGTGGAGAGCCTGGTTATAACTGTGTTGTACATAGGGAAGGCTCTCATCCCTTGTGCGTGGATGCTTTGAATTGTACATGCACAGAATGTGTACAATCATCCTGTTGATGACCTCTATTTGGCCATCAGTTTGGGGATGGAAAGCTGTGGACTTGGTGAGCTTGGTGTCCAAAATTGACCAGAGGCTGGACCAAAATGTGTTGAGGAAATTGCTGTCACGATATGATATGATAGATTGTGGGATCCCAAAGTGCACCCACACTCGTTCAAAGAAGAGTTTAGCAGTGGCTTCTGCTGTGATATTCTTCTTTCAGGGCGCCATAATGGTCATATTTGAGAATCTTTCGACGACCACGAAAACATAGTCGTTTCCATGCTTAGTAGAAGGAAGGCTTGACATGTAATCCATGGAGATGGATTCCCAAGGTCGACTAGGGGTAGGTAGTAGAGTATAGAGCCCTTGCTTCTTGATGGTCGGTTTGGCAATGGCGCAAGCAGTGCAGGATCTAATGTACTTCCCGACATCCTGTCGAAGGTTCGACCAATAGAAATACTTCTGCAGCATTGCCACTGTTTTCTCGACCCCAAAATGCCCAACGACTTGACTGTAGTGCGCTTCCCATATCATCTTGGCACGCTCACTTGAAGGAACACAAAGGTGTCCCAGGTGACATAATAATGCATCTTGGAGGTGAAAATTTGGAACTTGCCTACCCCCCAAGAGTGCCTTGTATGTGTAGCTGAATTCTGGATCGCTCTTGTAGAGAAGCGGCCAATCAGAAGTCTCATGCCCACAAGAGTTGATAATGGTGGTTATGGCCACAATCGGTGGTCGACTGAGGCAGTCTGTAACATTATTGGTGCTACCCTTCTTGTACTTGATGTTCAAATGAAATTGTTGCAGATATGTGAACCACTTCTGATGGCGATCGTTCTGCAACTTCCCTTGTGTCTGTATGAACTGCAGGGGTCAGTGGTCTGTGTGGATGATTGTCTCCTTCCCAAAAATGTAATGCTTCCATTGTCGACAAGCCTGCACAATGGAATACATTTCTTTGTCATAAGTGGGATACTTTTGAACTGTGTCGGACAATGTCTCACTGTCATATGCTACTGGATGCCCCTGTTGAGTAAGAACTACCCTAATAGCATAGTCAGAGGCATCTGTCTCGATCTCAAATGGTTGTTGCAAGTCTGGTAATGTGAGCACTGGGGCAGAACAGAGGCAATGTTTCAATTCTACGAACGCCTTTTGTTGAGATTTCGACCAACAGAATTTTGCTTTCGCTCCTCCCTTGGTGACTTGACTCAAGGGCCAAGTGATATGAGAGAATCCCAACACGAACCTGCGGTAGAAATTAGCAAGAATCAGAAAGCTGCGAAGCTCTGTTAGGGTGGTTGGGGCTGGCCAATCCCGAATGACTTGGATCTTGGCTGGATCCACATGCACCCCCCTTTCATTACGGGTCATGCCAAAAGTGCACTTCTCCAAATTGGCACACAACTTGTGTTGCCGGAGTGTTTGTAGGACTTATCGGAAGTGGTGGAGGTGCTCTTCCCAAGTCTGGCTGAAGATCAGAATGTCATCCAAGTATACCACTACAAATGAGTTGGTGAATGGGCGCAAGATGTCATCCATCAACCTCATGAAGGTTGCGGGAGCATTTGTCAATCCGAAAGGCATGACGAGCCATTCGAAAAGGCCCTCCTTGGATTTGAAGGCAGTCTTCCACACATCAAAGGGTTCGATTGGTACCTGGTGATACCCAGACTTTAAGAAAATCTTGCTGAAATATTTTTCCCCTTTGAGTTGGTCCATAAGGTCATCAATCTGTGGGAGCGGGTACCTATTCGGATAGTGATCTTGTTCAGCGCCTGATAATCAATACAGAGTCTTCAAGTCCCATCCTTCTTCTGTACCAACACGATTGGGCTCCCACAGGGCAATGAACTTGGCCAGATGTGACCTTTCTGCAACAACTCCTGAATCTGCCTCTTGATTTCATCATTCTCCAGAACAGAGCGCCTATAGATCGATCCATTGGGTAGCGACACACCTGGCGTTAGGTAAATGGGTTGCTTGACCTGACAGTGTAGAGGCACCCCTGTGGGTGAGGTGAATATGTCCCCGTACTCCTCCACAACCTTGTCCATTTGTTGTTGTCGTGCAGAGGAGCCATGTCTAGAGGTCGTGGCCACAATCTTCTTCTTGCCCTAGGGGCGGATCATCAGGAAAAAAAATTTCCTGGTTTGGGAAATGAGCTTACTGCATTGTTTTGCAGTAACAAAAGAGATAGTGGGAGGAGGTGGTACCTTTGGTATCCTGTACAATTTATTTCCCAAAATAACAATAACAGCGCGAGGCCGAGACTCATACACAACATGTCGCTTCCACAAGTATGGTTGGCCTAATAATACATCAGAAACATCAATAGGAGCAATGTCACACAATACCTCTTCCGTGAAGGGCTTGATGCTATAGGGAAGGCGACACTGCTGGCTGACGTGGAGATCCCATCCTTGGTGAAGCCACTCGATGGTATATGGTTGTGGGTGTGTTGTGGTTGGCAAGCCCAACCGCTTCACAACATCTACTGAAATGAGGTTCTTTTGGCTCCCATTGTCGACAATGAACCGTAGCGGGGAACCATTTACCCACATATGGGAGTGGAAGAGACGCTTTGCCTCCTCTGGATCTTCGTAGTGGCAATAGTGGCGTTGGGCTCCACATAAATAATCTGATTCCCTTTGTCATTCACCTTGTCAGGCTCTGATTCAGAGTCGGAGCATGCCTCTGATTCAAAAGTCCTCATCTCGGCCACCAGCAACTGCTTGGCCCGACACTCACTTGTGTTGTGAGTGGAGCTCTTATGGAACTCACACCACTTTCCCGTGTCCTCCTTTGGCTTCGCGGTGTTGTTCTTTGCTTGTGTCTTTGGCAGGTTTTCTTGGGCAGCCATGCCTTGGATTTGTTGTTTGTTCTGTGGTTTGGGGGCACCTTTCCCTTGATTTTGATTCACAGATCCAAAGTCTCGCTTCTTCTGTTTGAATTTCTGCTCAATCTTGGCAGCATACTGGTATGCCGTACCAAGCGAGGAGATGTCGAGGAGCTCCATTTCCTCCTGAATGTATCTGTGCAGACAACCGCGATACTTTAGCACCAAATGGTTCTCTGAATCTTTGATACCCAACTTTGTGCACAAGGTATGGAACAGATTCGTTAGCTCATGCACATCTTGATCGCTTTGTTGCTGCAGCGTAGTCCATTGTATGTAATTGTCCTCATAGCTCCCCACGGGATAGTATTGTTCCTTGATGGCATCTCGAAAAGAATTCCAAGTGGGTATGACTGAGAACAGAGAGGGTTTTGTCTCATCCTTTTTCTCACAGTAGGTTTCCCACCAGTACCTTTGAGGAGTGCAAAAATAATCTTCTCCCGATCGGAAAAGTCATGAACCGAGTATTATCCTTCTAATAGATTCAACCATCTATCTACGACATCTACATCTTTTTGACCCTGAAATATGGGAATGTCAAAGTTTACTTGTACCTTAAAGGGAGTCGCGCCTCCAGAGTGGTTGCTGGATATATATGCACCGCCGATGGACAGTCGTTGAAAGATCTGGGCAAAGTTATCCATCATCGCATTCCTTTGCCATAGGCGTCCGTCGGGGTTTGTGAGGCTAATCTTGCAAAGGTTCCACCAGATCGGGCCCTAACTCCTTATACTCCGACCTTGTTGGGGACATGCAAAGAAGGATCGAGAAAACGCAAACTGCTTTGATACCATCGCTTCAGATATATGCAGGAATGCAACAGAATACATAAATAGCCATAAACATAGAAATATACCGAAAATAAGGCTTCATTTCATTAATATCAAATCACAGAAATATGCTTACAAACATGATGGAAATAAAATAACTAGGGTGCTGGTAGCGAATCTCTGAGAAGAGATGTGGTGGCTACAAACCTCTGAATTGTGTTACAATGAGGCTCGAAGGCCTATTTATTATGGAGAAACAATGGAGAACTATAAACGTCCAAAAATCTAACCATAGTAGATGAAGCACCAAAACTATGGGTCCCGTTTGGGTAAATTGGTGTTTCAACTTCCCGGGGACGTAACTTTGGCATACTATCTCTATTTGGGGCTTCAAAATGGCTCCGGAAGTTCAAGACTCGAAAAACTGCTAAAAATAGTAAGTTGTGAAAAAACTGAAAGAGACAATGGTGGGGCCCCAAGTGGAATAGGCGGGTGGCCACCAATATCCACCTGGATCAACATGAATACAATACATTATAACATATGATACTGAAGAAAATACAATGATAGACATCAATACCACAAGTATCCCATGAAATAGCTGCAACTCATCTTTATTAGCTAGCCAAACTGAGTACAAAAGTTTCCTTGATCAACTAGAAAACATACAAACTGATTCCAACCCTTCACTAGTGTGAATAAAGGGACTAAATAGACATCAAAACAAGCTTCAATAGTCCTCAAGGGTTGAATCCATGAGGTGAGGAAGAGATCCACCAATTGTTGAACTGAAAACTAAAGTGTAGGATGGTCCATGTGACTCACTCCTCATTACATTCAACTGATTCATTATGACCCAATGATGCTTTTACTCGATGAATCTACCCTAGGTAACTAATCTCAAACATAATTACATTTACCATCATTAATTACATGAGTAGAAACATTATTTCTTGAGGCAAAGTGAAAAATTCAAAGAAAGTTGGAAAAAATCAGCAAATTGGTAATTTGCGCCCTCCACTAGTCATTTGTGCCCTCTGTGTTTAGGGCCACTTTTAGAGGCCTTCACGATGTCCAAATCAAGCCCAAGATGGCTTGTTGGGATGACCTTTCTGTCCTCTTTCTGAATATGCCTCAAGTTCTGAAAATGGAGGTCATTTGCCCCCTCAAAATGTCATTCTCCCAAGACTAGTATTTGTGCAGCGCCTAGGTTAAAAAAGATGCAGAAAGGTGATTTTTTGATGGTTTTTTGAGATTTTCACCCATCAAAGCTACAAACCAAGGTCGGAAACATGGTTTTCTGAGATGCATGGGTCATTAGGAATCCAATGGTGCCTTCCTTCTCCTCAAAAAGTGTGCCAATTATTTGCGTAGCGCCTAGGGCATTGTGTAGATACCCAATTTTCTGCTAAATAATTGTCTCAAAAAACACAAAGATTTCCAGATTTTGACAAAAAGTTATAAAATCCCTCAAAATTGTTGTAATGGCTGATGATGGTGTGTCTAAGCTTGGACGGAAGCCTCAGCAAGAATGTTCAACTTTTTATTTTCCTCCATGGCCAACTCTTCAATTTTGGTATTGGCTCTTTTGAGCTTGGCCAATGTAATTTTCTCTTTTTGGGCATGGAGTTTGACCTTCCTCCTCAACTAGTCATTATCCTTATTTTCCTTTTCTAGCAGCTTCTCCAAGTGTTGATTGGCTCTATCAGGCCATGGTTCCTTGTTCTCATTGATCTCTATAGCAAGCTGCTCATTTAGGGTTTGCTAATCATCTAGCTCAGCTTCCCTTTGTTTCTCTAGAGCTAGAGCTCCTTTTCAGCCCTCTACTTCTAGGTCTTTGTCTTGGTACCTATTCTTCTTCTTCATTAAGCAAGCCATACTTCTCCAGTGTTTCATCTAGCATGACTTTGGCCTTTTGAGCTTTGAGCAGTGAAGTACTTCACCTCATCAATGAATTCTTTGGTTTTCAATTGTTCATTTTCTTGCTCAAGGAAGTGTATAACATATATAGCCCTACCAATATTAGTATGAAGCTCCTTAATCCTGACATCCTTACCTTTGATAGCATCATTTGTGATTTTTTCATTATGATCCTCATCTAGGTCAACAAAATGAAATTCTTGCTCAGTTTCATGATTGTCCTCTTCATCATGAATGACTGGCTCAACGACCTTCTCTTTACCTTTATCCACCCGCTATGTTGATGTAGAAGCCATGGCCCCTTCCACTCCAAGTGAAGCAAACACATGCCTATAGCCTCTCTGGTAGGTTTTTGGCAATGGCTCAACCTCAACCATACTAACCCTCTTAGGCTCAATGTCAATAATCCTACTAGGTGACCCAAAATCATGATGAGATGGATATGAAGGATGTGAAGGGGATTGATCTGATGATGATGAGTGAGTCATGGGATGAGATGATGAAGGGACATTTTGTGCATGCTGAATGGATGGCTCAATGAAAATATCATTGGCTATGAAGGTGCTCCATGCAATGTTAAATTGATTGAGATGGTGGACTATGATTTTTATGAGGGAATGATGGAATAGGCTTCTCATTTGTTGTTCATATTCCTTCTTCTGGGAAATATATTCCATCTTCTCTATACTTCGGAAAAGATAATAGGGCATGTTAAGCATCCTTACCCTAGTGAAATGCATCAAGAGTCGAATGTGATAGGAATAGAGCCTTAAAAATATGCCTTCACATGAAAAATATTTCATGATAATCTTCATAATTGGTGCATATGTGTACAAGAGGTGTGAAAAAGGGAAGAAGCTCTTTGTTTTATTTTGGCGTCTTGGTTTTAGGAAGAAGTCAAAATCCTGTTTCTTCAACCTACCTTTCTTGAACCATTTATCCCCAACATTTGGGATCCCTGTAGCATCTGAAATGCCAGCACTAGATAAGGTAAAAGTAACCCCATATAATTTAACTTGGTTGTCATGGAGTCCATATATGAAAAGTCTAGTTAGGATGGGGTGATGTTTAACCCTCTGAATTTTCTCACAAAAATCATAACAGCCAACATGTTTGAAGCATGTGACTGTCAATGGAGAAGCTAAGAGTTCCTTAGTGTTGGCAGGTTCACGTCTGAGCACTCTTCCTCATTTACGTGTCCTCCTTATCTCTGTTTCCTCTTCTTCACTGAATGATGTGTTTTCCTCTTCTATTGCCATGGTGTTTTTGTTAAAAACCTAGGGATTAAGGAAGGGAAATGGGAAAGAAAAAATGAGGGAGATGTTTAATAGGGATATGTGATATGGGGAGGGGATAGGGAGTAAGGATATGGTAGATTTAGGGTAGGGATTTTTAGGAATTGGGAACCTAGGTAGATGTGACACCTAGGACTTAGGGTTTTGGGTGAAAATTGTAGGAAAAGGGGATTTTGAAAATGAGGGGTTTGGGAATGGGTTTTTATAATTGTGGGAGGGATGCAAAGGGTAAGGGAGTCAATTTTAATAGTTTTCACAAATATAATAAGGTACTAGGGTTTTTTCCTCAAATTACACACCAAATTACAACTTCAACTTGCAAAAATTCAACACATAAACTTAAGAAGATGATTTGTCATGGCATGTGCTTCTTACTAGTTTGTTGGAGGTCAATAACTGAGTGGAGGAGCTTTGAAGGCAATTTCTAATCACTTGGATACTTTGCAGAGCTTGCTTGTCATTTGTGCCCTTGATAAGATATTTGTGGCCTCCTCTACGTATTTGCGCCATCAACAACATATTTGCGCCTTCCTCAGGACCATTTGCGCCCTCCTCAAAACATTTGCACCCTCTTGAACGTATTTGTGCCCTCGTTTCAGGATTTGCGCCCTCGATTCTGCTCTTTTACCAATTTCGCTCAAAATTTTGAAATTGTGGTCTCTTGGAGTGCTGACTTGATATTTGGAGGAGGAAAATGAAGCTTGTATTGATGTCTATTAGTCATAAATAGCTAAGTGAATTTGAATTTGAATTTAAAAACCCAATTTTCTAATGTCTTTTTTCACTTTTTGAAGACTTTTGCTCATTATCCTCTCATTTGATTTTTCTTTCTTGCAGGATGGTGTTGCTGGAGTTTGACATTTTTCTCTTTCAATTCGGCATGTGTGTTTTGAGTTGGAAGCTAGGGACCGAACTTATTACATATAGAAACATAAAATTACTTAAAAAAATTAAAAATAAATTACATCTATGTTTTCATATCAAAATTACATTTTGATATGAAAATCATAGAAATCAAAATTATAAATTTAAAAATATCATATTTACATGCTGATAATCTTCTGGAGATGAAAATGAAATGTTTATTGAGTCACTCTCACACCTTTTGCTAACCTTATTGAGATGAAATGTTGTATTTTTGGATCTTGAACATTGAAACCTAATGACCTAATGGGACCTTGAATGACCTGACTTCCATGATTGACTTTGATTGACATAAGACATAGTAAAATGATCTTTTCAAAAGTGTTTTTACGCTCAGCCAGACATGAAGGTGGGCCAGCAAATGTGAAATATTGAGGGAGAGTGGGATTTTATGACTAGGACTACCATCAGTGAAACAATTTTTAGCATGACCTAATGGAATGAAATAAAAATTTTAGAGTGGGACACCTAAAATGAGAATGAAAAGAGTGATTTTGATCACTGATGGCAGAATGCATATTTTGACACTAACATTGGCCTTATTGGTGATGTCAGCTCCTTGGAGGTGTTAATAACATCGTAGACCAAGTGCCTAACCATTGGGCCAATACGGTTAAAAAATAACTCAAATTAAAATGCAGGACTAAATATTGACAACTTGATGACACAAATTGACTGAAATTTCACTGAAACCATGACTCAAAACTGAACTTACTTATGTGAAAACTTAATTTGAAATGGTAGAAACTCAATGAAGCTCCATGGCCTTCACTTCGGGCTCCGAACTCCAATCCTTTTTGACTTCACACTTGTAGGAATATCAAACTGATATATACGATGAAAATGGATTTTTTTTATAATTTCAGATAAAAAAAGATAGTGCTTCAGGAATCTACCATTAACTGGCCCTCCTGAGTAGCTTTTCCCATATGTTTCTTGCAAGATATATGCATTTTGTCCATGAGAAGTTGCGATCTTAAAAGGACCTTTCCATAAATTATCGAACTTCTTGTGCTTACCCTTGTCTTCATTCCTAGCATCCTAGTGGAGTACTACATCATCGATCTTGAAATCATCTTGCTTGGTTTTTCTTTCATAGATTTGCTTGCTCTTATCATGGAGCTTAGAAGTGTTCTGAAACACTTCTTCTCTTGTCTGCTGCAAGTGAATCATTTGGTTTATTTTGAATTTTATGTCATTTTATTCACTTCCATCTTCTTGTAAAAGCTTCATGACTATGATAGCCAATGAAAAAGGGAAAATTGTGTCCACACCGTAAACTACCTGAAATGGAGACATGCCAATGGATTTCTTGTTGCTTACCTAATATTCCCATAGTGCATTAATTAAATTATTGTGCCAATTCTTTTTGTTTTCCTCCAACATCTTTTTGATTATGTTGATCAAAGACTTATTGGAAGACTTGGCCAATCCGTTACCTTGTGGATAATATGTTGTAGAATGACCCAACTGAATGCTATACTTATCACATAATTTTGTCATCTTTGATTTGAAAGTTGTAGCATTATCCGTGATGATTTTTCTAGGACAACCAAACCAGGACAAGATGTTAGCTTATAGAAACTGAATTATAACTGAGTCTGTAGCTTGCTTGCTTGGGATCGCTTCGATCCACTTTGTGAAATAGTCTATGGCGGTAAGTATCCATCTATGTTTAGCGGATGAGGGTGTATGTATCTCACCGATAAAATCTAAGCCCCACTGCTGGAAAGGAGCTTCAACTGAAATGGGTTGTAATGATAAACGAAGAAGCTTACGTTTACCTTGGAAAAGTTGGCATTCATGGCAGCTCATGACCGTCTTGTACAAATATGCAAACAATGCAGGCCAATAGTAACCCTCTCTCAGTACTTTGTTGGTCGTGGTCTTATAGTATAAGTGTCCTCCACAATCTCCCTTGTGGAAATCATTCATCACTTCTTTGGACTCATATTCAACCAAGCAATTGAGTATCACTCCTCCAGGATCCTTCCAGTAGAGTGCACTATCTAGTATACAATATTTTGTAGCCTTAAGATTCAAATACCTTCTCTTACTCTTTGACATGCCCGGAGGAGGGTTCATATTTTGTAAAACATAAATGATATCAACATACCATGGAGATTATGAAAAGAGATATGATACCTGAACAAGACTTACACTTCCTTAATCATAAGACAATGTTGATATGAGATTGATGTCAAGTGCATGTAGATTAGACTCAACCATGAGCTTGGCTAAGCCTTTCCCTTTGATCAGCTTGGTCGATTTGATCTCAAGGTCATATTCTAAAAGCGTTGTTATCCACCTACCTCTTCTTCCTTCTGGATCTATTTGCATGAGTACTTCTTTAACCGCTGCATTTGGAACATATGCCAAAATATGTGAGTGCAAAATATAAACACGGAAGTCCTTGAGTGTTTTGACCAAGGGCAAGGCTTGTTTCTCAATTATGTTGTATCATAGGGTTGCATCCCTTATTGTGCGACTAAAGAATTCTATTGGCAACTCTGTCCCATATTTTTTTTGCATAAGCACTACTGCCAAAGTATGCTCAAAAGAAAAGGAAAATATAATGAAATCTACTCAATAATCAGGACTTGTCAATACTAGAGCAGTAGTAAAAGAAAATTTTACCGAGCTGAATGACTTACGAGCATTTTCAGATCATTTTACATCATTCTCCTTCTTTAGCATGTTAGTTAACTCTCTAAGATGTTCTGCTAAGTTGGGAATGAACCTACTTATGAAATTTATCCTACCGTTGAATGCTTGAATTTCCTTCTTTTTTCTAGGGAAATCAATTTGTTGTATCGCTTCAACTCTAGAAGGATCTATCTGGATCCCATCTTTTGAGATGATGTGATCCAAAAACTTTCCTTCCATAGAAAATATACACTTTTTAGGATTTAAGGAAATCCCAAATTTTCTACATCGCTAGAACATAGCTCTCAAATGGTGTAAATGCTCATCATATAAATTTGAATAAACAGTCATATCATCTAAATAAACAACAAGGAAGACATCTTTCTCATTACCAAAATCTATGTACATGGCACATGTTGAGATTCAACAAGCAGATCCTAGTGAAAATTAAGCACCTACACTAGGATGGAGCCTCAGGCTATTTTTAGGTGGATGTCTATTTATAGATGCATGTCTATTTATAGATGTATGTGCAAGTTCTATTTATAGATTTCATGTCTATTTATAGATGCATGTTTGCTATTATTAGCCCTTAATAATATTTGGAAAATAGACTATATTCTATTCTCAATGAGCACTTGGAAATAGTTAACTGAAGTGGCAAATCAATTAGCTAAAGGAATTTCGAGTTAAGAGGTTGGTTGGTGGGACATGCAGGTTGACTTAGTTGTAACTAAGTGATTCAAAGTTGTAACATAGTTGGAAGTGCATTTATGAAAGTTGTAAAGTATTTTAACTCAGTTAAATGAGTTAAACTCAGTTGTGCTATTTGTAACTGAAGATACATTAGTGAGAGATCAAGTGAATTAATTATTAATCAATTCAAAATCAGTGGTCTCACATGCAACTGAAGATTTACTATTATTAACTACATGCATGTTAGATCCAGTGGAGACCTAGTTGAGTTCTAGGTGAAAGGGAAGTTGACTATCGGTTGTGACATTATCCGATTGCACACATGCAACCACACATACATCGGATTTACCCATGAGGATTGCATAGTCAAGGCAAGCATGATTGCATTCATTCAAGGATTGCCATCGGTAGGGATTGCACAGTGGAGGTAGGTTGTCTGGAGACAGTAAATTGGCTAAGGAACTTGCCAATTTTTGTATGATAGTGTGAGACAGTTAGCTCATGTATTGGGAGCTCTTGGATTAGAGCTTTGTATGTAATTGTTTCATGATCCATGATATAATACATAATAGAAGATAGTGGGGTTTTTAGCTATAATCTTTCCTCGGTAAAATTATCTGTGTTATGTGTGATTGATCTTTCTTCATGATATTGTAATTGATGATTGTGTTTCAAATTCCGAAAATATTTGTAGAAGTGATTATGTATTTAATAGTAGCATATTATTGTTAGATAAGGAGAATCCAGGACATACATGTATTTTCTATTAAATTTCTACATGTTATCAGAGCACAGGAAATTGCAGTAATGAAGCAAAAGCTGAGTTTGTTGGTGGAAAGAATTCGAATTTGCAAAAATACTTTCTTGGTGCTACAACTAATTCAAGATCGAAATGGCTTTCAATGGGTTGAGGCTAGAGTATGAAATCGAGGGCAACTCGAACTACATTTCTTGGAAGGACAGGATGGAGGCAGTACTCGAAGACAATGGCTTGAAATAATTCGTTGACAATGATGTTCATAAGCTTGCTTCGTCAGATGCTGCCAATATTGATGGATGGCAAAAGAAAGTGGCAAAGGAGAGGAGGATCCTGTTGGAGGGAGTACGATACCACATTGTCTCAAGCCTCCATGGGAAAGCCACACCATACGCTATGTGGAAGGCTTTGACGGATCTATTCCAAAGCAACAACGACCATAGGAAATTGGCGCTCAAAGGTAAACTCAGAAAGATCAAGATGGAAAAGGGCGACACCATTCCAAAGTATCTCACAAAATTTTTCTAATGTCGGGATGAACTGGGGAGTGTGAAAATAACTGTTGCTGATGATGATTTGGTGAGCTTGGCTCTCTTGGGACTTCTTAAGAGTTGGCACAGTTATGAAGACTCTGTCAACGGATTGGAAAAATTTTCAGATTGGGAACGACTATGGTTGGATCTAGTGCAGGAGGAGTTCAAGCAGAACACCAGAGATGGCTCTTCATCAAAGTGTGATGATGAAGAGGATTGTGCTTTGGCTGCCAAGGTGAAGAAGGGGAAGAAATTCCATTCCAAATTTGAGTCTAAAGGCAAGAAGCTAGATATGTCCAAGGTGAAGTGTTTTCATTGTCACGAACATGGGCATATTGCTACTAACTGTCCACAAAAGAAGAAGAAAAAGAAGGTTGTTGGAGTTGCAGCAAGTGAGGCCCTTGCCTCACAATTTGAGCTTGACTTCTCTTTGATTGCATGCATGGTGTCAAGTGCATTAGCATCGTTGTTGTATTTGGATAGTGGTGCTTCCTTCCACATGACGGGAGATAAGGAGCTTTTTAGTGACTTGGAGGAGAAAGATTTCTAGATGCACATTGAGATGGGCGACAACAAACGGTACAGTGCTACCGGGATTGGTACCATTACCTTTTAGAGGGATTCAGGTAAATCATTTCAATTAAAATATGTGATGCATGTTCCAGGTCTGAAGAAAAATTTGGTCTCAGTTGCAATGTTGGAGGAAAAAGGCTATGACGTTGTTTTTAGTGATGGAAAATCTTTTCTGCCACATAAAGCAATGGGTAAATCCAAGAGGATAGGGATTCGAGTTAAGAATATCTATAAGCTAGAGGTAGATGTCTTCGCTACCATGATGGGAAAGGCAAAAAAAGTGGTGAGCCGAGATATTTCGGGGAAAATCACCCTAGAGGTTTGTTGGGTCAAAACCTCCACAAAGCAGGGCATGCCATTCAGAAGGACTCACACATAACCATGCTTGAATGCAAAAACTAGATAACAACGATAGCAGAACTCACCCGTAGTCCTACGTTCGATGTAGATCCCGCGGGGTCCAAACCCCCAGCAGCCTTTCTTCCTCCTTCAACCTGAAAACAAGAAAGAACGTGCACGGAAACCTAGTTGTACAGCATATACTTCTTCTAAACGTTAGTGTAATCCATGTGAAACATTATATAAACCATAATAAATGCTTAATAATCAATCTTTTCACATATGCAAATAGATGTTAACACGTAAGTTCAGGAACAAGATGGTTCTTCATTATTACGAACAGCATGTACAGAAATAAAGAGTGGAGAGATCACCTGAATCCTTCCACGATCTTCGAGCAGACCGTCGTCCGGATCCGTCCTGCCCTTGCCTCGCTAAAATACTTTCAAGACTTGTGCACTCGAGATGGCATATAAACGGATGAACATCTCCAGGAAACAAGGGTTTCCTGTATAAATCTGGGAAAATGCAGGAGGCACGGGGATTCAAACTTGAATTGGGATTCCAACAGAGTATAATGTCTATAAAATTTCTCTCTCCCTTAGGCCATGCACATGAGGGGCTTTTATACTCCCTCAAAGTAGTTTCAACCAGTTGGAAACAGTTGGCCACGTGCTGGGGTGGTTGAACTACCAGAGTAACCATCAACCCAGCCCGAAAATAGGGAATTTTAATATATTTTTTAATGGTTTTAATGGCATACGCGGAAAAGTACATGTGGACTCGCGTATACACGCGGAAAATTCTGGGCATACCCACGTATGGGAATTTTAACACTGTTTTTTAGTGAATTTTGTTCAAGTCTGTAGGAATGGGTGCCTAAAGCCATAAAGACAATCATGGATCACCTGAGGGTGAAAAATGATGCTATAACAGATGCCCCCTAATATATGAGGTCAGAAGGGGTACATGATGGCCGAAATGTATTATGCACATAGAGAGAACTTCGCAAGGACAAGAGAGGACTTCACCAGATTTCAGCCTGTCAAAAACCAATGAAAGAAAACAGAGAGTCAACTCATGCTGAGGCGGGCATACCCATCCTCAGTCAAAAATACATCATATAGAAAGTACATAATAGATCCAAAATGTATACAAGTATAGCTGAACTGAAAGTACACAATGAATCATCTGAGCATGGCCCGGAAATACAAGTCTGAATCAATGTCCAAGTATCACATATAGAAAGTTGAGCAATGATGCTGAAACTGGATGTCTGATCATATAAGTAACTGAATCTCCATGTACCAAATCATAAAGGGTGGAATAAACGGTACAATCACGCAACTCGGGAGCCAACATATAAGATGCTGTTGTACTGAACTGCAACATATAAGGGTGAACGGTATCACTGGCAGAAACTGAATGGACTGTCAAAAGTGAACCGAGAAATGCTGATGCAACCCGAGGTCTTCACCGATCACTATGGCACAAGTCTACACAATTGGAATAAATGAGCTGAAGTCGACCATGTGAGAAATCGTTGGATTACCGGTCAATGATGTATACCGTTAACCAACGCGAGACAACCCACCAATAATGAAAACGAGTGTCAAGGTGCCCCAGTACAATCTAACAAGTGCGAATGAATGAGTTGAAGTCGAACACTTGAAAGAATCTACCAATCATGAGGCAATGATGAATCCCCACTGTCGATAGCGAAGAGTCTGCCACTGATGACTGCAAACCCTAAGGTACTGAAAAAAAAAGACTCTAGACCTTATTCCCAGAGCAATGAGTCGGAGTCGATGGGAAAAGATCTGCTGGAAGGAAGGCATTAAGGCATCCCACATCAGTCCAGCGCGAGTGTAACCCGCAGGCCAAGATTTGGAAGGAATCAGACGAAGTAGAGTGACGGAACCAAACCAAAGTACATTTCCGACATGCACAAGATGAAGCTAGCGCATGGAAGAAATCCTCTGAACCAACCAATAATGAAAGCTGACACAAAGGCGAGAAATCCACTGATAGTGTCAAATGGAAATCAAGGTACTGCACGAATCCCAAGTGTGATAATGTATGTTGACGTCACACACAGGGGAAACCACTCAGTCAAAGACCCATAATGATGATCAAATGCTGAGCAGAAGGTCACCTATCAATGATGGAAATAGGGCCAGGGTGCGGCTCTAGGTTTTCTCTCAGAGCAATGTGTCGTAGTCGATAAGAGACAAACCCGCTAGCAAGAAGTCAATGGAGACCTTCTCAAACCAGCACGAGCAGAGGACCAAAACATCTGATGTGATAGAACAAGATACTGACAAGACCGGGAAGGCTGACTAAATAATGAGTCAAGAGACACCGCAGAATGGCCGACTCTAGTTAGACTTCCCTTGAACAAAAGCATGACTTGTGATGACCATGGCAGTGAAAAGTGACACTGTATAAGTCTGTTATGCAGGAGGCAGAACAAACTCTCCATATGATTGGAAGAGATAACCAACCGGGGGAGAACTGACCAGTGAAACAAGGTAAAGGCTAAACCTAGGTCAAAACTAAAACCATCCCAAATGGAGGAAAAATATATAAGTATATATGCTTTGTTCAAGGGCGACAAACTGACACAATACTTCCATAAAAGTATGAAGTTACATCCCGTTCCTGCTCTTTTTGTTATATTTGATTTTTTTGTCTTTTTCATATAATAAGCCTGAAAAAGAATAAAAGAATGCTATGGTACAATGGATAGAACGAGTATCAAGAAACAGATGCACTAGTTCCTGGGACTGGAACGATCCTATGCTCAATGCAAGGTGGCGAAAACTGGTAAGCGATACTCAAATAAATGTTCCATCCATGGGTATAAGGGTGTCAAGTCGCGATAGCTAAGTGCATGAAATGGTTAACTTGTACAGATAGACAAGGTCAAAATTTGGCTTAAACACTGAGTCCAAAATGAAGCCGGCTAAAGGCCAAGATAAACAAGTAGCCAATATGCAATGCAGTAATACAAATCAACAACACCAGGGAGCCTCTAGGGTAATAGCCAGAAAAAATGATAGTGAGGAAGAAGAAGAATGAAGCTTCAACACATAAGTCATGGCGCGACTAAAGAGGACTCCCGAGCCTACATAAAACGCAGCATGGGCAACAAGTGATAGCGAGGAACTAACTAGGAAGCCCATGTAAAGGAAGGCTCTACCACCAAGTCATGATTAAATAAACAGCGAGTGAAATGGGTGTAATACTCATGACCTGATGGGATCGACCCTATGGCAAGTGATCAGAATGGAGGCTAGAATGCAGAATGCAATGGAAAGTGGATTCCCTAACATATATGCCAGTGAAGATCATATACCTGCCATGACAGGTCAGCAGTCATGGATCAAAAACCGGGAAAAATCTCGCATTCGTCAAAATGTACCTGAAAACATACCAATCTGGGCACTTCCAAGCATCCGGGTTATGCAGCTTAGGATAGATTGAAAAAATAGGCATAACAAATTTTTGCGAAAATTTTCAACTTTTTGGGCATAAATAGACAAATTACCTCATATTTGGTTCATTATCACATTACTGATTTGGGAAAAAGTGCTCTGGAGAAAAAAACCTCTTTTATCACTGGACTCTCCCGAAGGGGAGAGCCAGTAGACTTGCACGGTAAGCCTTTGGGAGGGCTCACTGTGGAAGATTACGTCCACGTGTACTGCGTAGAGGGTTCCAAGAAAGTTGGAACTCAAATTGCAATCAAAGATTTAAGGGATTTGCACATGAAAATCCTCCTTTTCACCATTGGCAGGGTAGCGGGATCCGCTTCCCTACACCAGGCGTCTAGGACGCAAATGAGCATAGCAGTGGAATGCTTAACTCATGTATATGATTGGTGCACAGCCCTACTGATGAACATGAAGCAACAATTGACCTCTATCCGCCAAGCAAAGACAAAACATTTTGGATACAGTACAATTTTGATGACATTATTCTTCGAGAAGATTCTAGTACTAAGACCTAGAGTGATCTCTACCATCAGCAGCCCAAGAGACCCAAGAATTGCCCGCTGGGCAGACATGATGAAGAGATTGGGGGGAAGTGAAGTTCCCCGGACCACCTGGGATGATGAGTTCTTCTTATGGTGGAGAGAACAAATCATCGCTGTGGACGACTATCCCTATGCCGGGATGGACTTTCGTGGAGATCCAGATCTTGTCCTTCCACCAGGCGCAGCATGGGGAACAGTCGGTAAGTTAACAATTTTCGACTTATATAATTTTTTTTTGGATTTTTTCAATATGTATGAAAAAATGTGAAAAACAAACATGTTTTTGATTGGATTCAAATGACTTACAAATTTAAAATGATCATGAAACAGATATTGGACCAGTTCGACCTGAGGGATACCCACGACATAAGCGTCGCAGAGGCGAAGCGGATACAGTGGATCCAGACAGAACCCTCCAGGTCGTACAGAGGAACTTGGAGGGGTTAACCCACCAAGTACCTATGGCTGCAGTGGAAGATCTGCCTGAAGCCATCCAGAGGCAGGTGGTAGGAGTACCTCGCGACTGGGTATGGTTATTCCGCCGAGTTGCCACCGCGATTGTGTTCTATAGGAACACAACTTATGGGCAGGGACCTCAGTAGTAGATAGATATGATGTATCAGATGACTGTATATTTTTTGAGACTGAACATGATCGAGCATAAGCCCGGATTTTTGTATGACTTATGGATCCAAATTTTTGTATAGTTTTGAACACTCTGATGATATATATACAACGATGTTTGATGTGATGTAACAAATGTATGAAAATGTATGATGTTTTTTATGATTAAATTTTATTGTATGGAATGATTAATATGCCAATCAATTGCTTGATTAGCTAATGAGTCTGCCAACCAATTGTCAGCTCGAGGAATATGAATGAAAGTTAAAAATTGAAATGATATTTGTAACAAACGTACCCTCAAGAACAACCGGAGTAAAAATGGATCTCGAACCTGATAAGTATTGTTCAACTGTGACACCACCAGCTGAGAGTCCAAGAAAACTACCAACGAATCAACTCCCAAAGATATTGCCTCCGAGAGTAGATAAACAACTGCAGTGTATTCTGCTATATTATTGGAAGCAGGACCAATGCAGACCCCTCTTGATACTAACAGCTGACCGGATGGATAATGAAGCACCCAAGCCGCGGAAGCTAAGTTTCGGGTGTGTCTACTAGCACCATCGGCGAAACCAAAATGACTCATGACATCCGACACAACCTGCCAAAGCAGATCAAAAACATCACCAACCCATCAAAGATCGAAAATCAACCAGATATGTACAAAGAAAAACTACTATATACAAAAGCAACATGCCGGGCCGAAGCCTAGGCATAATACTTCTTCAAATAGGGCCCATTTCTGGGCTCCGGCAACTCATTCCCTTCAAAATAAACCAAGGTATATGCTCCTTTCTTAAGGACTTTTTTAACGATGAAGGGGCCATACCACATAGACTTAAACTTTCCTACCCCCAGGGCATCTTTTTCTTGGGCATAGACCAAAACAAGGTCACCTTCCGAAAAAACCCTAGGCTTGACCGCCTTATCGTACTGAACTTTAACTCGGTTTTTATGCGCTTCATTCATCGTGGCAGCATCCCGACGCTGCTCATCGAGATGTTCCAGATGAAGGAGCCGTTCTTCAAGACTAGAAGTGTCAGGAAGAAGTTCAACAGCTAACTTAAGAGAAGGAATCTCACATTCAATGGGAAATACGGATTCCAACCCGTGCACTAGTTGAAACGGAGTAAAGCCAGTTGCAGTTTTCACTGACGTCCTGTATGCCCAAAGTGTAGGATATAGCATAATATGCCAGTTGGATCTAGCCTTATCAATTGTCCTTTGAAGAATTGTCTTCAAGGATTTATTCACGGCTTCCACTTGCCCATTGGCTTGAGGATAATACGGAGATGAATGCTCCTGCCGGAAACCTAATTTTAGAGCCAACTTAGCCATCATGCTATTCTGAAAATGACTGCCATGATCAGTGACAATCTCTCTAGGAATACCAAAATGAGCAATAACCTGGTTGAAAAGAAAAAGAGCTGCAGTCTCACCATCATTCCCAAAAGTAGGCATAGCCTCGACCCACTTCGTAAAGTAGTCTACTGCTACAATAATGTACTTGTGACCTTTAGTTGAAGGCGGGTTACAAGTAGTATAATCAATACCCCACTTTGTAAAGGGACCGACAGTAATGACTGGAAAAAGCAGAGCTGGATGAGCGCGCATTTTTCGAGTATAAACTTGACACGGATGACACTTTTTGACCGAATCCATACAATCCTTGAAAATCGAAGGCCAAAAGTACCCAGCACGCAAGATCTTTTGGGCTGTAGCAAGCCCAGATAAATGACCACCACAAGCTCCACTGTGGCAATCATTCAGCACAGCCTCAGCTTCTTCGAGAGTTAAGCAACGTCTTAGGATTGAATCAACCCCTCGACGGTATAAAGCATCACCAATAATCAAGTAATTCTTAGCCAAGTGACGCAACTTACGACGCTCATCTTTCGAAAAAGCAGAGGGAAACTTCGCAGTCTGAAGATACACAATTATATCTCCATACCAAGGATCCTGTGAAGAGATAAGAAACAAATGTTCATCCGGAAAGGATTCATCATAAATCATTTCTTCCCCACAGGGCAACTCGGAGATCAATTCCGCGAAAACTAATGATTTCTTGGACTTGGCAGACATAAACTCAAGATCAAATTCCTGCAAAATCACAATCCATCTATTGTATTTTCCCCCAATCACTCGCCTACTGAGGACAAACTGAAATGGATTGGCTGCTGCCAAAACATAAGTTTTTCGTAGAATAATGTAATGCCGGAGTCGCTGCACAGCATGAACAGCTGCCAAAGCTAACTTTTCTATCGGAGTGTACCAGAGTTCAGGTCCTACCAAGCCTCGACTAAGATAGTAAATAACATGCTCTACAAGAGCATCATCTTCCTGAACCAGAACCATACCAATAGTAGATTCTGCTGCTGCCAGATACAAAAGGAAATCCCTGCTATAATCAAGTGGACTCAATAAAGGAGCAGAGGTCAATGCTTTTTTCAAAGCATCGAATGAGCATTGAGCGAAGTCATCCCAAAGAAATGGAACTCCCTTCTTCAATAATCTCATAAATCCCTTGGTAACTTCAGCATAATTTACGATAAATCTCCGAAGAAAATTAGACTTTCCTTGTAGACTTTGAAGTTGACGAACAGAGGACAGGGGAGGCAACTAAAGTATTGCCTCAACCTTGAAGGGATCTATCCTAATCCCTTCTCTAGACACAATGAATCCCAATAACCGATCGGATGTAACCGCGAAAACGCACTTGTTTGGATTCAACCTAATCTTATAGAAACGACATTGTTCAAATATTTGACGGAGGTGAGCAGGATGATCCATCCTCTTTCGAGAATGAGCAGCTAAATCATCCAAATACGCCTCGATAATATTTTTGATGTCGTGGAAGGCATATGACATGGCCCGCTGAAAGGTAGCCCCAACATTTTTAAGACCAAAAGGCATCTTCTTGTATGCAAAAGTACCCTAGGGACAAATAAAGGCAGTCTTATGCTGATCTTCAGGACGGATAGTAATCTGATTATATCCGGAGAAACCGTCCATGAAGGAGAAAATCTCATCACCGGCACACTCATCAATGATCTGATCTATAAATGGTGTGGGGTAATTATCTTTAGGACATGCTTTATTAAGGTCTCTGAAATCAATGCAAACTCGAATTGTTCCTTGTTTTTTATCTACGGGAATAGGGTTTGAAACCCATTCAGTCAAAGGAACAGGGAAAATGAATCCCGCCTTAAGCAGCTTCTCCACCTCAGCTTTGATAGCCACTGCCTTCCTAGGATTGACAGGACGAAGTTTTTGCCTCACAGGCTTAGCGTTTTCATAAGTCTTGATCTCCTGCTGGACAATAGAGGGATCTATACCATGCATTTCCTCATAAGACCAAGCGAATACATCCCTATACTCTTTAAAGAGATCGGTGTAAATTTGAATCTCTTCAGGGGAACATTCAGCTCCAATGAAGACATTCTCAATAACCTTGGGATCCCTGGAGATGTTCACCGGGATAATTGGAGAAATCGTACCATGTTCCTTCAAAGATAAACTGGTATGCCGGTGCTAAAGGTTCAAGATCGGCGACGGTGGACCAGAAACTAAGACTTGGAAAAACTCAAGCTCTTAATCCGCCAAACTGTGTAAAAGTAAGATCGATGATGAAAATTTATCCTGCTTGCCTTTATTCTTATACGTGTTTAAAAATGCTCAGATGGCCTCTTCTGCATTTAAAGGGTCGTATTTAAGGCAATCCCGGCGTAAGAAGAACTATGCTCAAGCCGGAGCCACATCTCCATCCAACTCTTCCAGTGAAAGAGGAGCTGGAATGGATTCTGCAGAGTCAACAATAGATTGATAAGCAATCTCAGCTACAGACATTGGAAATGCCATTCCACCCACTTGTCCTTCCGCTAATGTGGCGGTAGGGGAAGGTAAGGTCCAAGGGTCCGAAAAATAATGAGTTCTAAAGGACTCTCTTCGAAGAGGAGCCCTGGAGGATGAAATTGCATTTATATGAACCGTAGGAGGAGGAACATCATGAAAATTCCATCTAAGGAAGAATAGAGTTCCAACCTTCTAAATTTCTCAACAAGCGCTTAGTATTATCCAACTTTTGAATTGTGATGAGGTCGCAGACGTATTCGGGTCTACAGAGGATACCCACCTGATCCATCAGAACAACTTTTCTCCTTCTGTGAGGGAAACAAATACTTAGGCCAACAGACATACACCATTTTCCCATAAATCTAGTTTCTCACCAACGTTGAAACCAAGCTGCATCAACTACTCAACCCCTATATTCACGCTTTGCCCCAACACAGAGTGTGATAGTGTCGGCAATACCATGCGTCATGAGAATGACCATCAAACACTAGCCGAAGAGCGGCAGACAACTAGCTTGGAGATCCAACTGCCCTTCCCAACATGACATCATGCATGTAGAAGCACCCTCATCAACAACCGTCCGAAAGATATTGCACTTCTGGTACGATGATTTAATATGAAAATCCATATGATGGGGGAGTCTCTTCTTAAAATTAGTCATATCAAATGTAATCAGAAGAGAATTTTTCGGATCAATAGCCCCAATGGCAGTGAGCAAGGCACTGCACTGAGCCGGACAAGACTGGAGAACCTCTAAAGATGACATAGCACAAGGACTCTGCACCAGATCTTCCACAATAGAGTAGTTTTGGGCAGCCCTAGCGTTTGGATTAATCGTCGAACGCTTAGTGGATGCTTTGGGCATCCGAGGCATAGGCTCAATAGTAGGCCTTGTAATGTGAAGCATTTCAGTAGCATCAGGAGCATCCTTAGCTTTAGAAGACTCTTCTCCGCCATAATCACGGGATCTCATAGCGACATCCATGTGAGCACTCATCATGAATATGTTTGATGGAATTTCCCCTTCCTGGGTGCCCCCTGGGGAAGCCCCAGGATTTTGATTCGTGCCAACAACTAGTTGTTGCCCTTGGGGAAAAGGGTTTGTTAACACAGCCTGGGAACTAGAAGAACCCTGCTGAGTTAATAGGCACTGCGCATCTTGAATTTTAGGGCAAAGGTGTGTCAGATGGTCTCCAGCACATATCTTGCATGGAAACTTCACTTTCTTTTTATCCTTTTGACCCTCACCAATATGCTCGTTGGTTTTATTCACATTACCCTTCCCATTCTTGCCCTTTTTCTTATTATTTCGTCCCTTATTCTTCCCTTCGGAATTTTGATTTCCTTTGGGATTAGAAGCTTGCACAACATTTATGGACAAAGAGGGGGAAGGCGATGACTCAGCAGGCACAGCCTGACCAGAAAGGGTAGATTGTAAAGACAACTGTTGCAATTGAGTAAGCAGGCTAGCTGCACCACTATTGATCGATCCAATCAGTCCGTCACCATGAAGACCAGGCTTAGTTTTGGATAAATCTAATTTTGAGCGAGGAGCATTGGGAAAATACTTATGAAGGACCCCAGACTGAGAATATATCAATTCCAGCTGCTGGGCCCTAAAAATGGCCTGCTCCTCGGAAAATACCCTGGAGAGGGATACATCTTTCGAAATATCTGACTGCAGAGATTTCAGAAACCATTCCAAAAGGAATTCTCCTGGAATATGAGCTTTAATAAGCCTCTTCCTTCTCCGCCATTCCTGAATATGGTCAGAAATGTGGGTTGCGTCGTCCTGTTTAAAATTAGCTAGGAGTTCAGTCCCGGCGTCATAATGGACTGGCAACTGGAAATGGTTTATAAATGTGACAGCCAGTTCTCCAAATGTAGCAAAACTACCCCCAGTTAGCTCAATATACCATTTGGCAGCGTTTCCAGTTAGGGTGCGTTGAAACAATCTCAACCTAATCGAATCATCGATCAGGGAGTTAGAAGAATACCATAAATGGAAAGTGGTGATATGGTCTACTGGGTCCTCTCCATTCTTGCCCTCAAACTTTGGAATGTCTGAAGGAAGTTTGGTCGGGACCGGAGGCCACCCTGGACTGTACTGGATCGGATCATTAGTCAATTTCGACAGATCTGGCAAGTTTAACGTTGCCAGAAAAGGTAAACGAGGCGAAGCTTGAGGATTCCATCCTTGACGGGATGAATTCCATACATTCTAAAAAGAATACCCTGGATTTGATGAGGCACTAGGTTGCCAAAAAGAACTCGTAGAAAAAGGAGAACGACCTCCTCCCAACGCCGAGTTACCAAATCCCAGACCAGTTCCCCCCCAGAAGTATTAAATGAAGAGGAAAGCCCCTGATAGGGGTTCCAGGCATTAGAAAGAGGAGAAAAGGTCTGATAAGCACTCGACGAAGGGAAATAAGTATTCCCTTGGTGACCAGCGTAAAACTGATTCCCTGCCCCCACCGTAGTGAATACAGGGTTCCAACCTGTAAAAGTGGTCGAATTCTGACCTCCAGACCAAGGGTTAAAACTCTGGGTCTGAGAAGTAAACGGAAAGGACCCTAAAGAAGGATTGGAACTAGGAATGTGCCCAGTTCCAAAGGGGAACCCCTGAAAAGAAGCTGATCCACTAGCCATGGAAGACATGGGTGTAGATCCAGCTGCAACAGTGGAAAAGGAAAAAGAAGGAATCCCACTAGTGGGCATTCCAAAACTGAAGGGACCAGATTGAGAAGCATGTGCTTGGGTGAAACCAGAGCCAAACACAACAACACTAGAAGCAATCGAAGATATAGCAATAGTTCCCCCTCCTTCAACAGAAACAGGAGTCTGAATGCCTGCAGCACTCACAGCAGAAGCTGTGTTCCCAGTCGTGGCCATCGAAAGGTATGTATAATATGGAGGATCTTCCGGTCTCTCTGACTCAGGTCCGATGTATTCAACAACGAACGGATAATCAAGAGGAAGAGGAGATGGAAGTGACACAGAGGGTTCTGTACTTCCTCTATTGAAATCTTTTCCCGGGGAATAAAACTCATGAGGTGAGCGGAACGTCCTCTCGAAATCAATACCTCTAATCAAATGAGAAACCTTCGTAAGATCTCTTGTGAAGATCTCTCTCCACTGCTAAGCGTACGTCATGCAGGATACTCACCTCACAACTACCCTACGCCTTCTCAAGAAGGCTCGGATCTGCGAGAGTGAACTCTCGTATTCTCCGATCGAGAAGGCAGCTGACGCACCATTTTAACAAATTCTTAATTTCAGGACTCAAAAATATGAAGCTTAAGCAAGCTAGGAGCCAAAGAGACCAATGAAGAAAAATCCCCGAGGATAATCACAAACAACTTTCGTATTTCCGCTCCGGGTGATGAGGACCGGACACCAAAATACAGAAAAGCGAAGTATAGGGCCTCCCGAAAGCAGTCTGGGATGATTAGGGCCCAGAACAACTAGCGAAGGTATCAGAAACAGTTACGCCGACCTCCTAACGACAGCCTTTGCCGGCTCAAGCACCCAAGCTTTGCAAGGGCACCCCCTAGAAGTACTGCTGAAAGTGATGCGACGTCTGCCTCAGGTACCACGGGTATTCCCCCCCGTAGTCACCTGTGTGGAACCTAGGAGTGGCAACTATGGGCACCAATCCGTGTCAGAAGCCGGGCGGAACGGTCTTGAGGTCAGATTCAGCTAATCAGAGAGGGGGTATCCCTCTTCTCAGCCTTCACTTCCCCTCGCGCTTGACTCTCTGGAGGAGAGCTTTCCCGTTCCACCTAACGGAGTTGGATTTCGCTCAATTAATCAACTTCTATGTTTTGTTTGAGCGGCCTTGGAGAGTTAACTCTCCACTCACCTAATCCAAGGCCCTACAACCTAGCTAGTTGGTGTATGACACTTAAAAAACTTGCTAGTTGCTTTTAAATTATATCGCTTATTTTAATTGGCCGTTATGTTAAGTCAAAGGGATACAGAAATGAAACTAGTGGTGTTTTGACGTAGAAAAGAAATTAATAAAAACCAAACTACATGCAAATGCAGTTATTGTCTTTCGATGAAAAGCAACTTCTAAACAGGTTCTACGAGACTAAAAATTTTATTTTTCTTTTCAGATAACAAACTTCACACTCACAAAAACTATGAAAATGACTAAATGCTTAAGTGCACCTGATGCAAATCACTAAGAGCATGCAAATTCTAAGATGCAGAATCTACTAAAGCAGAGAGAAATTTCCCAAAGATCCTTCAGTTTTATCTCTTTTTGGTTGTCCAGAAAGCTAGTTCCCCAAGTCAGAAACTCTTAATATAAAGACACCAAAAACACTTGAAACAAGAGGAAGAAACCAATGACAATTCCTTTCCAAAACCAAGTCAAAAACCAAAGGCAAGAAATCTCAACAAAGCTTCAACAGATATAACAAAACGAAAACAAAAATGCAAAACAAAAGCAAATGACAAAACAAAATGTTTTTTGAGCTTTTGAGTTTTATAAAAAGGAAGAGCTCGAAAAGACCAAGAAAAACTATCAAATCCCAAGCCAAACAACTCTGAATTTCAAGCAAAAACTTCAAAAATGCTCTAAACCTTATAGGGCTAACTAGTAGCAAGATTTATATGAGCAAAAGAATACCAGAAACTCAATCACTCAGCCTAGAAGAATAGTACAACCTTGCAGCAAATAAAAACTTCAAAGAACCAAGAAAGATTCTTCAAAAATTGCAACAAGACCTAGTCAACTGAACTCAAGAAAACCAACCAAGAAATGGGCAAAAATCGAAGCGCAAATCAAGACACAAAGGTAGGAAAGAGTAAATGAGCAGAAGCTCTCTGTTCTAATGAAGCAGAACAGCCAAGAATCCTCAGAAAGAGATCTTGGTACTCGAACCAGAAATGCTAGCACAAGAAACAATATTTGCCAAATAAGCTAGTTTTCAACTAAACCAGAGAGAGAAAAGACCAAAGACCACTTTGAACACAATCCAGAGGATACAAAGACACTGCAGGAATAGGTCTCCACAGTCATACAAGACTAAAAAGCCCAAAAACCTAAAATTTCAAAATTGACCCAAATATACGCTACTTGATAGTTTAGCAACAAGCGTGCATACGCGACTGTGCTAAAGGAAACCCGCGTATACGCGACTCCCTTTAACAAAAAATGCGTGTATACGCGTCTGTGTGCAGACAAACCCGCGTATGAAAAGGTAAATAATGAAAAATAAAAAATATTAAGCCTGGATAAGGAACCAGGACTTCAGTGTGACTGAGAAAGAGTTAACTGGACTGAAAATAAAAAGTTAAGACTGTTGGAAACCAATCAAACAGCTGAAACCACCCAACAGGGGAATCACAAGAATGTGGTCCCCAGTGGAGTCACCAGTTCTGTTTCGGGGAAAATCACCCTAGAGGTTTGTTGGGTGTGGTACCCACGCCGTGGTTGATGGACACTGATCCTTCATAATTTATTCTTTGAGGACCTCAGGTTGAGGATCCAAACACATGACTCTATTATTAGTGGATTTGATGGTTATGTATGTCTTTATTCATACTATGATGATTGTAGCATTAATGGATATGCATGTTCTCTATTGATATCATGATGATGATAGATTTTATGGATAGATATGTTTTCTATTGAGGCTACGATGATGATTCCTTGGATGGATATGTCACCACTTCCATGGTTTGAAACTTCGGGACGAAGTTTAATTTAAGGGGGGGTGTATGTAGTGCCCCACTCTAGATTTCTGACCTTGATATGACATTAACAATGATTTAGCCTTAAGGCTCGCACATTATTATTGAGGACCTCAGGTGGAGGATACTGATACTTCACTCTACTATTAGTGGATGTGTTTATTTCCTAGTCGGTGTTAGGATGATGGTGGCTTTGATGGATATGTATTTTCTATTGATGTTATGATGATGATAGTTGTGATGAATGTGTCTACTTACATTACTTCTGGTTCACGATGAACAATGATGTGGATGACTATGTCATGTTGATGATTTTGTTATGAAAATGACTAACACTAAGAAACTTGGTGATTGATGATTATTGAGTATTACAGGAAACCGCCAGAGGCACTCGCATATGATAAGCTGACAACATCTGGTTTGATTGGAATAAATATTTTGTCTTTAAATTACAGTTCAGTTTGGAACTTGATATATATATACTCTGATGATATGTCAGTGGTTGCAGGAACATGTTAGTTGCTTGGCCGAATGACTCACATATGGGTGATGGGGTTGTACAATTGAATGGAACTTCATGGGAGGGGTGGGACAGTGTCCCTGATCTCACCTACTAGCACTCCCGCCATGACTTAGGCTGGAAAGGTCGAAACACCTTCGCCTTGAAGATCATGATGCCGTGGGGGCAGGTCCCAAATCGGGTTCGCTCACGAGGATTTCTGGGGGGCGCGCATCAAGGCGGACTCCTTGATCCCCAGCACCATTAGTCTCACTATAGCAGGCAACATACGAGATGATAAGGGTCTCTGTAGTTGCACATATAATTTCCCCTCATAACCACTGGATGCTTGAAGGGCAAGTGGTGTGGCACCCTTGGAATTTCAAGAGAAATTCTTGAAGGGCACGACCGACTTGGCACCCTTGGCATCAAAAATAAAATAAATTCTTAGGCATGGCACCCTTGGAACTTCGAATGGAAGTTCTTGAAGGGCATGACTAAACTCGACCCTCGACATCATTAAAGAAACTAATAAATATAATCAATATATGAAATCCAACTAATTCATAACAAATGATATATGAGGTTAGAACCAAAAGAATTAAATCAAGAATAAAACATAGGGTAAGGGAGGAATAGGAAGAGATAAATTAATTACCATGATAACTCTACCCTTTCCATGTTAAAACAAAATATTAAATGGATAATGTATATAAGTAACTTAATTAGGCAAAAAGGGGAAAAGAGGGACATAGAGTTAAGTATAAAGATTTATTAAAAACTTCATTAAGAGAAGAGAGTGGTGAATTATAATAAGATTAATAAATTAAAATTTGAGAAATTAGAGAACTTCCATGTGGCAAGAGCCAACATAAGAATATTCATCATAAATGCAAATTGAGGTAGTTAAGGGGACCAAATCTGAGACTTATCAATTAACTGCAGTAATAAACACAAATTAAGGAGTAGAAAAGGGGAATCAAGAGACAACTAGGAGAAGAAATAGGAAGACTTGTTGGGTTGAGGAAAATTAATATTTTAAATGAATAATTAAGTAAATTATGTTGGAGAGTCTGATGAGAGGATGACACATGGGTGGGTGAATAATCAAATTTTGGGTTAATAAAAAATAATTATTTATGCATGAAGTTCCAAGTGTCACCTATGAAACATTCTATAAAATAAAGGGAAAGGGAAGGGAAAAGGACTTTTTTTTGGGGTTTTATCCTATGGTTGGATGGAGGAGATGATGTCAAATTTGAGTGGTTATGAGCTATAGTTGAGTTTGGTGAGATAGAGGGTTATAGAGAGGGGACTCTTGAGCCAATAGAGGCTCACCTCTATCAGCTAGCATTTTCCTTTGTTGTACAACCCCATTGCAGCTCGGGGGTCTGCGGGGAAGGAGAGTACCCAAGGAGTAGGCTGGGAGGTTAACCGGTGAGTCACTGCATTCGGCTTGAGCACGACACATTCAGGCGTGGAGATAAACGACATCAAAGGAGCTCGCCAAGCAGCAGGTCCAGCTTGGCTCTCGTTTCAGGGTGTACAGTACACGTTTATTTATATCGCTTTTATTTATGATGATTTCATTGTGCCTAGAATTCACAAGTTAAATGGATGTATGTGTATGAAGTCAAATTTTATGAACTTGGATATAACTGATGCAAATTCTTGTGTTCAACTTTGTATGCTTATGGTATGAATAATTAAATTTTTACTAAGTTTTCATAAACTTGTATGACTATGGTTTAAATTGGCAGTTAGTCACACCCCTTCTTGGACAGCCTCGGTGTCATTTGTCGTGTTCTATTATACTCTTAGACAGAGCCTGGACAGGGACAGGTAGCCTCCAGATCTCATCCTCTTTAGGAGGTGACATATCTGGTAAATGCCCTCCCAGTCAATCTCTGGTCAGAGTTCGTTGTGTTTAAACCTAGCGTTCATCTAGTAAAATATAGGATTGATTCCTGGACAAACCTCCACAGAGCAGGGCATGCCATTCAGAAGGACTCACACACAACCATGCTTGAATGCAAAAACTAGATAACAACGATAGCAGAACTCACCCGTAGTCCTACGTTCGATGTAGATCCTGCAGGGTTCAAACCCCCAAAAAACTTTTGTTCCTCCTTCAACCTGAAAAACAAGAAAGAACGTGCATGGAAACCTAGTTGTACAGCATATACTTCTTCTAAACGTTAGTTTAATCCATGTAAAACATTATAAAAACCATAATAAATGCCTAATAATCAATCTTTTCACATATACCAATAGATGTTAACACGTAAGTTCAGGAACAATATGGTTCTTCATTATTACGAACATCATGTACAGAGATAAAGAGTGGAGAGATCACCTGAATCCTTCCACGATCTTCGAGCAGACCGTCGTCCGGATCCGTCCCGCCCTTGCCTCGCTAAGATACTTTCAAGACTTGTGCACTCGAGATGGCATATAAACGGATGAACATCTCCAGGAAACAAGGGTTTCCTGTAAAAATCTGGGAAAGTGCAGGAGGCACGGGAATTCAGACTTGAATTGGGATTCCAACAGAGTATAATGTCTATAAATTTCTCTCTCCCTTAGGCCATGCACATGAGGGGATTTTATACTCCCTCAAAGTAGTTTCAATCAGTTGGAAACAGTTGGCCACGTACTGGGGTGGTTGAACTACTAGAGTAACCATCAACCCAGCCTGAAAATAGGGAATTTTTATATATTTTTTAATGATTTTAATGGCATACACGGAAAAGTACATGTGGACTCGCGTATACACGCGGAAAAGTCTGGGCATACCCGCGTATGGGAATTTTAACACTGTTTTTTAGTGAATTTTGTTCAAGTCTGTAGGAATGGGTGCCCAAAGCCATAAAGACAATCATGGATCACCTGAGGGTGAAAAATTATGCTATAACACGAGATGAAGGCAAATTATGGCACAGGTGATTGGGCCATATTCATCATGGAGCCTCGAAAGTCATGCATAAAATATCTACTGGAATTCCAATGGGAACACTTGCTCAGTTAGATCAGTGCAAGGGTTGCACCATGGGGAAGTATGTAAAGTCCACCTTTCATGAGAAGGATAACCGTGCTTCGGGGATCCTTGAGAGAGTTCACACAGGCGTGTGTGGACCATTCTCGGTTGCTTCAACAACAAAACAAAACTACTTTGTATATTTGTTGATGAATTTTCTCGTAAATTTTGGATCTTATTCATGCAGAAGAAAGATAAAACATTCTCAAATTTCTGAGTTTAAGGCATTTGTGGAGAAAGAGTCAGTGAAGCAATTGAAGGCTCTTAGGAGCGATAATGGTGGATAATACATCTCTAACGAATTCAAGAACTTCTGCAGCAAAGAAGGAATTCGAAGAGAACTCATAGTGCCTCATAACCCACAACAAAATGGGGTCGCGGAGAGGAATAACAAGATGATCGTGGGTGCAACACGAGCGATGTTGCATGATTAGGGCTTACCAATGCATTTGTGGGTGGAAGCATGCAACATTGTGGTTTATGTGCAAAATCGTTGTCCTCATAGAGTACTTGGCATGAGTACACCTGAAGAAGATTTCACTGGTAAGAAACCGAATGTTTCACACTTTAAGATTTTTGGCTCATCTGTTTATGTGCATATGACAAAGGACGCCAGGAAGAAGCTGGAGCCAACTGCTGAAGTTGGGATTTTTTGGGGGTACACAGAAACACCCCATAATTATCGTGTGTATTTTCCAAACAATAGGATGAATGTGGTGCAACGGGATATAAAATTCGATGAGGGGAAAGCCATGCGGTTGTCGCTTGAGAGGGAGCTGGACTTGCATGAGGAGGAGGAATTGTTGGTTCCCAAAGATAAGTCTCTAGATGTGGATCAACCACATGAGGAGGTTCATGGAGTGGAGGATTCCACTCATGCAAAGCCAACCATCAGAACTGGTAGAAGGCGTACTATAAAAGTTGATAGGCTGAGACTTGATGCTGCACAGAATGTAGGAGCCCCTACTTCACAACGCAGACAAAGACAATCTCCTGAACGATTTACTGGATACATGGCTCTCATGAGAAAATTTATTGTGACTGAACCATATTCCTTTCAGGAATGAGTGAAGGAGCCCATATGGGTAGATGCTATGGTGGAGGAGTATGAATCCATTTTCAAAAACAATGCTTGGGAAATTGTTCCAAGGCCGGTTGATAAATCAATGGTAGGTTCAAGATGGATCTACAAGGTAAAGAAAGTTGCTGATCGGAGTGTTGAGAAATACAAGGCCATATTTGTGGCTCGGGGCTTCTCACAATCGAGGGGATAGACTATGAAGAGACCTTTGCACTTGTCACAAGGTATTCTTCCATAAGGACCATCCTTGCTCTCTCAGCGTAGATGGGCTGGCACATTCATCAGATGGATGTGAAAACTACGTTTCTCAATGGGATCATTGAGGAAGAGGTGTACATAGATAAGCCTGAAGGTTTCGATATCTTCAACAACGAGTCGCATGTGTGCAGACTCAAAAGAGCATTGTATGGCTTGAAATAAGCACCCCGTGCTTGGTACACTCGGATAGACAGCTATTTCACCAGACTGGGCTTCACCAAAAGTGAAGCAGATGCAAACCTATACCAAATTGTGGTGGAGGATAAGCTTTTAATCATTGTTATTTATGTTGATGATTTAATATTGACTAGTGATGAGCATCTCATACACTCATGCAAGGAGGACCTTGCAAGGGAGTTCTAAATGAACGATATGAGCCTCCTTCATTATTTCCTTGGATTGGAAATATGGCAGTGAGATGGTGAAATTTTTGTGTCTCAAGGCATGTATGCAAGGGAGATATTGGATAAGTTTCACATGGAGGGCTGCAAACCCGTGGATAATCCTCTTCCAGGAAATTGGAGGAAAGAGGATGCTACTTCTGGAGAGGTAGTGGATGCTACTGTCTATCGACAGTTAGTGGGTTCGCTAATGTATCTAGTGAACACGAGGCCATAAATTTTCTATGTGGTTAACCACCTGAGTCAAGCTATGGTTAAGCCTACCAAGCTCTTTTGGAAGGCGGGCAAGCATGTCTTGAGATACCTGAGGGGCACATCAGAGTATGGTTTATGGTACAGACAGACAAATGAAGTGAAGTTGCATGGCTTCACGGATGTAGATTGGGTGGGCAGCCCATCGGACAAAAAGAGAACACCAGGGAGGATCTTTAGCATTGGATCTACAACTGTTTCTTGGTAAGCAAGAATCAGAGACTTGTGGTACTTATTTCAGCGGAAGAAGAATACATGGCAGCGAGTCAAGCTGCATGTGAGGCTATATGGATGAGAAAGATCTTGGTTGGTTTGTTTGGTTCTCATTTGGATCCGACAGTGATTCATTGTGATAATCAGAGTTGCATTAAACTCTCGATTAATCCAGTGTTTCATGATCTATCTAAGCATATAGATATCTGGTACCATCATCTCAAATATTGTGTGAAGAGGAGAATCATGTTGCTTCAGTACATTCCTACGGAAGATTAGAATGCAGACATTCTGAAGAAGGCGCTCACCAGGAGAAAATTTGAATACCATAGAGACATGATTGGGGTGAAGGATAGTCCCTTTCTTGTTGAGAGGGAGTGTTGAGATTCAACAAGAAGATCCTAGTGAAAATTGAGCACCTACACTAGCATGGAGCCTCAGCCTATTTTTAGGTGGATTTCTATTTATAGATGCATGAGTAAATTATATTTATAGATGCATGTCTATTTATAGATTTATGTGCAAGTTCTATTTATATATTGCATGTCTATTTATAGATTCATGTCCGCTATTATTATCCCTTAATAATAGTTGGACAATAAACTATATTCTATTCTCAATGAGCAATTGGAAATAGTTAACTAAAGTGGAAAATCATTTAGCTAAAGGAATTTTGAGTTAAGAGGTTGGTTGGTGGGACATGCAGGTTGACTTAGTTGTAACTAAGTGATTCGAAGTTGTAACAGAGTTGGAAGTGCAGTTATGAAAGTTGTAAAGCAGTTTAACTCAGTTAAGTGAGTTAAACTCAGTTGTGCTGGTTGTAACTGAAGATACACTAGTGAGAGATCAAGTGAATTAATTATTAATTAATTCACAATCAGTGGTCTCACATGCAACTGAATATTTACTATTATTAACTACATGCATGTTAGATCTAGTGGAGACCCTCTTGAGTTCTAGGTGAAAGGGAAGTTGACTATTAGTTGTGACATTATCTAGTTGCACACATGCAACCACACACACATTGGATGTGCCCATGAGGATTACATAGTTAAGGTAGGCAGGATTACATTCATTCAGGGATTGCCATCAACAGGGATTGCACAGTGGAGGCAAGCTATCTGGAGACAGTAAATTGGCTAAGGAACTTTCCAATTTTTATATGACAGTGTGAGAGAGTTAGCTCATGTACTAAGAGCTCTTGGATTAGAGTATGTTATTGTTTCATGATCCATGATATAATACATAATAGAAGATAGTGGGGTTTTTAGCTATAAGCTTTCCCCGGTAAAATTATCTGTGTTATGTGTGATTGATCTTTCTTCATGATATTGTAATTGGCGATTGTGTTTCAAATTTCGCAAAGATTTGTAGAATCAATTTTGTATTTAATAGTAGCATATTATTTTTATATCAGGAGAATCCAATACATACATGTATTTTGTATTAAATTTCTACAACACGCTGGAAAGTGGCCCCGACATTCTTCAAACCGAACGACATCTTGGCATATTTATAGGTACCCCATGGTGTAGTGAATGTTATCTTATCCTAATCATCTTCATGCACAAGGATTTGATTGTAGCCTGAGTAACCATCCAACAATGACATCTAGCTAGCTTCTACAACTTGCTGAAGTATGTGGTCCATTTCGGGCAGCAGGTAATTGTCTTTCAACGAAACTTTGTCCAGATTTTTGAAATCTATACATAGTCGAATTTCACTGGTCTTCTTCTGTACTGGAACCAAATTGGAGATCCAATATGAAAATCTGACTGGAACAATAATACCTGCCTTATAAAGTTTGTTTACCTCCTTCTCAATGGACGACAACAACTTTAGGTTTATTCTCCTAAGCTTCTGCCTAAAAGGCTTTTGGTTTGGCTTGATCGGGATGGTGTGTTGAATGATATATTTATTGTACACCTTTAGATCTGAGTAATCCCAAGAAAACACGTCATAAAACTCAGTAAACAAATCAAAATATTTAGGCTTTACCTCTACAGGCAAAGACTTTGAAATCTTGATGAATTTTGGCTGGTCCGTTGTTCCAATATTAACATCTTCTACACCTTTTTCTCTAGGGACCAAAGTAGGTTTTCTCGCCACATCATCTTGATAAAATAACTCTTCCAAAGGTATGAGACCTTTTGGAATGTTATTTTCCTTGAGCTGAAGTATGTGAATCTGATCTACCTCAATGACCTTGTCATCCTTGTCATACACTTCGTCCATAGAACAGTTCTCAAATTCACCTTCACTTTGAAGGAAATTGTTCACTTATTTATCGTCCCAAAAAACTTGCCAAAATTTCAAGTTATCTGGAATGTTGGGCCTGTGATTTATATTAATCTCAAACTTTTTATTTGAAAACATTGTAGATCTGAAATTACTTGTAGCAGTGGTTAATGAATCATCCATCAAGTTTTGCAATCTTGGCACTACTTTAAGTGAATATTCTGAAAACATTCTAAAAAAGTCAAGTGTTGCATTCCTATATTTCCTCACCCTTAGGTGATTAGCTTGATACTCACCTTTGATTTATTTAAATACCAACTCAGAATCACCGTATATTGCAATTCTTTTAGCTCCCAATTTTTTCAAAATTTTCAAACCAGTAATAAGCACTTCATATTCAGCCTCACTATTCGTACAATCGAATGCTAGTTTGTAGGAACACAACCTAACATTATTTGGGACCTTATTTTTTCTGTTGAAATGGGTTGCAGATCCATAAACCAATGTCAGCCCCGTCTTTGCCAACGGAACCATCAAAGCCGATGCTCCAAAGACCATCTTCTTCTTCAAGGTGCTGAAACTCTTGACTATGGTTTGACACAATTTTCTGATCTGATTCTTTATGTTATTCTGAACTTTCATCTGCTTTTTTGATGGTGTTCGAATATAGTAGGCATATTCTCTTTTTATTTTTCTAACACTGTTCTAATGTAATTTGAAACTTCAGGACATCCTCTATTTCTACTAATTGACAATCTACATCATCTAATCCAGAATCATTGTACAATATGAAGGATTCTAAATTTGTATGTACATCATTTATAAGATGATTATTAGGCATTTCCTTGTTTGTGATCATGTATTTCATTTTAGTCTCATGGTATAGTTTTCTCATTTGCCCAAAGACAAGAATGGTGGCATAGGAAAAGTCCAACTGCACTGTACCTCTCAATTTAGCCCCCCGGGATCTTGATAACAGCATATCGAAACGTGGTGGAATATCAACAACTACCACGTCCATAAGGACATTTTTGGCTGGGATCTGCTCTAGGGAGACAACTAGATCTTTGATTAGACCCAAACAACGGACATGACCAAAATCGAAAGAATATAAATCATGATATGGGCGGGTTATGTCAAGGCCAAGCTTCTCCATGATAGCTTTGGGCATGAGGTTGTGGGAGGCCCCAGAGTCTAACATAGTGTTATGAAGGATGAATTGATTAACTTTAAGACTTAAGTAAAATGGTGGGACCTCACTATCTTTAGACTAACCATCGATAGCAGGACCAAATATTAACTCGGGCTGATCATCGTCCATATTAACCATGTCGGATAAAGGGTCAACTTTCAAAGTTTTGACTACATGGGATTTGTATTTATCAATTTTGACCAAATCAGTAAGAGGAATAGACACCTTTAACGTATAAATTTTTGACTCTAAATTAAAAGGTATAGTTCTGTCTACCTCTTTTATGATAACATCCCTTTTCTCAACATGATCTCTCGGTGCGGCGTATTTTCTTTGAATATCTCTTTATTTGACATGTGCACTTGTAGAAGGCTGATTGCTTCTGTTCTAATTTGGAGCTACAATATCTTTACCCTTATTTTGAATTTGTTTCGGTGGTGCTTCTTTCTGCTGAAATATTTTCTTCGAAGGTGGAGTTATTGGAACATCACATCCTCTCAAGGTATATTGCCTTTGTTGGGAATTCAATGCATTCATGTATCCTCTCTGATAGTCATCAGATTCTTCTTCTAACTCATGATTATTTTCCATTATGAAAATTTTATCATTAGGTGAACTTGATTTCTCCACATATTTTTCATCTTCGGTGAGAAATATGGGCTGACCATCAACTATGAAAGGAAGGTTCTCTTCTACTGGTGGTTCTTCCTCTTCATCACTCTGAGCATAGTTCTGTTTAAGTGGTGTTGTGGTTGGTTGTTGTTGATGTGTTTTAGGAGTTCTTTTCTCTCTCTGCTTTATCCGGAACTAAGGCTGCTGATGTTGGCGTCAAAATTTCAGATTTCTGATTTGTGGCTCTATATGTCTATCTAAAATAGACATCTTATCAACCATTCTCTCCATGGTTTTAAGAAAAGCATCAAATTTAGTATCTGATGAAGTGGAAGGTTACTCTTTGATAGTCACTTTGCGTTCAGTTTTAAGTTTGGACTTATTAATCAAGAGATTGGCCTCAACACTTACTGAATTTTTGATCATCTATTCAAGGGTAGTGGGTTTTATTTCTCTCAATGAGTAGGTCATATCTGGGTCAAAAGCATCAGGATAACACAGAAGGGATAAACCAGGAGGTGGTTTGATTTCATTTGGGATGGAACTATAGATTCTGAGGTATCGAGAATTATAATCAAGTACTGATTCATTAGGATTGCGCTTCAAGGAATCATATTCAACAAGGATTTGTAAAGAGTTTTTCTTCTCATCCCACTTGGCTAAAGCATCAGTTAGCTCATCAGGGATCTTAATAGAATTAACTGCTAGGGCACGAAACCAAACTTTAACTTCACCTGAAAATATTTGTGCGATGATTTGCATCTTGGCATCATCTGCATCTAACTCCTCAAGATCTATGAAGGTTGTGATTTTGGCCATGTGTTGTCAGATAGTGATTTCATATTTTTCATCAAAAAGGGGAAGTCTTTGGCCATACCCTTGAGGTAAGTCATGAAATTAGGCTGGTAAGACAAGTGGGGAAAATCTGGCCATAATTCCTATTGTATGGAATACTGGATTGATAATAGGAGGGATGGGCTGAATATGTAAAGGAGCTGATGTTGTTGGTACTGAAGTGGTAGGTATGTATGATGAAGTTGAAGGTGTAGATGAATAAAATATGATTGATTGAGTTTGAGGTTTACATGAAACGAAAAATTCCCCAGGATGATAAAATTGCATCCACTCCTTAATATCAAGGTTGGACTCAGGCTTAATTTCTTCGAAAAACCAATCTCTCAAAGAACTTAAGTCTAATTCAGACAAAGATTTTACCTCGGATAATCTTAGAGGATCAAATACTATATCGGACAAAGAAGTTTAGTATTTGGACTTAAATAAAGATAATTCAAACTTTATGTCACAAGGTATATCTTCTAGAGAAAGTAACTTTGTACGTAGAGATATTGATCTTACCAATGAAATTGGTCCTAATTTAATATGCGGAGTTTGATATCGGTGTCTTCGAAATAATTTCTCTGGATCATCAACTGAATCCACTGGATCAAGGTTTGGATTTTCTCTAGTATATATTGTAGAAGCCAGATCTGTTGTGAGGCGATGCAATTATGAAATCAGCCTTATGAAACTCGATCCTATCATCCAAAGGATCAATTTTCTATAAATGTTTGTCGTATACCCAGGGAAAAGTTTGTCTTTTCATTCCCTGACAACGACGCTAAAATGTTATGACTCTGCCAGATTCCTAAGGTTGAAGAAGGAATCCCAACAGAGGTAACCAAAAACCAAGCTTTTGACTTGATAACTAGCCCTATCAAGTCAGAGAGGGCTCTCTCCAAAAGGTCACAACCGGGAGGGCTGGAGGAATTAGGGTTCTTAGGCTAGATATTGAGTTCAGGGGGTTGTTTTGATTTGATTTTGGTTGGGGAATCACTGGATGAAGAAATCAGGTCAAGGAAAGCTAGGTCAGGGAAAATGAGGTAGGGTTGCAGGGATTAATGGGGCAAGGTAGGCATAAGACTTATCACTTGAAGAGGATTTTTATGGAATGGTGTTGAAAGCTGAAAGAATGGCTAGGAAGAGCATAGGAGATGAATTCTTCTTAGACAGATGAAAATGGAAAAACTATGATCAATTACCCAAAACAAAGCATGTGCAAACATGTATTCTGATTATCAAACTTGTAAGAGACCATAACATAGAAATGAAGTGAACATGAATAAAATACATTCTAACATATGATACTGAAGAAAATACAATGATAGACATCAATACCACAAGTATCCCATAAAATAGTTACAACTCCTCTTTATTTGCTGGCCAAACTGAGTACAAAAGTTTCCTTGATCAACTAGAAAACATACAAATTGATTCCAACCATTCACTAGTGTGAAGAAAGGGGCTAAATAGACATAAAAACAAGCTTCACTCATCCTCAGGGTTTGAATTCATGAGGTGAGGAAGATATCCACCAATTTCTGAACTGAAAACTGAAGTGTAGGGTGGTCCAAGTGACTCACTCCTCATTACATTCAACTGATTCATTATGACTCAATGATGACTTTTACCCGATGAATCTACCCTAAGTAACTATTATCAAACATAATTACATTTACCATCATTAATTACATGATTAGAAACATGATTTCTTGAGGCAAAGTGAAAATTTCAAAGTAAGTTGGAAAAAAACAGCAAATTGGCCATTTGCGCCCTCCACTGGTCATTTGCAGCCTTTGTGTTCAGGGCCACTTTTGGAGGCCTTCCCGGTGTCCAAAGAAGGCCAAATATGGATTGTTGGAAATCCCTGCCTTTCCTCTTTCTGAATATGCCTCAAGTTCTGAAAATGGAGGTCATTTCCCCCCTCAAAAAGTCATTCTCCCAAGACTGGTATTTCGCAGCGCCTAGGTCAAAAAAGGGGTAGAAAGGTGATTTTTTGATGGTTTTTTGAGCTTTTCACCCATCAAAACTATAAATCAAGGCTGGAAACATGGTTTTCTGAGATGCATGGGTCATTAGGAATACAATGGTGCCTTCCTTATCCTCAAAAAGTGTTCCAGTTATTTGCGTAGCGCCTAGGGCACTGCGCAAATGCCCAATTTTCTGCTAAATAATTGTCTCAAAAAACACAAAGATTTCCAGATTTTGACAAAAAGTTAGAAAATGCCTAAAAATTGTTAGAATGGCGAATGATGATGTGTCTGAGCTTGGAGGAATCCTCAGCAAGAATGTCCAACTTTTCTTTTCCTCCATGTTCAACTCTTCAATTTTGGCATTAGCTATTTTGAGCTTGGCCATTGCAATTTTCTCTTTTTGGGCATGGAGTTTTACCTTCCTCCTCAACAATTCATTATCCTTATTTTCCTTTTCTAGAAGCTTCTCCAAGTGTTGATTGGATCTATCAAGCCATGGTTCCCTGTTCTCGTTGATCTCTATAGCAAGCTACTCATTTAGCGTTAGCTGATCAACTAGCTCAACTTCCCTTTGTCTCTCTAGAGCTAGACTCTTTCCAGCTCTCTTGTTCTAGGTCTCTATCTTGGTACCTATTCTTCTTATTCATCAAGCAAGCCATAGTTCTCCAATGTTTCATCTATCATGACTTTGGCCTTTTGATCCTCCCTTTGAGCAGTGAAGTATTTCACCTCATCAATGACTTGTTTGGTTTTCAACTGTTCATTTTCTTGCTCAGGGAAGTGTATAACATATCTAGCCCTATCAAGATTAGTTTGAAGCTCCTTAATCTTGACATCCTTACCTTTGATAGCAACATTTGTGATTTTTTCATTATCATCCTCATCTAGGTCAACCAACTGAAATTCTTTCTTAGTTTCATGATTGTCCTCCTCATCATGAATGACTGGCTCAATAAATTCTCTTTACCTTTATCCACCTACTATGTTGATGTAGAAGGCATGGCCTGTTCCACTCCAAGTGAAGCAAACACATGCCTATAGCCTATCTGGTAGGTTTTTGGCAATTTCTCACCCTCAACCATACTATCCCACTTAGGCTCAATGTCATTAATCCTGCTAGGTGACCCAAAATCATGATGAGATGGAGATGAAGGATGTGAAGGGGACTGATCCAATGATGATGAGTGAGTCATGGGCTGAGATGATGAAGGGACATTTTGTGCATGTTGAATGGATATCTCAATGAAAATATCATTGGCTATGAAGATGCTCCATGCAATGTTCAGTTGATTGATATGGTGGAGAACTATGATGGGAATGATGGAATAGGCTTCTCATTTGTTGTTTATATTCCTTCTTCTGGTAAATGTATGCCATCTTCTATATACTCTAGAAAAGATAATAGGGAATGTTAAGCATCCTTACCCTAGTGAAATGCATCAAGAGCCAGGTGTGATAGGAATAGAGCCTTGAAAATCGGCCTTCACATGAAAAATATTTCATGATAATCTTCATCATTGGTGCATATCTGTCCAAGAGGTGTGAAAAATGGAAGAACCTCTTTGTTTGATTTTGGTGTCTTGGTTTTAGAAAGAAGTAAAAATCCTGTATCTTCAACCTACCTTTCTTGAACCATTTCTCCCCAACATTTGGGATCCCTGTAGCATCTGAAATGACAATAATAGATAAGGTAAAAGTGACCCCAGCTAATTTAACTTTGTTGCCATGGAGTCCATATATGAAAAGTCTAGTTAGCATGGGGTGATGTTTAACCCTTTGAATTTTCTCACAAAAATCAAAACAACCAACATGTTTGAAGCATGTGACAGTCAATGGAGAAGCTAAGAGTTCCTTAGTGTTGGTAGGTTCAAGTCTGAGCACTCTTCCTCCTTTATGTGGCCTCCTTATCTCTGTTTCCTCTTCTTCACTGAATGATGTGTTTTTCTCTTCTGTTTAAATGGTGTTTTTGTTAAAACCATAGGGATTAGGGAAGAGAAATGGGAAAGGGAGATGGGAAAGAAAAAATCATGGAGATGTTTAATAGGGATATGTGATATGGGGAGGGGATAGCGAGTAATGATATGGTAGATTTAGGGTAGGGATTTTTAGGAATTGTGAGCCTAGGTAGATGTGACACCTAGGAATTAGGGTTTTGGGAGAAAGTTGTAGGAAAAGGGGATTTTGCAAATGAGGGGTTTGGGAATGGGTTTTTATTACTGTGGGAGGGATGCAAAAGGTAAGGGAGTTCATTTTAATAGTTTTCACAAATATAATGAGGTACTAGGGTTTTTTCCTCAAATTACACACCAAATTACAACTTCAAATTGCAAAACTTCAACACATAAACTTAAGAAGATGATTTGTCATGGCATGTTCTTCTTACTGGTTTGATGGAGGTCAATAACTAAGTGGAGGAGATTTGAAGGAAATTTTTGATCACTTGGATACTTTGCAAATCTTGTTGGTCATTTGCACCCTTGAAAAGGTATTTTTTCCCTCCTATATGTATTTGCACCATCAATAACACATTTATGCCTTCCTCAACACATTTGCACCCTCCTCAACACATTTGTGCCCTCCTGAATGTATTTGCGCCCTCAATTCTGCTCTTTTGCCAATTTCGCTGAAAATTTTGAAATTTTGGTCTCTTGGAGTGATGACTTGATATTTGGAGGAGGAAAATGAAGCTTGTATTGATGTCTATTATTCATAAATAGCTAAGTGAATTTGACTTTGAATTTAAAAACCCACTTTTCTAATGTCTTTTTTCACTTTTTGAAGACTTTTGTTGATTATCCTTTCATTTTATTTTTATTTCTTGCAGGATGGTGTTGTTGGAGTTTGACACTTTTCTCTTTCAGTTTGGCATGTGTGTTTTGAGTTGGAAGCTAGGGACCGAACTTATTACATATAGAAAACATAAAATTACATAAAAAATTAAAAATAAATTACATGTATGTTTTCATATCAAAATTACATTTTGATATGAAAATCATAAAAATCAAAATTACAAATTTAAAAATATCATATTTACATGCTACTAATATTCTGGAGATGAAAATGAAATGTTTATTGAGTCAATCTCACACCTTTTGCTGACCTTATTGAGATGAAATGGTGCATTTTTGGACCTTGAACATTGAAACCTAATGACCTAATGGGACCTTGAATGACCTGACTTCCATGATTGAATTTGACTGTCATAAGACATAGTGTAATGAGATTTTCAAAAAAAAATTATACTCAGCCATACATGAAGGTGGGCCAACAAATGTGAAATCTTGGGGGAGAGTGAGATTTTATGACTAGGACTACCATCAGTGAAACAATTTTTAGCATGACCTAATGGAATAAAATAAAAATTTTAGAGTGGGACACCTAAAATGAGAATGAAGAGAGTGATATTGATCACTGGTGGCAGAATGCATATTCTGACACTAACTGGTCTAATTTTGTAGAGGTAGATGGATCATTGAGTTAGGTTGAGGTCGGAACATGAACCAAGTTTTATCGTAATGGCATGAGGGTACCTCTACAAACCAAACTACTAATACATGGAATAATGAGATCTTATTTTATTTCCTAGACATTGACTTATTATATTTTATTTTTATATTAGTGTGTTCAACTAGACCCCTAAATTGTAGTTATGCCCTCTGTTTCCTATATATGCCAAGGATACAATTTTAAAAATCATCTCATCTTGTACATTTGTTATATTGTAAAGGGGGGTTTCCTCCTTAAAGAGGTTTATCATTCATTCCTCTATTACAAACATTACAAACTTCCATGTCATTTATGATATAACATACACTAGATGAGAGATTCCCTAAAGGCGATATTGGTTATTATAGGATGCTAGGAAATCGTGATAATAAGGATAAAAAAATTATTGAACCTTGATCCCTAATCACATTTGGGGAATATTTTGACAATTATGGAGAACGTGAGGATGAAGTCTTAGAATCATTATTATTCATTACCCAAAGATTCACATCATTCAACTTTGAACTCTACACCACAATACTACCTAATTTCCAATATTAATATGAAGAAATTTGACGATAAATATCATATAAAATGGATTTTTCCATATGGAACAGTTCTTTGATCTACACCAAGCACCTACTTTAGAAAAGACAACTCTTACATCGTTGTATTTAAAAATTGATCAATTTTTTTGGTACCAATGGCTTTATGAACGAAAAAATGAGTATATTGTCACTAGGTCCATTTTTAAAAATATATTGATAACACATTAAAAGAAACACATTAAATAGTCAATTGATAAATATTTGGCAAGGAGATATAATTATAGAGCAAATTCAACAATTTCTATAACTGTCTTAGGGTGAAGAACATTCTAGAGAATAAATTGTCACATATCTTTACATGATAAATAAGAGCATTCAATATGAGATGTTTCTCTTTGAGCCTAAATCCCTAGAGAATGCTTTCAATTTGACCAAGAATGTTGAGAGTACAAATGTGGCTACTAGAAGAGTCACCACTATAACAAGAAGAGACTATTACAACGTTATAATGTCATGCATTAGTTGGTGTCAGTACTTGGGAAATTCCTCGGGATATAAGGATATATCAAAAATGAAAAGGTAATAGTGTTGCTTGATTTTAGTAGTACCCATAACTTTGCTTATTGCAAATTATTGAAGCTTATCAAATGCTTTATATATTTAACATTGGAGTTTCAAGTAATGATTAAAAATGGAAGTAAAATATTTCTTTTAGAGAAGTGTCTTAGTATTAACTTGACCATGGGAGAGTGTTTATTCAATAGTCCTATGATTATAATCTAAATGTATGGTACTGATGTTGTATTAGGGGTCCCAATGGTTGTAATCACTAGGAACAATGGTTTTTAATTTTCAAGAACTTTCTGTTAGATTTTCCTTAGAAGATAAGAAAATTGAACTCAAAGTTGTCCAAAGGAAACCATATAATGTGATAAGATCTAATAACATGAAAAAATATCTCAAAAATTGGAATCATTGTGTATTTGCATGATTGTGCTCACTAGATATGTAAGCATGTATATCCTTTACTCCAATAGGTCTCCAAAAAGTTATTGACAATCATTTCAATTTATTTGGAGAGATGCCTAAGGATCTTTGACATGGTCAAAATCGCGACGATGAAATTAATTTATAAGTAGGAAGTATACTGCCTTTTTTTAGGCCTTACAAGCACCCATATTCACAAAATAATGAAATTGAGTGTATGGCTCAATAAATATTAAAGTTTGGCATCATTCAACTTAGCCAAAATGTTTTTGCTTTACTAGTGGTTGCGGTTTAAGAAAAAGAAGAATCATGGTGCATGTGTCTAGATTATAGACATCTAAACAAAATGAATTATTAGACGAAATGCAAGCATTTTTTATTTTATTTTATTTTTTATTTTATGAATATAAATCTTCATTATGGATCATCGATTCATAATGAGGCAAGAAGACACCCTAAATTATCATTAGAACATATGAATATCATTATGAGTTTTTGGTGATACCATTTGGCCTTTCTAATGCACCTTAAAAATTTCAAAGATTGATGAATTATATTTTCAAACCCACCCTCAGAAAATTTGTGTTAGTATTTTTTTATGATATACTAATCTACAACAAATATTAGGAAAAACATGTGCAACTTGTTATCATGGTCTTAAAACTATTGTAAGAGCATCAACTATATGCAAAGCCTTCCAAGTGTACATTTAGGGATCAAGAAGTGAAATATTTGGGTCATATTGTATCCCATGAATGTGTTAAAGTGGAACCTAAAAAAATTAAATCCATCATGGAATGATAAATTCCCAAAACCTTGAAGAATCTTAGAGGATTCTTAGGATTAATGAGCTATTACTCCAGGTTTGTCAAGAACTATGGTCAAATACTAGCACCTCTAAAGGGGACATTTTCTTGGGCATAAGAAGCAACCAAAGATTTTTAAAAACTTAAGAATTCTATGTGTACAACTCATGTTTTGACCATGCTTAACTTCACAAAATCATTTATTATGGATTATGATGCCTCAAGCTATAACATTGGTGCAGTTTCAATGCAAGGCAACTCCTCTCCTTGAAAACAACTCGTTTAAAGGAAATAGATTAGTCAAACCCATTTATGAAAAGTAAATGTTGGCCATATTACATGTAGTTAAGAAATGGTGTTCTTCCCTAATAAGAAAACACTTCAAGGTAAAAAAAAAATCATTATAGTTGGAATTACTTCTTGGAATAACTATTATATTCAAAAGAGAAACAAAAATGAGTTACTAATATGTTAGGTTATGACTTTAAAATTATGTACAATAAAGGAAAAAAGAAAACATGTTGGAAAATATACTTTCAAGGAAAGAAGAAAACAAATGGGGCTTATTGTGTGTTATTTTCCTTCCTACAATTTCATTACATGGAAGAAAGGATAGGATGGAAGTACTATAGAGGGTATGCAAGATCACTTAACAACTACAAGAGGGTGAAAGTGCATTAAATGAATTTAAGTGGAAGTATGATTTACTATAGTATTATGATTTCCTATATTTATGTAAGAATTAGTAACTCCTTTTAGAAATGCAAACTTCTCATGTAGGAAATCCTTTTAGAAATGCACACTTCTCATGTAGGATGACATTTAAGGTTTTCAAAAACTTACCATGGGATCAAGAATTATTTTTCTAGGTAGGATTCAAAGATAATGTTCAAAATTTTGTGGGTTACTATATGGTTTTCCAGAAAAATAAGGGAGAGAAAATTGAGACAATAGATATCCTACAACCATTAGCCATACCAATTCATCATTAGGAAGAGATCTCAATTGATTTTATTATAGGTCTACCAAAGTTCGAATTAAATAATGTCATCATGGTAGCACTGGATTGACTCTCAAAACATACAATATTTTGCTTTCATTCTCATCCTTTTAAATTAGGTATAATGACCACAACATTCATGGAGATTGTTGATAAGAGTGTTGTTGTCATTGAGGACAAAGTATAGTCAATGATGTCAAGTGAACATGTAAATACAATTTTAGAGGGAGTTTGTTGATGATCATTATTGAGATGTAGCCTATCCTTCAATTCATTTTGTCTATAGGTAAAGTGTTCAAAATAATATGAAAAGTGGTCAGTTGGATGGCCCTCTAAAAGATCTTTCCAATGTGTTCTAGTGGCTACAACCACCCTCCAAATTTTTTCCTATGCTTCGATTTTGAAGCCTTCCTTCCTATCCATAGGAACTTACTTTGTATTATTATCACGTATTCATGTTTTGAATGAGACTTACCTTTTTCATCTATGTTTGTGTTTGTTTGTTTTCACACTTAACTGGTCTTTCTAAGTCACAAGCTAATCTCTTGACTTAGTCTTACAATAGTTCTGGGCTTGCCTCAAAAAACGGTGCACTCCTTGAGGGCAAGCAACCTTGATAATTGGAATTGCGTAGTTCAGATTGGCCGTCATCCTTGAGCTTAGAAAATACACAGTCATGGAAGGCAGCCCAACACTGAGCCCATAAACTGCGCAATACCTCACCAAGCCCAGAAATTGCACAATGCACTGAGTCAAAAAGTTTCCCAATTCCCCAGAATTGCGCAATCTTTGTAGGCATTGTGCATGAAATGCTTTCCCAGAAAATAAAATAAAAACTAAAAATATAAAAAGTGAAAAAGAATCCCTAAAAAATAGGGATCCATTATTAGTATCATAAAGGAGGCACATCCACTATTTTTAGAAACTTTCGCCAAGTGTCGTTTTCTTCCTTGATTTTAGGCATGTGCATCATAAACCCTAATTTTCTCAAATCTATTTAATCGACACCTCTAGAGCTCATTTTCACATTCGATCTTGAAGCTATAGAATTCTCGAGGAAATAAAGGAACCGTTGGTGCATTCGTCGTTTCTTTTTCGGGTGACTTTCACTTTTCTTGTATTTTGCCACTTTTCTGTCGCTTTTTGTCATTTTTCTTGTGTGAGTGTTATTTTTCTTATTTCTCTTCATGGTTACTGGATTTTTAACTTATTTTATCTTTTAGAAGTGTTGTTTCAAGTTTTTGTTTTCCTTTCACAAGTTTCGCATTGGTTCTCTTGTGTTTGCACTAATGGTCATCGTTGTGGCGAATCTCCTCACATATTTTATTTTCCTTTTTTTGTTAAGTTTCTGCACTTGATCTACATCGATTCATATTTACTTAGTCCGATATGCACTCAAGCTCACATCATAACTTAGTTATGCTCATTTTCCATACTTCCACCAAGCATATATGCACTTTCCTTGGCCAGATTTTGCCTTGCCCAGCTGGGCACTGCACAATACTAAGGCTCAAGTTGAGAGCTTCACCTCTAGAACTACATAGTGCATAGTAAATGTTGGCCCAACTGCACATTGCTTAGTTCCACATCTCATCCTGTCACCTTAGCCACTGAGATTGCATAATGCACAGTCTCTCTCAGCCACTATCGTGGCTGAACTGCGCATTGCGTAGTCTCAAGCCTCATCCTACACCCTTGGTTGTTGGGAGTGTGAAATGCATAGTTCCCATAGTCAAACTCCCTTGCTTGTTGATGAAAACTATGCAATACATCTCATCAGTTTCTCGGTTTGTTACTTAATCATCATGTGGAGTTAGATTTGAAAAAGGATAATATTTGCTTGCCATGAGTGTATTTTTTTCCCACAGGTACCACACTTGTGAAGCACTTCTCTCCAACAGTCATTGTCACCATAGCACCAGAGAGAGCTGCTTCAAAAGACACCAATGAAAGTAGTACTAGGGAAGCAGTTGAGAAAACGCTAGTAGACTTGTCAGTATATGCATACACTCAACTATTTGTAGAAAACGAGTCAACACTAACATGTCAGCGAGTTGATGAATCTCTTTTAGCAAAGAGCCTTGAGGCAGATCTAAAGGACTGGAAGGTTTATCTTAGTATTCGACTGTCAGGACTACACAAGATTGCATGCAGATATCCAACCTTCCCATGTGTAGATGTCATCAACTGGATTGTTTCACACATTGTTGAAAATACCATGACATTGAGCATTTCTAGCAGATAGAATCTCGCTACCTTTATAGTAGAATATTATCAACGTGTGTATCATTTTCCCAAGCCAATGAAGCTCATGGAATCATATTTATATGCCACCAACGATTATGTGAACACGAGAGATATTGTTAAAGGCTGGGTGAAAGAGCCATCAAAGTTTCAACAGACCCCCACTCATTTCTACAAGAAAAAGTCCCTCAGGAAGGCCTACTAGCTCTTTATTATCTTAACTTGCAGGATTTATGGTTAACAGAGCAAAAAGACCTTTCCTAAAGGGTGGGTAGTCTTATTGAACCAGGTTGTGAGTGAGGGGAATTCGTTAAACTAGTAAGATATGTTAGCTCAACAGTAGAGAGTCCATGTAGCATAGGCCCATAATCCTCCCAAGGGTGAGAAAGAAAGTTTTTATATGTTCGAATATTTACTGGATGCATTCTATGCACAAAATCAGTTTCTAGCATGAACAGGATATGGACACCGCGAGAAAATGCTGTGCATATTTATTGTAAAATGATTTCAGATTGTAGTCACCGAGGAGTGTTGGAACAACTAACTAGCCATTTTATCATTCCACTTCAGAAGATTATATTTGAATAAGAAATCCCTTGCATGTCACGTGGAGAAATGGAGGCAATAACATAGATTGCATATTGGTTTGCCTGATTGGGTGAAACCTTCCTTGGAGTGTTCGCTGGAGAGAAGCCACCACATGTTTTGCCAAGTTATGCCATCGACGAGATTTCCATGCAAGAACTGTCATATCATCTCTCCAAAGGGTTGTTAGCAAATTTTTACGTGAAGAAGAAAGCACCATGGCCCACTCTTCCTTTGAAAATTGGATTATACGAGATAAATAACTTGAAAGTCATGGATACTAAGGGAAAGGAGATACTAAATTTTTCATTCGATGCTCAAGACTTTAATCTATATGATCCCCGTAAAATTTGTGAAGACCATTGTGTGAGAATTTACTTCCAGCGGCTCAACAGGTCATTTCATCGGCCAGAGGAGGATCCATGGAGGAATTTCTACAATTCCTCCAAACCCTGTGAGCCAGCCAGTTTAGCAAGGACTTCAAAGGCCACTCCATAGAAGGAAACAACTCCAGAAGTAGCACCAGTAGAATGTAGAAACCTTGTTCAAGATAAGGGAAAGACAAAGGTTGTCGATAGTCTAGGGGGAGAAAAAAGTTGTAAAATTAAAGCAGATCCAATCCTTATGAAATAAAATTTAGCAGCAAAAGAAAAGAGGAAGCAGAGGATACAGAGAGCAGAGCAGAGGAAGGGAGAAAATTAGAGCTTGCGGGAAGAAAAAATCAAACTAAAGAAAGCAAAATAAGAACTGAAGGAAGAATGCGAGCTTAGGAGGAAAGAACAAGAAGAGAAGCAGAAGAAGGAAGAATAAAAAAGGCAAAGTGTCATAGCAGAATAAACAACACCAATACATATGGAAGAGTAAGAATAGAACCAGTCAACAACAAAGGAGGAACGCGAACAGATACAGTATTAGGAGCTTGGTCAGCAGATTGAAGACTTGGTTGAAGTTGCAGATATGGATTTGGAACTGGAGCCATAGAATGAGGATGTTGACTTGATGCCGAGCACAACACATGTCACCGTTCAGTCTCCACCAACTCCAGAAATAGAGTTAGCTCTGAGAAAATAAGGGGATGTTGTTCATCTTGATCATGATCCGGTAATGGACTTGTACAATCTGTCTTATGATGAATTCCAAAAGAGAATTGTACAAGCAAGGAGAAAGAATTTTACGGATGATCATGCATCACCTGCATTCACTAAAGAGGGTGATAGTGGTAGACACTAGCAAGAATCAAAATTCCATTATCGAAGCCAACTTGGCCTTTGCAGGTGCGACAAGATCAAACACTCAATATTTGATGACTAAGAATAAGCAATTGGCATAGAACTTACAGGTTGACTGGAAAGAGATAGAAAAACTCCGTGCAACATCACAAAACGCAGCTTCCGCACAGGTATAAACATTGCATATACCATGCGAGATCTCTATGAGAAGCTCATAACCATACATAAGGCGATTTTCCACTTGCATGATTTGCAGCAGTAGAGAAGGGACTTTATCAAAACTCATAAGAATGTACAAGCTACCATTGTTGCCATGCAGGAATGGACAATGCGATAAAAATGGGCACCGCTTAACTTGCCAAAGAAAATGAAGACACATGAAGAGTTGTGTTAGAAAATTATATATTATAGAGCAATGGAACACATAAAATATGCGAAAACACAAATAGATAAATAACATATAAAACAAGAGAGACAAATATATGTGGTTCACCCAACTTGGGCTACGTCCATGGAAACAATCAGTACTCCTTCCTTTCTATTGTCCAGCAAAATGAAGAGACACAACCTACAACAGATCCGCTATAATATCCTCTACTCTCTCACACAGTCCCCTTTCTGGTTCTCACTCGGAATATACACTCCATACACAACCTAAATACAATACCCTCGTACAAAATGAGCGTTTTCCTTCTAGGGAAAAAAAAAACCCTACATTAAGCATAATTTCTACCATCAGATCATCAGCCTAATGAACAACCAAGATTGACTACGAAATTACAGTATTTTACAAGGCAATTTTACATTTGTTTTTAGATTTGGGGGCATTGCCCCCGAAACCCCTCACTATGGGGATGCTAGCGGGGGGGTCTCATAAAATCGTCGTCGCCCCCTTTGGACCCCACTGGAGGCAATTAAACGACATGCGTAATTGTCACCCAATTAAGAACAAGGGTCCAACGCGACGATACATCTAAATAAAGAAGATAATTAGGCTCTACACCCAACAATCTCCCACTTGGACACTGATTGTAGCAACTCCACTGCTACTTCATTTGCTAGACAATGACTCTACTTTGGACCTGGTTGTTTCCCATCTCCGTCATCGTACGTGAAGACCAATTGAAACTCAACAGAATCTCAATTACTCCCTCGTTACAAATTTTGTTAACATATCTGCAGGATTCTGGCTAGTGTGTATATTTTCCAAATTCAACTCTCCATCATCCAACACTGACTGTATGAAATGGTACTTGAGATGTATGTGTTTAGTCCTGGAATGAAATGTTGAGTTTTTTGTGCTAAATTTAGATAACCATGGTGTTTTATGCTTGATGCAATTTTACTTCAATCTTTCTTAGGCCCGATACAAAATAACAATCACATAAACATTAAAGTAAAATGCTGATAGAACACAATAATAGATCAATATAAGATAAGCCAAATATAGATCAAATTTACAATTCCTTTTGTCCAGCAAAGATATGAGATATTGTTGCGTTACAACGGTCAGCATGATTCTTCAACCAACAAAGTCTTTCTTAGTCAACCATCACTTTCATGTGTCACACCCACAACCCTCAAAGGAAACTCATCAGAATTCAATGCAAGTCAAACCAGGGACAACGCAGAAAACTCAATGCAACAAACTAGGGCTTCGGTCAAATAGCCCAGAATTCCTATATTTTAGTGCCTAGCTGTACGACGTCCTAAATCGAAATTTCTGCAGAATATTGAGGTCAAACGACAAAGTGTTGACCATGATCAATGCTGGTCAACGTTGCAGCAAAAAATCCCTAAATAGTTCAATGCAGAAAACAAAAATCTCTAAACAGATCAACGCAGAAAACAACAGCTTTGTTCCACATGTGTGAGGGGAAAAATGCCTCCAAAGGCTATCGAACCAATCAGATCAGAGAGAGAGAATCTGTGATGAGTTGATGAGAAAATGACCTCCAAGTCTCTCCAATTTATATTCATCAATGAGGGTGTGTGACACATCTCTTAGGCATGTGGGATAAATCTGGTTGACCTTGCACATGTGGAAAATAAATTCAAAATCAATGTTTTTCTCATCTGATCAGGATGATATTTAGATCAATCTTGCACCTCTTGAAAAGAGGAATCCAAAAAAAATATGAACATCGTCATATGAGCAGTGCAGCATGGAGTTTGGACCTAGTTGCCCAAAATTAACACTCCCTCTCAACTAGGGAGAACTCCATCTGTCCACAAGTGCGATCCATCACGTACCGAAAAAATATCGTGTGTCATCTCGCTGTAACTTTCTTTTTTGGCTCTTTATTTTAGAACAAAAGGTGAGTCACAAATAAATCACACTCAGTTGACTCAAAGCCAACTTAGAGGTAAGAACCTCTCTTGGACTCAAAAGAGTCTCATACTAACCCGAAGTTAGTTTACTGACTTGAAGTCATTTTAGAGGATAAAACCTCAATAGAATCAAAAGAGTCACATAATAACTCGAAGTTAGTTTACTGGCCCGAAGTCATTTTAGAGGTAATAACCTCATCATACTTGATCCCAGATCAGGGTGTTGGACACGTGACATCCTAGACATAGAGAGTACAGAAATCTCCGATGCGTCCATTGATCTTGCTATGGTCTCTATCCACATTTCCCACCTCATTGAAAAAATGATAAGTACTTCCCATGATTCTGAAACTCCATGGGTAGTGTTGTAGCTCCTAGAGACAACCTTGAGTTGCAAAGTACCAGTGCCTAGGACATCTTAAAATCATAGGTTAAATGTAGACAACTATAAGGATGCCTTTGACAAAATATGGAATAAGAGAATAATGGTTTTGGTGGTTCAAGAATGGAGAAGACCTTGGAGTCTGATTCATGTGAATTACCCTATACTATGAGAGGGCTCAAGAGGCTGTATGAATTGGTAGCTTTCAAATGGACCAAGTATGAAACAATGAGCATAGGCTTTATGCAGAGGTGTTGCGAAATAATGGAGGAGGAGGAACCCACGAAAGACAGGCTTAAGAGTCTTAAGAATCTATCTCCCATGAACTTAGAAGAAGGGGATGCAAGTGGAATATGACCAAAAACAGAGATTTGTGGAGCATGAATTAAGGGAGCATGAAAAATTCAACACAAGAGCTTTACACATACACAAATTCATGGATAAAAATGCATACCACCGTTAGCTACATTACACAAATCATCTAAGCAACAAAACATTGAAAGATGATAATACATAAATAAGAGATGACTGATAAAAAAGAGAATACAGATACATACTACTCATTTCTCCATCTGGAATCCAAATAAACAACACTATATATCAGATTATATTCAAAACAACTATCCCAAATATGTATCTCAGAGCATAAAGAACACAGTTACATATGACTACAACAAAACTTCTCCAAAATTCAGAACCCTTCTTTCATCTCTGAACCTCATACATATAGAGTTCCTATTGAGGGTTGATGATCGAATAATCATTCATGATCGACCCACACATGTGAAAATCAAAATATCCTAACAAACTAGCAAAGTGTGCATCAAGAAATCACTCTTGCAAACATAAAATCAAAACAAAATCGGGTGAAATCGAGATTTCACTAGCAAAAAATCATAATCAAACAGTAAAAGGGAAAACATAGTTGGCCATGGAGGCCAGGTCCTGGAATCTTCAAAATGGGGTGGCGAGGAGTGGCCATGAATAGGTGGGAAATATGGCTTCCACTCCTTGATTCCTCTTGCTGTCGAAAACATCCACTCCCTGGTTCTCATGATTTCCACTAACCATTACGGAACGACCAATTGTGTTGCACGTGCCTAGCTCTTTAGCAAAGATTTCCTGTACAACTGAATAAACCATAACTGCACGTGCTCCACCCAAAAACCCATGCTATGTAGACTTGTAAAACCGGAGACCAGGTTTCAGAGGGGGGGCCGTCTGGTTTGTGGTATTGGATGGGGGGTGCGAAATCATAGTGGGTCGACATGTAGCACCGGAGGTGGTTTCCAAAACCGGCCATTTCAGACTACCCCCCTGGCGTTAACATTCGGAAGGTGGGGGGAGGGGGGGGTGGCGAAGTAAATCATGAGCCGTCGGATGCATGATAGGGAGCGGAGATGAGGGGAGGATGGCAGAAGTGATAGTGGAGTTAGTGGGCTCATTAACACTGAAAAGAGCGGAACAAAGGCCATGGAAGGGCTATTTATGACGTGGCGGGAAGGTGGGGCCCATCATTATATCGCATATCGCAATCGAGAGTCTTTATTATGAGGAAGCGGGAGTAAAGGTTATGGTTAGCGAAGTGCGATGTGCGATGGTAGAAAGGCAATGTGGCAGGACAGAGGTGGGGCCCAACTTATATCACAAATCGCAAGTTGGAGATTTTGGGTTATGAGAAAGGGGGATAAAGGTTATAACTTGCGATTTACGAAGTGTGACAGGCGGAGGTGATGTGGCAGGAGGTGGGACCTCCCACAAATCGCAGATCGAGAGTTTTTGTTATAAGCAGCGAAGGCTAAATGTTAAAATATGAGGAGTGCGAAGTGCGATTGTGGTGAATGGAAGATGACATGGCCTAAAAGAGGTGGGGTCTCCCGCACATCGCAAATTTAAAGGTTTATATATGAGCAGCGAAGGGTAAGCGTTAAGATTTGCGATGGGCGAAGTGGGATGAGCAAAGGAGTGACGTGGCATGGCGGAGATGGGGGTTGCCCGCAAATCGCAATCGGAATTTTTTAGTTATGAGAAGCGGAGGGTAAATGGTTGTGATCTGCGAAATACAATGCGCTATGCGAGAAGGTATATGGGTCCCGATAAAGGTTTAGAGCGGAGAGGAGTGAATTATTGATGATAAAGGTTCATGCAGAAAGGTGAAAAGGGCTAAGGTTCAATCGCATTGGGGGTTTTGCGAAGGAGTGCAATGGTAAATGTATGGATTTTTGCGATATGCGCTCAACGATTGAAGAAGGGGCCCACTTCTCCACCTTGTGTGCGGTCACAGGCCAACATTGGATCCATTTGGGGACAATGTATTGTTCTAAGTGCGTTGATAACCTGCATACTTGAATTTCCGTGCTTTATTGGGCACATGGAGTCGCAAATTCATACTGTAAATCTAAGCTGAAACTGCAACTGAGATGTAAACTGCAAACTATCAAAACAAAAATCATTGCCGCGCCCTAAAAATCTCGAATGTTGAATTTTGACCCATTCTGAAACTGGAAACTGAAAAACACTTGAACTGAAAACTGCAAAGAAATCTGAAGCTAAACTGGCAAGATGCTCATAGCACTGAGCTTATTTTCATACCTACATACCCTAATCTACTGGAATTACTGCTATTCTAAATGATACAATAATGACACTGTAACCAGGCAAAAAACTGCTCTAATAAATTTTCTCTTTCACTATTTTTCACCAAACTCAGGAACAAACCTATTAATGGTATTTGATAGGAATTCCCAGCCTGATCTTCTTTGCAAGGAGATTGGTAAACCTGAACCACAACAAAAATGCTGGAAATGTATGATGGCCTTGTGATGAATAATTTCTCAATATAGATAGCCACTAGATCAAGATACACTTGACCTATTGTTGAATATGCTGACCCAATCGATCCAACCTCATAGCTTGTTACTGCACATGTGTTCTCCATGTCTTCAAACAACTCAAAACATATTTGCATTTTATCTGATGAGTTTTGTATAGATAATTCTATTGAACCAGACCATAAGGTAGACTGTTTGATCATATCCATATCATAGTAGCTTCTGAAATTGTTAAGTGTGCATGAAAATTGACTTTGAAAACTCCAACCATCTAACGTATCAGTTATTGGCTCATGAAGTGATTTATATGACTGTAGCATTGGTTCCACTGACATCTCATGATTTCTCTTGTGATTATCAATCAAAATGTGACCAAGATTCCCTTTCAAAATCTGTGATGAATTAAAGCATAAAGGTAGAGAATCAAACTGGATCAATTCTTCCTCTGTTTTAAACTTTGCCTCTTCATTCAGCAGGTTCACTTCCACATCAACTGCAATATTTTCCATTTCTTCAAGGGTTGCAGTGTTCCTTTCTCTTACTTGGAATTCCATCTCTGGATTAAAGGATGTTAGGTCCCTATATTACTAGTATAGTCCCTTATTGTTGTTAGTGTATCCCCCTTTTTGTTATTATTGTACCCCTGTAACCCCCATATTGTTATTATTGTGCCCTTAAATTATTATTGTTAGGTCGGCTAGGATTACATTGTAGCCTCACTAGGATTACATTGTGGCCCCATGGACTCCTATATATAGAAAGGAGGTTTTGTAATTTGAATCATCTAAGAATTGTTCATTTATGTAATGTATTGGAGGTTTCCCCCTCGAAGTGGCTTATTTATAAGGAATTTATATCTCTTTTCTTCTATTTTTGGAGCTGGTTTCACAACATTTGTTATCAAAGCTTTGGATTCTAGGGTTTCGCTGCTCCAAACAGGTCATTGTGGAATTTTCGCTATAACTTTTTGGAGATATGATCTGTGGAAGGTAGGGCTTTTTGCAGGCTCCTGAATTTCACTTAAACAGGTCATCACGACATTTTCACTATAATGGTTTTTCTACAAAGGTTCAGAAGTTGAAATTTTTAGAGCGTGAAGCCGAGATCTTGAGGAACATTTTCACAAAATTTCAGAGCTTGGTTCGCAATATTTTTGGAGATATGATCTGTGGAATTTAGGTCTTTTTCAAGCTCCCTAATTTCATCTCAAAGAGGTGATCGTGGGAAAATCTTCATAACTCTCTCTTTGAGCATCGGATTGGAATTCTGTAAAATGTGGCTGGAATGACATGGACTGTAGTTTCCTATCTATAAATTTCAGAGCCAAAGGAGCAAACAGTGATACGTGGCAAGTCGTGCAAGTTTTCTCTACTGAACCAATCCATAATTAGATCATTGTGGGACATTGGACATAACTTTGTCTTGAAGAGTCCAAATCAAGTCAGACCTGTGGCATTTGAAAGAAGCTTCAGAGGACTACTACAGGGCCAAATTTTAGATATTGAGGATCTTCAATTATAGAGATAATTCAATTTCAATATAGAGCTCTGAAAAATCAAGTAAAAGGTGTGTATTTATTTATTTATTTATTTTTTCCGAATTGCATGTCTTGTTTGAAGAATCAAGTTGAATTGATTCCAAGGGCATATTGTAGAATAGATATCAGTATTGGTTTCTAAAATGGCCCCTAAAAAGAATCCAACACCCATTAAGCCTTTAGAAGGCTCTACTATGACTCATGAAGATGAATAATGACAACATGACATATCAAAATTACAAGAGCAAGTGCAACAAATTTCGCTCTCGCAAAGAGCAACAAAAAATGACATGGAAGTTTTGAAGAAAGGTGTGGAAACTAAGAAGGATGGTTTGAAGAAAGGCGTGGAATCTAAGATAGATGACATGGAAGCTGGCATGGATTTTAAGATGGATGACATGGAAGCTAAAATGGAAAACATGAAGAATGATCTAAAAGCAGACATGGAAGGTTTGACAAAGTTGATACAAGAAATGTTTCCTAATGGTGAAAAGATAGTAGAGGAAACTCATGATGAGAACAAAATAAATGTTAATCCTGATTTCATAAACTCTAATGTTGGCGGGAAGAACTACCATATTCCAAAAATGGATATGAGGAAGTTTGATGGAAAGGATCTTGTAACATGGATACTACAGATGGAGCAATATTTTGATCTCCATATTGTGCAAAATACGCAAAAGGTACGTATTGCAACTTTACATTTATAACATTGCAACTTTACGTATCGATGGCTTTGCTCTCGTAAAAAAAAATTGTCACTTGGTAAATTTTCACAGAGGAAATGATAGCACATTATGAGGATACAAAGAGCAACACATTCTTTAGCCAATTGATAAATCTCAAACAAAAGGGTTTAGTGGGGGAGCACATTGAGGGCTTCCAAAAATTGAATATAAGGGTAACTGATATTCCAGAGGAAAACAAGATTGATCTCTTCATAAGTACTTTAAAGGATAACATCCAACATGAAGTTCGCGTTTTGGAACCTGATTCATTGGAGAAGGCATTCAGGTTGGAAAGAAAAATTGAATGTAAAATTATGGCGACAAGGAAGCCTACCACTCACTTCTATAAAGAAGGAAGTGTTGCTACGCTTAGATTTCCACAACCTACAAGGTTGACACCACAACAATTGGAAGAAAAAAGAGAAAAAGGGCTTTGCTACAGTTGTGATAGCAAATACACTAAAGGTCATAAGTGTGCTGAGAAGAAATTATTTTACATAGATTGTGAAGAGGAAGAAAATGAACAAGAAGAGGATATACACCAGGAACCAACCCTAGAAGAGGAAGAAATGAGTCCAACCATATCATGTAATGCATTGGTAGGAATTACCACTCCTCAAACTCTCAAGATAGAAGGACATATCAAGAAGAAAAAGGTAATAGTGTTGATTGATTCAGGTAGTACCCATAATTTTATTCATTGTAAGGTAGCCAAAGAATTGAATTGTTTCCTATACCCAGCACCAGAATGTCAAGTGATGGTTGCAAATGGAGGAACTATAAATTGCTTTGAAAAATGCCATAATATCAAGCTAACCATGGGGGAATATGTATTGACTAGTCCAATGCTTTCCATTCCTATGGGAGGTGCTGATGTTGTACTAGGAGTACAATGGTTACAATCTTTGGGGATGGTAGCTTTTAATTTTCAAGAACTTTTCTTAAAAAAAATTTCAGAAGGAAAGGAAGTCGAATTACGGGGTATTGCAGGGAATCCGGGAAAGATAATAAGCCGCTAATGTCATTACAAAGCTTCTAAATAAAGAACAACGAGGCGTAATTGCACAATTACACTCACTAGAAGTTCCAACATAAAAATCATCTATTTCTGCAGATCTCCAAAAAGTCTTGGAAAATCATTCCAAGGTGTTTGAAACTCCCAAAGGACTCCCACCTATTCGTGATCATGATCATGCTATTCATTTGATTCCAGGAAGTGTTCCTCCAAACATCAGGCCTTATAGATATCCTTACGCCCAAAAGAGCGAAATTGAACGTATGATTGCAGAAATGTTAGAGGCAGGTATAATTCAACCTAGTCAAAGTTCTTTCTCTGCTCCTATAGTATTGGTACACAAGAAGGATGGATCATGGCGCATGTGTCCGTATTATAGGGAGCTCAATAAGCTCACCATTAAAGATAAATTTCCCATTCCTGTGATTGATGAATTATTGGATGAATTACATGGAGCAATTTATTTGACCAAGTTGGATCTTTGTTTAGGATATCATCAAATTAGAATGAAGACTGAAGATATTCCAAAAACAGCATTTCGAACTCATGAGGGTCATTATGAATTTTTGGTCATGCCTTTTGGCCTTACCAATACACCTTCTACATTTCAAGGGTTGATGAATTCCATTTTCAAACCCTTCCTTAGAAAATTTGTGCTAGTATTTTTTGATGATATACTAATCTACAGCAGGTCTTGGAAGGATCATGTTCAACATGTTGAGAGGGTGCTCAAACTATTGCAGGAGAAACAATTATATGAAAAAACATCCAAATGTTTCTTTGGAGTACAAGAGGTGGAATATCTGGGTCATATTGTATCTCACGAGGTGTTAAGGTAGACCCTAAAAAAATTAAAGCCATTAAGGAATGGAAAGTCCCCACAACCATAAAGCAGTTGCGAGGATTTCTCGGGTTAACAGGGTATTATCGCAAGTTTGTTAAGAATTATTGGAGAATAGCAGCACCTCTAACAACATTATTGAAGAAAGATGCATTTTCATGGACTCCTGAAGCAACTAAGGCCTTTGAACATCTTAAAGAGGCAATGTGCCTAGCACCGATCTTAGCTACGCCAGACTTCACAAAAACCTTTATTGTGGAATGTGATGCCTCAGGAAATGGAATTGGTGTTGTTTTAATGCAAGAAGGAAGGCCCATTGCTTTTGAAAGTCGTCCAATCAAAGGAAAGTATTTACAGAAACCTATTTATGAGAAGGAAATGTTAGCAATACTACATGCACTAAAGAAATGACGAACTTACCTAATGGGAAGACACTTCAAGGTAAAAACTGATCATGATAGTCTTAAACACTTTTTGGAACAAATACTATCTTTAGAAGAGCAACAAAAATGGGTCACAAAGATGTTGGGTTATGACTTTGAAATAATCTACAAAAAAGGGAAGCTAAATGTTGTTGCAGATGCAGTCTCAAGAAAGAATGAAGAGGTGGAAGAATTGCTTTGTGCCATTTATATTATCCAACCAGATTGGATAACCAAAGCAAGAGATGAATGGAAGAAGGATGAAGAAGTGTGGACACTCATTAAAAATTTGTAGCAAGATCCTAGTACATATGATACATTTAGTTGGAAAAATGCTTCCTTATGGTACAAAGATCGCTTATATCTTTGTAAGAATTCCCAACTAAAACAAAAGATTCTTTTAGAATTTCACACTTCTGCTTTAGGAGGACACTCAGGATTTTTAAAAATTTACCACAGGGTGAGGAAAGAATTTTTTTGGGATGGAATTAAATCTGATATTCAAAAGTTTGTGGTGGAATGTTTGGTTGTGACCAGCAGAATAAAGTTGAGACAATTAAGACCTCAGGTCTTCTACAACCTTTATCCATTCCAAGTCAACGTTGGGAGGAGATTTCAATGGATTTTATCATAGGTTTACCTAAGTCCGAAGGAAAGAGTGTCATCATGGTGGTAGTTGATAAAATTACCAAGTATGCACACTTTTGTGCATTATCGCATCCATTTAAAGCAAGTACAGTTGCTACTACATTTATGGACACAATTCAAAAGCTACGTGGAAACCCAAGGGTTATTGTGAGTGACAGAGATCCCATTTTTACTGGAAATTTTTGGATGGATTTATTTTCTTGTTGGGGTACTCAATTAGCTCATAGCTTATCTTATCATCCTCAATCCGATGTTCAAACTGAGATAGTAAATACATGTTTGGAAGGATATCTTCGTTGTTTTGTATCTGATAAAAAAACACAATGGGTCAAGTGGTTACCTCTTGTAGAATGGTGGTATAACACTTCCTTCCATACTGCAGCAAAAATGACCCCATTTATGGCACTTTATGAATATCATCCACCATCCATCACATCACCTTTAAGAGAAAATTCAAAGGTTCAAGCAGTGGAAGATCACATCGAGCATCAACAAGAAGTTCTCCAACTCTTAAAGGATAACGTGGATTTGGCTCAAAATTGAATGAAACAACAGGCATATCAACATCACAACGAGAGAAGTTTTGATGTAGGAGACTGGGTATTTTTACGGCTACAACCATACAAACAAATGTCCCTCAAGCAAGCTAAGAAGGATAATAAATTATCACCAAAGTACTGTGGTCCTTACAAGGTGTTGCAAAATATTGGTACTATGGCATACAAATCGGAGCTTCCTGCTTCTTCATGAGTGCATCTAGTTTTCCATGTTTCATGCTTAAAGAAGGTTATAGGTGAAAATCTTCGAGTTCAAACAATATTGCCAGAAATTGATGAGGAAGGAAAAATCATATTAGAACCTGAAGCGGTCACAGAAATAATAACTCGACAGCTACGGAATCGATCAATTTCAAAGTATCTCATCAAGTGGTCGAAACTTACCCACTGAAGATTCTACATGGGAGGACGAGAATTTTATATAGAATCACCCAAAGCTACTCAAGCATTGAGGACAACACTTTTTTGAAGGAGAGGGGCATGTTAGGTCCCTATATTACTAGTATAGTCCCTTATTGTTGTTAGTGTAACCCCCTTATTGTTATTATTGTATCCCTCTAACCCCCATATTGTTATTATTGTGCCCTTAAATTATTATTGTTAGGTCGGCTAGGATTACATTGTGGCCTCACTAGGATTACATTGTGGCCCCATGGACTCCTATATATAGAAAAGAGGTTTTTTAATTTGAATCATCCAAGAATTGTTCATTTATGTAATGTATTGGAGGTTTCCCCCTCGAAGTGGATTATTTCAAACGCATTGATATCTCTTTTCTTCTATTTTTGGAGCTGGTTTCACAACAAAGGCATCTGGGTAGTGCAAGAGAGCTACTCCTAGGGGTGGCCCTATATCAGCAGGCATTGAATGATACACCTTATTGAACCTGGCTAAAAAATACTGTATTTTCTCCCCAGGCTGTCTTTTTAAATGTCCATACTCTTCTATGTTAAGAAAGACATTTCCCGTGATTACCCATCGACCTAGGAAAACTTTCATGAATTGATGAAAAATTATCATGCTAGCAGCTGGAAGATTCTCAAGCCAATTTTTAACTTTCCCTTGTACTGAAAGAGAATTTGAGAGATGGTATTCATCATGCAAATCTGACTGGTATTTAATCTCTGAAGGAAACACTGCTGGCTGAGGATGTTCTTGTGGATCTAGAAAATTAAGCTCTGCTGCCTCTGTTTCCAGATCACTAGACTGTTGTTTATTTTTAGTGTTGTCCTATAGGAAACACTCCAGCTCTTACCCTTCTTCATGGAGGGTAATATTGCCTCCCTCTTCTTCAAAATAGGCTAGGAACTGGTTTTCTACATGTGGTCCAAAAACCACCATGGGTCGTTCTTCTTGGAGATTAAAGGGTGTGGGTCCTTTTTTTGTAATGGCTTCTTCAAACTGCTCTTTAGGAGGGTCGGACAGCTTCAAGGGTATAGATGAGGACTTCTCAATTTTGGGAGGATCATCTTCTTTCTTTGTGGAAGTGGGTGCAGTGGCCCTATGAGGGGTTGACTCTTCTTATGGATTTTTCCCTTTACTGGCAAGACTAGGGGGGGTTTGTTCTCTTGATATTGACTCTTCATTTTTCTCTTGCACTCACGTTCTCTTCCTGGAGGACCTAAGGTCATATTTCTTGTGGAGTTGAGTTTTCATGAACTCCACGAACTGTCTACAGTAACTGTCAATATCTTGATCCTCTCGAGGGACTTCCTTCTCCTCTTTCTCTCCTTGAAGGATGAGTTCAACCTCCTCCTCATTAGAGTAAGTGGGGAATTGATTCTCTTGACTGTTTATGACTTCCTCGACCTTTCCCTCCACCTCTCTCTCCCAGTATAGAGGAGGTTGAATGTGGTCTTGTTGTTCCTTCCTATCCCATTGCAACAAATACAGAGGGGGCTTCCGTTATTAAGGATTAAACCCTCGTTTAGGAATCATTTTTTTGGGACGAGGAGGGGAATTTTGAGCCTCCAATTCAAGCTTAATCATCTTGCTTGAAAGGTTCTTGATTAACTTATTCATTTCTTCAATTCTACACTCTTGTTATTCCCTTCCCTGATTTGAAGTAGAAGCCTCCTCCCTGTTCTTTCTTCTGCCTTCATGTTCTGTCTTCCCCTTGAATTTACTAGTAGAAGAAAAGTTTGCTTCTATCTCCAATGCATCAGTCTAGATCTGATCCAGAGATGTGGATTTTCTTTCTTTTAGGGTGAACCCAATCTCTGGTTCGAAAGCTCCTGCGAATACCACCTTAGCAGCTGCTTGAGGAGGCTTTATTTCAGCAAGGAGATTGTTATAGAGCTTATTGAACCTCTTTATGAATTATGTTTCATCCTCATTATGTCTCTTTTTTAGAGCATTGAACTCGATGAGAACGTATCCATGGTCCCTCTTTTCTCCCCATTTTAATGTGAAGAAATTTTCCATTTCTTCCCAAGTGTGGATTGTGTTGTTGGCTAGAGACTTGAACCATTTCTAGGATTCTCCCTCCAAGGATTGGAGGAAAATAATTAATACCACATCTAAGTGCTCTACATTCACATTCTCAGTGAAGGCGCAGAAGGTTTCAATATGTCTCTGCACAGAAGTATTATCTTCCCCAGTGAATCGAGGCAACCACTCTAGATGGTCTTGCGGCATATCATTCAGAGGCTGAGGTAGGGCCAAGGGGGCATACTTGTTCAAAAGGAAACTCGACACAACCATATGATTTAGAGGTGGGGGTAGATGGTGGATTTTAATCTAGTCTGAGGCCTGGTGAAAGCCAATATTACTTATGATTAGGACTATTTTACATTGGGGTTGCCAAGGTGAGGAATATGCAACTCCCAACCCTTTGTGCTCACCTGTCTGAAGGGTGGAATTTTTGTTGTCGCCCAGGGAAAATATTTCTTCATTCATATTCCTGGAAACAATGCCAAAAATATGTTTTATCTCCTAGAGACAGGCTTGAGTTGCAAAATACCAGTGCCTAGGACATCTTAAAAACAGAGGTTAAACATAGACAACTATAAGGATGCCTCTGATAGAATATGGAATAAGAGAATAATGGTTTTGGTGGTCCAAGAATGGAGAATACCTTGGAGTCTGATTCATGTGAATTACCCTATACTATGAGAGGGATAAATAGGCTAGATGAATTGGTAGCTTTCAAATGGGCCAAGTATGAAACAATGAGCAGGGGCTTTAAAATATGCAGAGGTGTTGAGAAAGAACGGAGGAGGAGGAACTCGTGAGAGACAATCTTAAAATTCTTAAGAATCTGTCTCCCATGAACTCACAAGAAATGGATGCAAGTGGAATATGACCAACAACAAATATTTGTGGAGTGCGAATTAAGGGAGCACAACAAATTCAACACATGAGCGTTATACATACACAAATTCATGGATAAAAATGCATACCATCGGGAGCTACATTACACAAATCATCTAAGCAGCAAAAAATTGAAAGATGATTATACATAAATAGGAGATGACTGATAAACAAGAGAATAAAGATACATACTACTCATTTCTCCATCTGGAATCCAAATAAACAACATTTTATATCAAATTATATTCAAAACAACTCTCCCAAATATGTATCTCAGAGCATAAAGAACACAGTTACATAGGACTACAACAAAAATTCTCCAAAATTTAGAACCCTTATTTCATCTCTGAACCTCATACATATCGAGTTCCTATTGAGGGTTCACGATCGACTAATCATTCATGATCGACCCACACATGTGAAAATAAAAATATCCTAACAAACTTGCAGAGCGTGCATCAAGCAGTCACTCCTGCAAACAAAAAATCAAAACAAAATCAGGTGAAATCGAGATTTCAATAGAAAAACATCATAATCAAAAAGTAAAAGGGAAAAAATAGTTAGCCATGGAGGCCGAGTCCTGGAATCTTCAAAAGGGGTGGTGAGGAGTGGCTGTGAACAGGTGGGTAATCTGGCTTCCACTCCTTGATTCCTCCTGCTAGCGAAAACCTCCACTCCTTGGTTCTCATGATTTCCACTAACCATTACAAAACGACCAGTTGTGTTATGCGTGCCTGGCTCTTTAGTAGATATTTCCTAGAAAACTGAATAAACCATAACTGCGCGTGCTCCACCCAAAAACCAATGCTATGTAGGACTTGTAAAACCGAAGACCAGATTTCGGAGGGGGGCCTGTTTGGTTTGTGGTATTGGATTGGGGGGGGGGGGTACGAAATCACAGTGGGCCAACATGTAGCACCAGAGGCGGTTTGAAAAACCGACCATTTTGGACTCCCCCCTTGGAATTAACCTTTGGAAGGTGAGGGGGGGCCAAACTAGATCGCGAGCCGTTAGATGCATGATAGGGAGCGGAGATGAGGGGAGGATGGAAGAAGCGATAATGGAGTTAGAGGGCTCATTAACACTGAAAAGAGTGGAACAAAGGCCGTGGGATGACTATTGATGATGTGGCGGGAAGGTGGGGCCCATCATTATATCGCATATCGCAATTAGGAGTCTTTATTATGAGGAAGTGGGAGTAAAGGTTATGGTTAGCGAAGTGTGATGTGCGATGGTGGAAAGGTGACGTGGCGGGACGACGGTGGGGCCCAACTTATATCACAAATCTCAAGCCAGAGAGTTTGGGTTATGAGAAAGGGGGATAAAGGTTATAACTTGCGATTTGCGAAGTGCGACGGGCGGAGGTGACGTGGCAGGAGGTGGGACCTCCCACAGATCACAGATCGAGAGTTTTTGTTATAAGCAGCGAAGGGTAAATGTTAAAACCTACGGAGTGTGAAGTGTGATTATGGTGAGTGGAAGATTACGTGGCCTGATAGAGGTGGAGCCACCCGCACATTACAAATCACATGGTTTATATATGAATAGCGAAGGGTAAGCATTAAGATTTGCGATGGGCGAAGTGCGATGAGCTGAGGACTAACGTGGCATGGCGGAGGTGGGGTCTGCCCGAAAATCGCAATCGAAATTTTTTAGTTATGAGAAGCGGAGGGTAAATGGTTGTGATTTGCGAAATACAATGCGTGATGTGAGAAGGTATATGGGTTCTGATAAAGGTTTAGAGCAGACATGAGTGAATTTTTGATGATAAAGGTTCATGCGAAAAGGTGAAAAGGGCTAAGGTTTAATCGCATCGGGGGTTTTGCGAAGGAATGCAATGGTAAATGTATGGATTTTTGCGATATGCAATCAGCATTTGAAGAAGGGGCCGACTTCTCCACCTTGTGTGTGGTCACAGGTCAACAGGTAGGATGTGTGTGAGGCACAAATCAGAGAGAGGCGAACCAATTCAATATCATCGGTGCAGCAGAAACACAAGAAGGTTCGGCAAGCCTAGCCCCGTATGTGTGTATAGCTTCAAGAAGCTATCCCCAAACCCCCTGGAGCTGCCAGAGCTCATAGTCAAACTCAAGCAGGACCCTCAGAATAAGGTCTTTCCATGATTCCAAGCTTCTCATGGAAAGTTAGGAACTTGCCTTCCCTAGGGGCTTCGTGAGAATATCCACGACCTTATCATTAGTTCTTATATGATTGATCCTTACGACACCTCGTTGTACCATGTCCCGAAAAAAGTGGTACCTAAAATCAATATGCTTGGATCGAACGTGGAACATAGGATTATTAGAAAGACGAACCCCACTTTGGTTATCACAAAGGATAACGATGGTATCTAGCACATGCCCAAACAACTCACTAAAGAGATTTTGCAACCAAACAACTTCACAATAGTCCATATTCATTGCAATGTATTTGGCCTCAGTGGTGCTCAAAGCCACCGAATTATTCTTCCTGCTAATCCAAGATATCGAAGCACATCCCAAGGTGAAGCAACATCCAGATGTGCTCTTGCGATCCACCACACTTCCAGCCCAATCGACGTCAGTATATCCATGGAGTCTCAAACTCTTGACAGTGTATCTCAACCCATGGTTGATTGTGCCCCGAAGATATCTCAATAGATTCTTTGCACCAATCCAGTGAATGTGATGAGGATCAACCATATGTTGACTCAAAGTTTTCACTGTAAAACACACATCAGGACAAGATTTCACTAAGAACATCAGGCCTCCCATGAGTTGTCAATACTAGGTAGGATTTGCTAGCATGGGACCAGCAACATTTCCACACAACTTCTTGAAGTTGAGTTCCATCGGTGTCAACATAGACTTACAGTCCACCCTACCAAATCTGTCCAATAGCATCATGACATATTTTCCTCAAGAAAGGAAAATATTGGCCTCTACCAGACCTCCAAGCCTAGGAAGTAGTGCAGCAGTCCTAGGTATTTCATCTCAAACTTGGAAGCTAGCTCCCTCTTACACTGATGAATGAGAGGGCGATCACCTGTTAGGAAGAGATCGTCCACATAGAGAACCAAAATGAGAGGCATTTCTCTATCAACTTTAAAATAAAGGTTCAGATCAGAATTACTTCGAGTGAAGCCCAGCTTCATCAAGTAGCTATCTATCCTCTTGTACCAAGCCCTGGGGGCTTGCCTCAACCTGTTGGCCTGTAACCACACACAAGGTGGATACGTGGGCCCCTTCTTTAATCGTTGATCGCATATCACAAAAATCCATACATTTACCATTGTACTCCTTCACAAAACCCCCGATGCAATTAAACCTTATCCCTTTTCACCTTTCCGCATGAACCTTTATCATCAATAATTCACTCCTCTTCGCTCTAAACCTTTATCAGCACGCATATACCTTTTCGCATCACACATCGCATTTCATAGATCACAACCATTTACCCTCCACCACTCATATGTTAAACCTTGCGATTTGCGATGTGCGGGCGACCCCACTTCCACCTTGACACGTCACCTCTCCACCATTGCAATCACACATTGCATATCATACCATTTACCCTCCGTTTCTCATATGTTAAACCTTGAAATTTGCGAGGTGTGAGTAGCCCCACTTCCGCGTTAACATGTCACCTCTTTTCCATCACAATCACACATCGCATATCATACCATTTAGCCTCCTTCGCTCATATGTTAAACCTTGCAATTTGCAAGGTGCGGATGGCCCCACTTCCGCCTTGACACGTCACCACTTTTCCATCACAATCGCACATCACATATCCTACAATTTACCCTCCACTTCTTATCACAAAATAGTTATGATTGCGATCTATGGGTGGGCCCCACCTCCGTCACGCCACGTCATCCTCCATTCTTCGCTCACATATTACAATGTTTACCACCGTTTATCATAAGAAAGAACTTCTGAATGTGATATGTGGGCAGCCCCACCTCCATACTTCCACGTAACCTTTTCCCCATCGCACATCGCACTTCACATTGTTTCATTCTTACTTCCCGTCCTGATCCCTGACGCTCCCGATTGCAATTTGCGATATCAGTTTGGGCCCCACCTCCCTGCCATGTCATAAACAACCCTTCCATGGCCTTTGTCCTGCCCTTTGCAGCGTTAAACAATCCTGCTTAGTGTTAACGTCACAGACCCCCTTCTGAAGCCCAGTCTTCGGTTTTGCAAGTTAACTACAACATGGTTTTTTGGCAGAACAAGCACATCTATGGTTGATTCACTTTGTCCATGAAATCTACGCTAAAGAGCCGGGCATGCGCAACAAAAATGGTCTTTTCATAATGGTTAATGTGAATCATGAGAATGAGGGAGTGGAGGCTTTTCCACAATAGGTGGAATCAAGTGATGGAAGTTAGACTGCCCACCTGTTCATGGCCATTCCTCGCTGCCCCATTTTGAAGATTCCAGAATTCGGCCTCCATGGCTAAATATACAGTTTCTATTTACTGTTTGATTGTGATGTTTTGCTAGTGAAATATCGATTTCACATGATTCTATTTTGATTTTATGATTACAGGAGTGATTGATTGATGCACGCTGTGTAAGTTAGTTAGGATATTTTGATTTTACATGTGTGGGTCGATCATGGGAATTTGATTCGATCGTAAACCCTCAGAGGAACTCTATATGTAGAGAGTTCAAAGATGAAACAAGGGTTCTGAATTTTGGAGAATTTTGTTGTAGTTCTACATGACTGTGCTCCTTGTGCTCTAAGATACATATTTGGGACAATTGTTTTGAACTTAATATGATATAAAACAATGTTTATTTGGATTACAGATGGGGAATTGAGTAGTATGTATATGTATTCTCTTTGTTTATCAGTAATATCCTATTTATGTATAATCATCTTTCCATGCTCTGCTGCTTTGATGATTCGTGTAATGTAGCTGCCGATGGTATGCATTTTTATTCATGAATTCATGTATGAATAACGCTCATGTGTTAAATTTTCTATGCTCCCTTAATTTACGCTCCACGAATCTTTTTTTTTGGTCATATTCCACTTGCATCCACTTCTTCTGAGTTCATGGGAGACATATTCTAAAGACTTTTAAGCCTGTCTCTCGCGGGTTCCTCCTCCTCTGTTCCTTCTCAACACCTATGCATATTTTGAAAGCCTCTGCTCATTTTTTCATACTTGGCCCTTTTGAAATCCATCTAGCCATACAACCTCTTGAGCCCTCTCGCAGTACAGGGTAATTCACATGAATTAGAATCCAAGGTCTTCTCCATTCCTGAACCACCAAAACCATTATTCTCTTTATCCATATTCTGTCAAAGGCATCCTTATAATTGTCTACATTTAACCTTTTATTTTAAGACGTCCTAGGCACTAGTCTTTTGCAAATAAAGGTTGTCTCTAGGAGCAAAAAAATCTTTTTGGAGTCGTTACCGGGGATACGAATGAAGAAATATTTTACCCGGGAGACGACATAAATTCCACCCTTCATACAGGTGAGAAGGAAGGGTTGGGAGTTGCGTATTCCTCACCTTAGCGACTCCACTGTAAAAGAGTCCTAGTCAGAATTAATCTTGGCTTTCACCTGGCCTCACACCAGATTTAGATCCACCATCTACTCCCACCTCTAAATCAGATGGCTGTGTTGAGTTTCCTTTTGAACAAGTATGCCCCCTTGGCCCTTCCTCAACCTCTAAATGATATGCCACAAGAATATCTAGAGCGGTTTCCTCAGTTCACTAGGGAAGATAATACTTCTGCACAGAGACATATTGAAACCTTCTGCGCCTTCACTGAGAATGTGAATGTAGAGCACTTAGATGTGGTATTAAGGCTTTTCGTCCAATCCTTGGAGGGAGAAGCCTGGAAATGGTTCAAGTCTCTAGCCAAAAACACAGTCCACACTTGGGAAGAAATGGAAAATTTCTTCACATTAAAATGGGGAGGAAAGAGGGATCATGGATACATTCTCACATATTTAAATGCTCTTAAAAAGAGACACAATGAGGATGTAACAGAATTCATAAATAGGTTCACTAAGCTCTATAATAATCTCCCTATTGAGATAAAGCCTCCCCAAGCAATTGCTAAGGTGGTCTTCGCAGGAGCTTTTGAATCGGAGTTTGGGTTCACCCTAAGGGAAAGAAAATCCACATCTCTGGATCAGATCCAGATTGATGCATTGGAGGTAGAAGTGAACTTTGATTCTATTGGTAAATTCAAGGGGAACATAGAGCATGAAGCCAGAAGAAAAAATAGGGAGGAGGCTTCTACATCAAATCAGGAGAGGGAATCACAAGAGTTTAGAATAGAAGAAATGCATAAGCTAATTTATAACCTTTCAAATAAGTTGATTAAGCTTGAATTGGAGGCCAAGAATTCCCCTCCTCGTCCCAACCAAATGATTCCTAACCGGGGGTTTAATCCTCAATATCGGAATCCCCCTCTGTAGTTGTTGCAACGAGAGAGGAAGGAACAACAAACCACATTCAACCTCCTCTGTACTTGGAGGGAGAAGTGGAGGGACAGGTCGAGGAAGTCAGAGACAACCAAGAATATAAATTCCTTGCCTACTCTGACGATGAAGAGGGTGAACTCACCCTGCAAGGGGAGCAAGAAGAGAAGGAAGTACCTCCAGAAGACTGAGATATTGACAATTGCCGTAGGCAGTTCATGGATTTCATGCAAGCTCAACTCCACAAGAAGTATGATCTTAGGTTCTCCAGAAAGAGAACCCGAGGGCAAGAAAAAATTGAAGAGTCAATATCAAGAGTAAAAACCCCTCCTAGTCCTACTAGTAAAGGGAAGAAGCCATTAGAAGAGTCAGCCCCTCATAAGGCCACTGCATCCACTTCCACAAAGCAAGAAGTTGATCCTTCCAAAAATGAGAAGTCCACATCTATACCCTTGAAATTTCTCGACCCTCCTAAAGAGTAGTTCAAATAAGCCATCATAGAAAAAGGGTCCACACCCTTTAATCTCCAAGAAGAACGACCCATGGTGGTTTTTGGACCGCATGTAGAAAACCAGTTCCTAGCCTACTCTGAAGAAGAGGGAGGCGAGCTTACCCTCCATGAAGAAGGAGAAGATCTGAAGTGTTTCCCATAGGAAAAAACTAAAAATCAACATCATTCTGGTGATCCAGAAACAGAGGCAACAAAGCTTAATTATTTATATCCACAACAGCATCCTCAGGAATAAACATTTCCTTCAGAGATGAAATACTAGTCATATTTGCATGATGAAGACCATCTCTAAAATTCTATTTCAGTAGTACAATAGATTGTTACAAATCATGTTCCTTCACCCGAAATTAGTGAGAGTTTGTAGCTCCCTTGCAAGCTTCTGTGTGTCAAAGAGAAAGATAAAAACATTTAGATCACTTGACTACCGTGGATAGTGAGGAAAGACAATTGGTTCCCTTGCTGTTTGAAGAGAACCACTTTCAACATGCAAGCAAAGCATAAGTTTGGAATGAGGTTTGTTTTCCTGTTACAAATCTTCTAAAAGATATTATGTTGCATGTTTACCATGATCCTTTAGTCAGTGTATTGCAGTCATCAATAAAGGATGAATATGATGTATGTATCAGGATGTTTGTCCTACCATGGCAAGGTAAAGTAAAAAATTTGTTTGAGAATCTTCTAACTGATAGCATAAGAATTTTTCATCAATTCATGCAAGTTTTCCTAGGTCGATGGGTAATTATGGGAGATGTCTTTCTTATCATAGAAGAATGTGGACATTTAAAAAGGAAACCTGGGGATATAATATGATATTTTTCAGCCAGGTTCAATAAGGTATATTATTAAATTCCTGTTGATACAAGGCCACCCCCAGCAGTATCTCTCTGGCACTACCCGAATGCCTTTAATCTAGGGATGACATTCCAAATAAGAGAAATGGACACTACAACCCTTGAAGAAATGCAAAATGTTGTAGTTGATGTGGAAGTAAACCTGCAGAACAGAGAGGCAAAGTTTAAAACAAAGGAAAAATTTATCTAGTTTCATTCTTTACCTTTATACCTTATCTCATCAGATAAAATGCAAACATGTTCCGAGTTGTTTGAAGACATGGAGAACACATGTGCAGTACCAAGTTGTGAAGTTGGATCGATTGGGTCAAGATATTCAGAAATAGGTCAAGTGTATCTTGATCTAGTGGTTATGTATATTAAGAAATTATTCATCACAAAGCCACCATACCTTTTCAACACTTTTTTTGTGGTTTAGGTTTTCCAAGCTCCTTACAATGAAGATTAGGCTTGGAATTTCTATAAAAAACCATTAACAAGTTTGTTCCTGAGTTTGGTGAAAAACAGTGAAAGAACAAAGTTATTAGAGGAGTTGCTTGCCTGGTTACACTGGAATTATTGTATCATTTAGAATAGCATTAATTCCAGTGGATTAGGGTAGGTAGGTGTGAAAATAAGCTTAGTACTATGAGCATATTTCTAGTTTTAGTTTCAGATTGCTTTGCAGTTTTCAGTTCAAGTTTGTTTTAGATTTCAGTTTCATCTTGGGTCATATTTTAGCATTCGAGATTTCCAGGGTGTGGTAGTGATTTCCGTTTTGATAGTTTGTAGTGCACAACTCAGTTGCAGTTTCAGTTTATATTTATAGTATGCATTTGTGACTCCATGCACTCAATAAAGCATAGACATTCAAGTTTGCAGGTTCTCAACGCACTAAGAACAACATGTTGTCCCCAGATGGAGCCAATGTTGGTCTGTGACTGCACACAAGGTGGAGAAGTGGGCCCCTTCCTTAATCACCGATCGCATATTGCAAAACTCCATAAATTTACCATTTCACTCCTTTGCAAAACCCTCAATGCAATTAAACCTTAGCCCTTTTCACCTTTCCGCATGAACCTTTATCATCAATAATTCACTCCTCTCCTCTCTAAACCTTTATCGACACCCATATACCTTTTCGCATCGCGCATCACATTTCACAGATCATAACCATTTACCCTCCGCTGCTCATATGTTAAACCTTGCAATTTGTGATGTGTGGGCGGCCCCACTTCTGCCTTGACACGTCACCTTTCCACCATCACATTCACACATCGCATATCATACCATTTACCCTTCGCCGCTCATATGTTAAACCTTCCAATTTGTGAGGTGCAAGCGGCCCCACTTCCGCCTTGACACGTCACCTCTCCGCCATCACAATCGCACATTGCATATCATATGATTTACCCTTCGCCGCTCATATGTTAACTTGCGATTTGGGAGGTGCGGGCGGCCCCACTTCCGGCTTCACACGTCACCTCTCCGCCATTGCAATCGCACATCGCATATCATACCATTTACCCTCTGCTTCTTATCAAAAAATAGTTTCAATTGCAATCTACGGGTGGGCCCCACCTCTGTCACACCACGTCATCCTCCATTCTCCTCTCACCACACATCGCACTTTGCAGATTACAACGTTTAACACCGTTTCTCATAACAAAAAACTTCTGACTATGATCTACAGGCGGTCCCACCTCCATCCTTCCATGTCACCTTTTCGCCATCGCACATCGCACTTCACATTTTTTGGTTCTTATTTCCCATCCTGATCCCCGACGCTCCTGATTGCAATTTGCGATATCAGTTTGGGCCCCACCTCCTTGCCACATCATCAACAACCCTTCCACAGAATTTTTCTCGCCCTTTGCAGCGTTAAAATGTCCCTTTGAGTGCTAATGTCACATACCCCCTTCTGAAGCCCGATCTTCAGTTTTGAAAGTTAAGTACAACATGGTTTTTTGGCAGAACAAGTACAACTATGGTTGTTTCAGTTCATCCAGGAAATCTCTGCTAAAGAGCTGGGCACATGCAACACAACTGGCCGTTTCATAACGGTTAATGTGAATCATGAGAACGAGGGAGTGGAGGATTTTCCACAACAGGCGGAATTAAGTGATGGAAGTTAGACTGCCCACCTGTTCATGGCCATTCCTCGCTGCCCCATTTTGAAGATTCCAGAATTTGGCCTCCGTGGCCAACTATGCAGTTTCTTTTTATTGTTTGATTGTGATGTTCTGCTAGTGAAATCTCAATTTCACTCGATTTTGTTTTGATTTTCTGATTATAGGAGTGATTGCTTGATGCAGGCTCTGTAAGTTAGTTAGGATATTTTGATTTTACATGCGTGGGTCGATCATGGGAATTTGATTCGATCGTAAACCCTCAGAGGAACTCTATATGTAGAGAGTTTAGAGATGAAACAAGGGTTCTAAATTTTGGAGAATTTTGCTGTAGTTCTGCATGACTGTGCTCCTTGTGCTCTGAGATACATATTTGGGAGGGTTGTTTTGAGCTTAATATGATATACAATGCTGTTTATTTAGATTCCAGATGGGGAAATGAGTAGTATGTATCTGTACTCTCTTTGTTTATCAATAATCTCCTGTTTATGTATAATCATCTTTCCATGCTATGTTGCTTTGATGATTCATGTAATGTAGCTGCCGGTGGTATGCATTTTTATTCATGAATTTGTGTATGAATAACGCTCATGTGTTAAATTTGTTGTGATCCCTTAATTTGCGCTCCATGAATATCTGTTGTTGGTCATTTACACTTGCATCCAATTCTTCTAAGTTCATGGGAGACATATTATTAAGACTTTTAAGCTTGTCTCTCGTGGGTTACTCCTCCTCCATTCCTTCTCAACACCTCTGCATATTTTGAAAGCCTCTGCTTATTGTTTCATACTTGGCCCATTTGAAATCATCCAACCACACAACCTCCTAAGCCCTCTCGCAGTACAGGGTAATTCACATGAATCAGAATCCAAGGTCTTCTCCATTCCTGAACCACCAAAACCATTATTCTCTTGATCCATATTTTTTCAAAGGCATCCTTATAATTGTCTACATTTAACCTCTTATTTTAAGATGTCCTAGGCACTGGTCTTTTGCAACTGAAGGCTGTCTCTAGGACCAAAAACACAACCCATAGAGGGATTTCTTCAACCTGCATACATGGGTGTCTCTATCTCAGACTTCGAACCCCAGAGGTTTCTCCACATATAACTCTTCCTTTATAGCACCATGTGGAAAAAAAATCTTCTGAGAGATAAGCTACCAGCACCCTAGTTAGTTTATTTCCATTATGTCTGTAAGCATATTTCAATTATGTGATATTAATGAAATGAAGTCTTATTTTTGCTACATCTCTATGTTTATGTGTATTTCTTTATTTTATTTTGTTCCTGCATAAGTTTGTATCAGTGATATCAGAGCAGTCTGTTATTTCTCAATCCTTCTTTGCATTTCCCCAACAAGGTTGGGGTATAAGGAGTTAGGGCTTGATCTGGTTGAAACTTTGCAAGATCAACCTCACAAACCCTAATGGATGCCCATGGGGGAATGAAAAAAAAGATGAGGGAGTAGGAGATCCTTTCAAAATATTGTTCAAGGAGGCCCTTGAGAAAGAAAGGAATGCGATGATGGATAACTTTGCCCAAATCCTTCAATGAATTCCCACCGACGACACATCTGCATCTAGTAGTCACTTTAAAGGTGCAACTCATTTTAATGTACAAGTAAACTTTGAAATTCCCATATTTGAGGGCCAAATAGATGCATACATCGTAGATAGATGGTCAAATCTATTAGAAGGTTTTTCTCGGTTCATGAATTTTCCAACTGGGAAAATATTACTTTTTCACTCCTCAAAGCCACCCCCCATGTCAAGGACTGGTGGGAAGCCTGCTATGAGCAAAAGGACGAGAAGAAACCCTCTCTATTTTCAGCCACACCCACATGGAATTCTTTCTGAGATGCCATCAAGGAACAATATTATCTTATGGGGAGCTATGATGAAAAGTACATACAATGGACTACGCTGTGGTAGCAAAGGGATCAAGATGTGCATGAGTTGATGAATCTGTTCCATACCCTGTGCACAAAATTGGGCATCAAAGATTCAAAGAAACATTTGGTGTTGAATTATCGCAGTTTTCTGCACAAATACATTTAGGAGGAAATGGAGTTCCTTGACATCTCCTCGCTTGGAACAACATATCGATATGCTGCCAAGATTGAGAAGAAGTTCAATCAAAATAAGTGAGACTTTGGATCTGTGAATCAGAAGCATGGGAAAGGTGCCACCAAATAGCAGAACAAAAGACAAAGCCAAGGCGGGTGGCCTAGGATAACCCACCAAAGCCGCAAGCAAAGAACAACACTACGAAGCCAAATAATGACACAGGAAAGTGGTGTGAGTTCCATAAGAGCTCCACTCACAATACAAGTGAGTGTCGGGCCAAGTAGTCACTGGTGACCGAGCTGAAGGCTTTTGAATCGGATGCATGCTTCGACTCTGAATCAGAAATCGACAAGGGGATTGATAAAGGGAAGCAAATTATATATGTGGACCCCAACACCATTGTTGCCACCATGAAGATCTAGAAGGAGGAACCAAAAGATCCAAAGGAGGGGGGCCTCCTCTTCCATTCCCAAATGTGGGTAAAGGGATATAACCATTGTAGTTCATTGTCGACAACAGGAGCCAAAAGAACCTCATTTCAATAGAGGTCGTGAAGCGGTTGGGCTTGCTGACCACAACACACCCACATTCGTACACCATCGATTGGCTTCACGAAGGACGGGATCTCCACATCAGCCAATAGTGTCGCCTTCCCTACAACATCAAGCCCTTCATAGACGAGGTATTATGTGGCATTTCTCCTCCTTATGTTTCTGATGTATTATTAGGCTAACCATACTTGTGGAAGCAAAATTCTATGTATGAGTCCTAACCTCACGCTATTATTTTTACTTTGGTAAATAAATTGTACAGAATACTGGAGGCTGCACCACCTATCGCCATCGCTTTGGTTACTACAAAAAAATGCAGTAAGCTCATTTTAAAAACTGGGAATTTTTTTTTCCTGATAATCTGCCCTTAGGGCAAGAAAAAAATTGTGGCCACAACATCCAGACAGGGATCCTCCACACGACAAAAAAATATGGACAAGGTCATGGAGGAGTACGGCTACATCTTCACCTCACCCGCAAGGGTGCCTCTGCACTATCAGGTCAAGCACCCCATCAATTTGACCCCAGGTGCACTGCTAACCACTGGACCAATATATCGACACTTTGTTTTGGATAATGATGAAATCAAGAGGAAGATTCAGGATCTGTTGCAGAAAGGTGTCATCCTTTCAATTTCATCGCCCCGTGGGAGCCCAATCGTGTTGATGCAGAAGTAATATGAAAGGAATATATTAATTTTGTTGTGCTAAGTGTCTTTTTAGTTTATAAACATGTGCATACTTGTCACATAAGTTTGCTTAAGGATTGAGGATTTTAACCATGAAATGTAGATGATTTTAGTGAATTAGAAGCATGAAATAAGCACAAAAAACACTGAAAAATAGTGTATAACAGAGAAATAAGTCACCACATAAAATTTACACAACATGCATGATGAAGTAGTTCACCCCTCTTGGGCTACATCTGCTGGTCCAGCTCCCAATGGAATTTCCATCTTTCATTATGCTCAAAATTTTGCAAATACATGTAGTTACAAACCTCTAATGGTTTTTTTCTCTACACAAATGGCTCTAGAATGCTCCAATTAGTAAAAAATGACTCTTCATTCACTCTGAATGGGCGAAAATTGAGTCTCCTACTCAATTTCCCAGTTATGCCTAGAAAAAATCACTAAAAGTGGGGAACTCCACTTAACTAGAGTTAATTTAGCCAACTCCACCTAAAATTAGGCTCGCTCCATAATTCCCGCCAAACCTAACCATTACAATAAAAGTTATGGTTATGGGTGGCCACATGCACACCCCAAACCGTAGCCTGACTGTAACAGTCAACGGAACTAAGGCATAAACCCTGGTGGATAAGGTCGAACCAGAGTTGAAAGTCGTGGTTAGCGAAATCACTGGAGAAAACGTTGTGGATAAATCATCGCCATGTGACAACATATAACATAAAACTTGCGGAAATGCTGGCAGTTGCAATTGGAGGTTACGATTAACCGTCGAGGGATAAAATTAATGGTTTGCATTTAAACGTTGTAATGTGAAGACATATGTGGGACCGCTGGCAAGTTGGGACTGTCGGCGATCCCCAACCCCCATATACAAATCTGTCAAACTTGAAATAGAAGCCGCCCACTATAGTTGTTAAGGCATACATGTAGAGCAGTTGGTGGAGACCTGTGCGTGCCTACGAGAGATCACGGGGTCAAGCCCTGCGGACCTTCACCCAAAATTTTACACTAACACTTCGGGGACACGTGGCGGCCTCAGACGTGTCACCCTATGATTGGTCCTCCAAAAACAAAGTACAACCTTTCAACCAATAATATTGCACCACTTGTCAAGCTGGGATTGGTTTTGAGGAAAGGAATATTCCTCAGAATATTCCTTTTGCTGATTGTGTGATCCACCTTGCTAACTGGGCATGCGAGTTAACCGTGTTGCAAATTTTACATGTTTGGGATTTCGATCAGAACGTGATATATCCCTCATACGACATCGATTTTTCAAACCGTTCATGACGCCGGAATCAGGAAGACAATATCTACGCAACCATCCTAGTTTCAACCCAATCCTGTAACTTTCAATTTTGAGCAAAATTTATGAACTCGTGATCACTCCTCCCTATTTTGAAGCTTTTGGACCCCAAAAGACTTGATTACCTATTCATTAGATGAGGGTGAAACTCCCTCACCTTTCCAACCTCCATCCATTTTCCCTTGCTTGGTTTAGTGCCTTTGAGCCCAACTCGAAGGTAGTCAACACTTCCCCTCTTGGATGCTCTTGTCCTCCTGTCAAGAATTGTATCTTCCTTGAGCTCAACACGAAATTATGGCAAAAAATATTCAATAGAAGGTAGCTGAACATCACTTCCTTGATCATCGATCAAAGGTGGCTCATACAAACGTAAGTTTTCAACATTAACAACTGAATACATTTGCATATAAGAAGGCAAGTCAAGTTGAAATGCATTACTACCAACTTGCATTATGATCTTGAATGGACCATAGCGAATGGGTTTGAGCTTTTTAACTTCCCCTTACATCCTTTCTTTGCTAATGTGTAACCATATCTCATCTCCCTCTTGAAACTTGTGATCAACTCTATGTTTTTCATGCCTCTCCTTGTATTTTCTTTGACTTTTCTCAAGATGTTATTGAACTTGTTGATGTATAATTTAAATTTTCTCAATAAACTTTTGAGCCTTGTCAATATCACTATGGCCATCTATTGCAACATCCTTTCCAAAGATGAAGTCTAATGGAAATTTTGGAAAATACCCAAAGCATACTTCAAAAGGTGATGTTTGAGTTGAAGAGTGCTTTGCCCAGTTGTAAGCGTGCTAAATGTAATGAAATTGCTCATCCCACAAGTTAGGATGTTTGCTGCAATATCCTCTCAATAGATGCACAATGGTTATGTTCCCCACCTTGGTTTGTCCATCAGTTTGTGAATGAAAAGCAATACTCTTTTTCAACTTTCTATCCATCATCTTCCATAGATTTGACCAAAAATTCCCAATGAACCTGGAATCCCTGTCACTAACAATAGAAGTTGGCAATCCAAAATGAACCCAAACATGTTGAAAATAAAGTTCAGCAGTTTGTTCAGCAGTAATGGTTTTCTTACATGGCACAAGTAAACACATTTTTCTGAATCTATCCACAACTACATAAAGATAATAATTTTGTTTTCTTGACATAGGTAGACCTCCAATGAAGTCCATGGAGACACTCTCCCATGGCCTTGATGGTACCGGTAGTGGCGTGTACAACCCAAGATTCCTATTACTGGCCTTACTTTTTGCACACATAGAATAACCTCTTATAAAATGCGACACACTATCTATCACGCAAGGCCAATAGCAATACCTCTGTAGATGCACCATTATTTTGCTTACCCCAAAGTGTCCAAAAATAAGAGATGAATGAGATTCTCTAATGACACTTAGCCTCTCTCCTTGTGGTATACACAGCTTGCCCAAATGAAACATCAAATTTTTATGCATATGATAATATTTTTCTTCAACTTGATTCCCTTCACTCAAACTTATAACCAAGTGAAACTGTTGAAGAAATCCCATCCACCTTAAATGTCTTTATTGTTGCAATTTTTTTTGTGACTGCAAGTACTGTAATGGTTGGTGATTGGTATGCACAATAGTATCTTTACCCATCAAGTAATGTTTCCACTTCCTGACACTTTTTACCAACCCATATAGTTCTTTGTCATATGTAGGATAATTTTTCACAACACCATTAATTGTTTTAGAATGAAAAGCGATAGCGTTACCATGCTGCAAAAGAACTGCGCCCATGGCATAATCACTAGCATCAGTTTGAATCTCAAATGGTTGTCTCAAATTCGATAATGCAAGGAATGGAGCTGAACTGATCGTGTCTTTTAAATATTCGAAAGCTTGTTGTTGTTTGCCTCCCCATTGGAAGCCTTTCTTCACACTTTTCACTGCGTGCATAGGAGCTGCAATGGAAGAAAATTTAGAAATAAAATTTCTCTAATACTGAGTTGCACCTAAGAAACTTCTTACCTCAGTTACTGTTTTGGGTGTGGGCCAATTCACAATGAATTCCACTTTAGAAGGATCAATTCTCAACTCTCCTCCTCATACAATATGTCCCAAATAGACCAAATAAGTCTTTCCAAACTCACACTTTGACATCTTAAGAGACAATTTCTCTTTCTTTAAAATATCAAGCACTCTATTCACATGCAAGACATGTTCTTCTCTTGTTTTTCTTAAAATCAATATGTCATCTAAGTACACAATCACAATGTCATTAAGGAATGGACGCAAAACACTATCCATAACATGCATGAAAATTGCTGGTGCATTACAGAAACCAAATGGCATAACTAACCACTCAAAGAGTCCTTATTAGGTTTTAAATGTAGTTTTCCATATATCACTTTTTTCAATTCTTACTTGATGATATCCACTTCGTAAATCTAACTTAGTGAAAAAAATTGATTCTTTACCGTAATCTTGTTCAAAGCTCTGAAGTCTACACACATGCGCCAAGTACCATATTTATTTGGTATCAATACTATGGGTGAACCGCATGGCGAAGTGCTTGGCCTTATGATTCCTTTTTCCAACATCTCTTTGATTTGCCTCTTTATTTCAGCATTCTCCATTATCGACATGCAATACATGCCCATGTTCAGAAGATGACAATCTTGCTGCAACTAAATCTCATGTTGAATCTCTCTTTTTGGAGGCAATCTTGTTGGCTCCTGAAACATCTCATGATGTGCATTAACTACATCATCTAAATCTGATTTCAACTTAGGATCACATCCCTTAAATGATTCATGATTAACATCAGCTTTAGGCTTAATCATAAGAAGAAAAAAATTCTTGCTTGATTTTACCAGCCTCTTTACCTGTCCATCATTTACCATAGCAAAGTTTTTCTTCTTGCGATGTGCTCTTACAATGTGCTCCTTGCCATATTTGAATAAATTATATTTGTTCTCATGGTGATGGAAGATCGCTTTCCTGTCATACAAGTAAGGACTCCCCAACACAATACTTGTTATGTCAAGCAGAACCACATCTAATTCAACTGTGTCAACGAAATGTGTAGTGATTGCAAACTGCAATATGCATTTATTTGAAACCTGTAAATTTTCATCCTTACAAATCCAACTTAATGGATATGGTTTTGGATGTGGTATGGTCTCAAGGTTAAGTTTCTTTACCAAGTCTACAGAGATTAAGTTTGCTTTGACCCACTGTCAAACAATATGTCAATGTTGGTATGCTTGGATATGAACCTCACATGAAACAATTCAATTCTTTATTCTTAATTTGGAGCATGTATGTGACAGCTTGATGTACTAGTACTGGGTTTAGTTTCAATTTATTTTCCCTTCATGTTCTTCAATCCCATGGCTATAATTTTAGATTCATCACCTGAATCATCTCCTAAATCATGTTGAGTTGTAGCTGTAGTTTTATGTTTCCCTTTGTTATTGGGTTTCTTTGGCCTCATTTCAGAATGTAATTTCCAACAATGATTTTCATCATGGCCTTGTTTTGAACAATGTTTACAAACCACTTTTTCTCCCTCTTTCTTAACAGATGCATTATTTTTTCTTTTACCTTTTGAAGTCTTCCCTTTGTTTTTACCCTTAAAAGGTTGTTTTTTCCCTCTAGCTTCTAGATGTGTGGTCTGAACACATAATTCATCTAGACTTGTGGGGTTAAACATGAGAATAGTATGTTTTAGGTAGCTATGTAAGCATCCTATGTACTTGAGCAAAGTATCTTGGCTCTGCAAATCTACCCCTAATAAGAGAGCTCTTCTCCTAAATTATTGGGTGTATTCTTGCACATTTTGTCCCTTCAATTGCCTAAAGTTTTTCCAGTTCATTATGGATTTCCACATATGAGCTAATGGATAAAACTTTTGTTTTAAAGAAGTAATGAAATATGACCATGATAGAATAATATTACCATGTTTTTTGATCTCATCCTTTGTCTTGTATTCCCACCAAACAAGTGTTGTACCTTCCATTCTCAATGAAGTAATTGGATTTTGATATCATCATCTTGAAGGTTTTGGATTCTCAAATAGACCTCCAATTGCCTAATCCTATTATCAAGCTTTTCTACATTGACTTCACCATTAAACATTAGCAATTCAAACTTAACATCAAGTTTTAAAAAATGACTTTTACCAATGTTATTTGACTTATGTGGCTAATGTACTGAAGAAGAAGTAGAGGATGATGATGATGAGGGTGAGGATGATGGCTCTCAATTGCCTCCATTTCCTCCATTTCCCTTCTTTGACTTATCTTCATCATTGTAACATCCTGAAGACCCCTGTCCTTCCTTGTGAATTTTGGATGCTTCTCCTTCTAGCCTCTCATTTCTTTCTTGATAAAGGATTCTAACCATCTCAGTCATGTCAAGGAATGCTTTTGTGAACACTCTTTCTTCCTCCTTGGGATCAAATTCTTCATGGATTTCTCCTTCCTTTGGAGGCATGATTAATGTAAATTCTTCTTCTTTAGGAGGTGAAATAGGTGGTGGAGATTGTGGCAATCTTGATCTCCTTTTCTTTGGCTCTTCTTGAGACCCTTCTTCTCCCACCAATTTGCCTTCTCCTCTCTTGAGCTTGAGCCTTGTAAGCATCTAAAACTCGCGACTAGTTAAACAATTCTTTGCACAAAACAACACTAGAGAATAAACTCTAGCTCTTGAAAGGAATGTATTACTTTTTCTATGATAAGTGTCTTTTTAGTTTATAAACATGTGCATAGTTGTCTCATTAGTTTTCTTAAGGATTGAGGATTTTAACCATGAAATGTAGATCATTTTAGTGAATTAGAAGCATGAAATAAGCACAAAAAAACTGAACAAAAGTGTATAATTAAACAATTATTTGCACAAAACAACACCAGAGAATAAAATCTAGCTCTGATACCATCTGATCTGAAAGGATTGTATTAGTTTTTCTATGCTAAGTGTCTTTTCAGTTTATAAACATGTGCATACTTGTCTCATTAATTTTCTTAAGGATTGAGGATTTTAACCATGAAATGTAGATTATTTTAGTGAATTAGAAGCATGAAATAAGCACAAAAAAACTGAACAGAAGTGTATAACATAGAAATAATTCACCACATAACATTTACATAGCATGCATGATGAAGCATTTTACCCCTCCTCGGCTACATCTGCTGGTCCAGCTCCCAATGGCATGTCCATCTTTCATTATGCTCAAAATATTGCAAATACATGTAGTTACAGGCCTCTAATGGCTATTTTCTTTGCACCAATGGCTCCATAATGCTCCAATTAGTAAAAAATGACTCTTTATTCACTCTGAATGGGCGAAAATTGAGTCTCCTACTCAATTTCCCAGTTACACCTAGAAAAACTCCATAAAAAGTGGAGAACTCCACTTAACTAGAGTTAATTTAGCCAACTCTACCTAAAATTAGGCATGCTCCATAATTCCCACCAAAATTAACCATTACAATAAATGTTATGGTTAGGGGTGGCCACATGCACACCTCAAACCCCGACCTGACCGTAACGGTCGGCGGAACTAAGGCATAAACCTCGGTGGATAAGGTCGAATCAGAGTTGAAAGTCATGGTTAGAAAAACTTCTAGAGAAAACTGCGTGGAGAAATCATCGCCATGTGACAACATATAAAATAAAACTTGTGGAAATGATGGTGGTTGCAGTTGGAGGTTATGATTAACCATCGGGTGATAACATTAATGGTTTGCGTTTAAACGTTGTAATGTGAACACATATGTGGGACCACTGGCGGGTTGGGACCGCTGACGGTCCCCAACCCCCATATACAAATCCGTCAAAATTGAAATAGAAGTTTCCCACTATAGTTGTTAAGACATGCATGTAGAGTAGTTGCTGGAGACCTGTGCGTGCCCGTGAGAGGTCACAGGTCGAGCCCTACGGACCTTCACCCAAAATTTTACACTAAAACTTCATGGATGCGTGGTGACCTCAAGGCTGGCCACATGTCACCCTATGATTGGTCCTCCAAAAACAAGGTACAACCTTTCAACCAATAATATCGTGCCTCTTGTCAAGCTAGGATTGGTTATGAGGAAAGGAATATTCCTTAAAATATTCCTTTTTTTAACTGTGCAATCCACCTTGCTGACTGGGCATCTATTAATTTTGGACAAATAGGTCCAAACTCCATGTTGTGATGCTTAGATGAAGATTCTAATATTTTTATTGGACTCCTATTTTGGAGAGGTGCAAGATCGATCTAAAGGTCACCTTGATCTGATGAGCAGAACTTTTATTTTGAATTTATTCAAAATATGTGCAAGGTCAGCCAAAATTGAAATGTAGGCTTGAAGCCCCAGCAGAAGTGTCACACACCCTCACTGATGGATATATATAGGTCAACATTGGAGGTCATTTCATCCATCACTCATCACACATTCTCTCTCTACATCTGATTGGTTTGATAATCACTTGGAGTCTCTTCTTCTCCACACGTGGGAAAACACAGCAAAATGATTTTCTATTTTCGATCTAGGGTTTTCAATGCAGATTTGAATAGCGTTGACTTTGGTCAATTCTTGGTCAAACTGAACCAAAAATTGGTCAAAATTCTAATTTCTCTAATCCTCATTTTTTGGCACTGAAATCAAATTTGACTGTTGACTTTGACCGGGTTGCATTGAATTTTTGCTGTTGTTGTTTTGCGTTGATTGTTGACTAAGACAACGTTGAGTTTCATTGACTTTGGTTTGATTGGTATAGCTATCTGAGAGGGTTGTATGACATTTTTGGTTGGCTGACCGTATTGAGAATTTTCTGGTTGAAGCATCCTGTTGACCGCCGTAACACACCACAACAAATATATTTTGCTGATCAAGTTAAGTGTAATTTTTGGCTTGTATTTTGTCAATCTACTGGTATGTTCTATCAGCATTATACTTTCTTTTTTATGTGATTTCTGTTTGATATTGGGGATAAAGGTAATGTTGCATCAAGCATAAAACATCTATGCAAATTTGCATGGTATCAAAGCTGAGGTGAAGACAAAGCCCATGTTTGTAGCAATCACCGAAGAATAGCATGGGTACCTCAAACTATAATGGCTTTAAAGATGATGACAAATTGACTGGGAAGGAAGACTTCCATGCCTGGAAGATGACTTTGGATATTATGTTGGAAGACCAAGATGTCATGGACTATGTGCAGGGTAAAATCCAAGAGCCTCCATTCACCACACCTGCTGCCACCAAGTCAAAATATAAGAAGGGGGAAATCAAATCAAAGTTGATGATCAGGGACTCAATTCATAAGAGTCTGGTTGCCTACATCTCTGAGCTGGGCACATCCAAGGAGATGTATGATAAGTTAGTCAGCATGTTCAAGGCCAACAATGCAAATCAAGTCCTTTTCTTCAAGAACCAACTGAAGAATCTAAAGAAAGGCAGGATGAATCCGTTCAATCATATGTATAAAATTGATTGAAATAAGAAATAATCTTATGGACATTGGGGAGAAAATAGTTGATCGAGAAATGGTTCTCACCGCACTTGGAGGTCTCTCCTTTGAATGGCATGTATTCAATAATACCATTCTCAATAACAATGTGATACATGATTTTGACGAAGTACTATCGAGATACATACAAGAAGAGACAAGGATGAAGGAATATGAAAATGAAGGAAATGTTGCCTTCACTGCTTGTGCTAAGAAGAAGAACAATGGTGGTCCAAGGAACAAAGGAAGAGCAGGGGCCCAGGGAAAGGAAGGCAAATGTTACACCTGTCACAAGACTAGCCACTATGCTAGATAATTCCATTTCAAGAAGGATTTTCCTGATGATGATGATAACAACAACAACCATAGGAATTATAATCAAAGGAACAATAGGTTCCAAGGGAAGAGAAAGGCTCCCTCTGGTGGAAATGGGAAACCTTTCAAAAGGTCGAGAAATTCCAGGTATGAGGAATCTAATGTTGTTGATGATAAAAAAAATGAGTTCATTCTTGTATCTTCCCTATCTGTTGCATCTCCACCTGACACTATGGATTTCTGGTTGATAGATAGTGGTGCCTCAAGGCACATCACTGGGTTCAAGGAAACACTTTCTGATATGGTTAAGAAGGATGCTAATATGAAAATTATCCTTGGAGATAATGCCACATATCTCATGAAAGGGACAAGGACTGTGACCCTCCACTTGTCTCAAGGTCAATTCCTCTGCTTGCAAGATGAACTATATGTACCTAATTTGAAGAAGAACCTTGTGTCTATTTCTGCCATGGAAGACAAAGGTTTCAATGTGGCATTCATTTATGGGAAGGTGCGCATCTGGAAGATATTTTTTAATGAACTTATCATGATTGGGTTTAGAGTTGATAGACTTTACTAGGTTGGAGGAAGTCCACTGGGATCGATGACATGTGATACTATCTGATAGAATGAACTATGGCACCAGAGGTTTGGACACCTTCACTACAAAGCCCTTCCCAAAGCAAGGAACGTGGTGACAGGGATGCCCGAGTTCAAAAATGATCATGAAGGTGTATGTGAGGGTTGTGTCAAGGGAAAGCATACAAGGGGACCTTTCCCCTCAAGTGTCACAAAGACATCTGATGTCTTGCAATTGGTACATTCTGATCTGTCTGGTATGCTTCCTGTGACATCCTTGGGAGGGTGTTCTTATTATATGACGTTCATAGATGAATTCTATCGCAAAACTTGGATATACTTCTTGAAAAAGAAGGATGAGGCTTTCATGTGGTTTCGTACCTTCAAAGCCTTGGTGGAAAATTCAACAAGGAAGAAGATCAATATTTTGAGGATCGATAATGGCACTGAATATAAGAGGAACGAGTTCAAGAAATTTTGCAGAGAATCTGGCATTAAGAGGGAGACCACAACCGTGTATACTGTTGAGAAAAATGGCATTGCTGAAAGAAAGAATAGGACCATTATGGAAGCTTCCCGTGCCATGCTATGTGACCAAGGTCTTCCGAAGTTTTTGTGGGGAGAAGTTGCAAACACTATTGTGTACATACAAAACCGATGCCCGCATTCCGCTCTGGACTCCAAAACTCCCGAAGAGGTTTTCTCTGGTAAGAAACGTGACGTCTCACATTTTAGAGTTTTTGGATGTCCTATTTATTTTCATGTACCGAAAGAGAAGAGGAGCAAGTTGGATGCTTCTAGTAAGAAAGGAATTTTTGTGGGCTACAACGAAACTTCGAAGGCCTATAGAGTCTATGTGCCTGGTCAAAGGGAAGTGGAGATATGCCACGCTGTTACCTTTGACGAATATGATTCTCTGAGGAAAGTAATCAATCTTCTGAGATCCGAGGAAGACCATGAAGCAAGGCCTAGTAATCAAGAAGAACCGAAGGATGAGATGATGCTCGATGTTGAAGGACCGATGGACCCTATTGATCCACCTCCTTCAATGAAGAGAAAACCATCATGGATCAGGGACACTCTCAAGGATGCCAAGAGACATATGGCCCCAAGGGGGACATTTCGTGAAAGCAAGAAGCCGAATAGATACCAAGTGTATCTAGCAGCCAAGAGTACATTCGTACAATCTGAGCTTAGATCTTTTGAGGAAGTCGTAAAGAATCAAGTCTACAAGGATGCTATCACAAAGAATATGAGTCCATTATGAAGAATGATGTCTGGGATGTGGTTACGAAACCAGAGGAAAAAGCAGTTGTCACCTCGAAATGGCTCTATAAGATCAATCATGGATCTAATGGTAGTGCTGAAAAGTTCAAGGCAAGATTCGTTTCCCGTGGCTTCTATCAAAAGGAAGGCATAGACTATGATGATATATTTGCACCTGTGGCTCGATATACCATCATCCGATCTATCATAGCCCTTGCTGCTACGCAAGGATGGAATCTTCATCAGATGGATGTGAAGACCACATTTCTGCATGGTGAGATAAAGGAAGAGGTGTATGTGGAGCAACCTCTAGGGTTCGAAGTCCAGGATCGGGAAACCCATGTTTGCAGGTTGAAGAAAGCCCTCTATGGCTTGAAGAAAGCACCCAGAGCTTGGTATGAGAGGATAGATAGCTACCTGATGAAGCTGGGCTTCACTAGTAGTAATGCTGATTTGAAACTTTACTTCAAGGTTGATAGAGAAAAGCCTCTCATTCTGGTGTTGTATGTGGACGACCTCTTCCTGAAACGTGTTGATCCTCACATTCATCAGTGTAAGAGGGAGCTCACTATTGAGTTCGAGATGAAGGACCTAGGACTGACGCATTACTTCCTAGGCCTGGAGGTTTGGAAGAGACCTGGCGAGATTTTCCTTTCTCAAGAAAATATATTGTGAAGCTGGTGGAAAGATTTGGAATGGTGGACTGTAAGTCTATGTCGACATTGATGGAGCTCAACTTTAAGAAGTTGAGTGGTAGCGCTGCTGGACCCGTGCTAGCAAATCCTACTGAGTATTGTCAACTCGTAGGGGCCCTGATGTTCTTAGTGAACACCCGTCCGGACATATGTTTTGCAGTGAACACTTTGAGTCAACATATGGTTGAACCTCATCACATTCACTGGGGTGGTGCCAAGAATTTGTTGAGATATCTTCAGGGTAGATAAACCATGGGTTGAGATACACCGTCTGGAGCATGACACTCCATGGATATATTGATGTCGATTGGGCTGGTAGTGTGGTGGATCGTAAGAGCACATCTGGATGCTACTTCACACTTGGGTCTACTTCAATATCATGGATGAGTAGGAAGAAAAGTTGGTGGATTTGAGCACCGTTGAGGCTGAATACATTGCAACAATTATGGCTTGTTGTGAAGCAGTTTGGTTGCGAAAGATCTTCAGTGAGTTATTCGGGCATGTGCCAGATACCATCGTGATACTCTATGATAACCAGAGTAGGATTCGGTTGTCCAAGAATCCCATGTTCCACGATCGATCCAAGCATATTGATATTAGGTACCACTTTATCCGGAATATGGTATAGCAAGGCGCCGTAAGGCTCGACCATATAGGAATTGATGATCTGGTTGCGGATATTCTCACAAAGCCCTTGGGGAAGGTCAAGTTCCTAACCTTTTATGAGAATCTTGGTGTCGTGGAACGACCCTATGCTGAGGGTCTTTTTGGAGGATGAGCTCTTGGAGCTCTGGGGGGCTTTGGGGATAGCTTCTTGGAGCTATAAGCACTCACGAAGCTAGGCTTGTCGAACCTGGTGGTGCTTCTGCCCCACCGTTATGATGTTGAGTTGGTTAACCTCTCATGATCTATGCCCCGTATGCATCCTACCCATTGAGTCCCGGACTCATGGGAAGTACCTCTCATTTGGCCAATGAGGTGGGAAAAGCTAGAGACCGGTAGAAAAGACCAATGGACACATTGAATATTGCCGTACTCTCTATGTCTAGGATGGCACGTATCCAACCACTTGATTTGGGATCAAGTCTAGTGAGGTTTCAGACCTCCAATAGACTTCGGGTCAGGTAAACCAACTTTGGGTTAGTATGTGACTCTTTTGAGTCCTATAGAGGTTTTGGACCTTTGCGCTGAATTTTCCAGCCGGGAATGATGTCTTTGTGACTGACCCTCTTTTGTTCTGAAATAAAGAAGCCAGCAAAGTAAGTTACAGCAGGATGCCACACGATGTTTGGATGGCACAGGTGGATGGAGTTCTCCCTAGTTGAGAGGGATTGTTAATTTTGGACAACTAGGTCCAAACTCCATGTTGTGATGCTCAGATGAAGATGCCAATATTTTAATTAGACTCCTCTTTCGGAGAGGTGCAAGATCAATCTAAAGATCATCTTGATTCGATGAGCAGAAAATTTATTTTGAATTTATTCAAAATATGTGCAAGGTCGGCTGGAATTGAAATGTAGGCTTGAGGCCCTAGCAAATGTGTCACACACCCTCACTGATGGATATATATAGGTCAAATTTGGAGGTCATTTCGTCCATCACTCATCACACATTCTCTCTCTGCATTTGATTGGTTCGATCATCACTTGGAGTCTCTTCTTCTCCACATGTGGGAAAATGCAGCAAAAGGATTTTCTATTTTCGACATAGGGTTTTCAGCGCAAATTTGACCAGTGTTGAATTTGGTCAAAGATTGGTTAAACTGACCCCAAACTTGGTCAAAATTCTGATTTCTCTAGTCTGCATTTTTGGCACTAAAATCGAGGTTGACTGTTGACTTTGACCGAGTTGTGTTGACTTTTTTTTGCTACTGTTTTGTGTTGACCATTGACTGGGAAAACTTTGACTTTGGGTTGACTGGTATAGCTGTCCAAGAGGGTTGTGTGAAATTTATATTTGGCTAACCATATTGAGACTTTGCTGGTTGAAGCATCTTGTTGACCTCCGTAACACACCACAACACATATATTTTGCTGATCAAGTTAAGTGTAATTTTTGGCTTGTATTTTTTCTATCCAATGGTATGTTCTATCAGAATTTTACTTTCTTGTTTATGTGATTTTTTTTTGATATTGGGGATAAATTAAAGTTGCATAAAGCATATAACTCTACGAAAATTTACAGCATCCCAATCAACCCTGTCACAAATTTTACATGTTTGGGATTTCAATCAAAACGCGATATCTCCCTCATACAACATCGGTTTTTCGAACCTTTCACGGTGCCAACATAAGGAAGATGAGTTATACACAACCATCCTGGTTTCAACCCAATCCTGTAAATTCAAATTTTGAGAAAAATTTATGAACTCCTGATCAAGAAGGATGGGACTTGGAGACTCTGTATTGACTATCGAGCACTGAAAAAGATCACTGTCAAGAATAGGTACCTGATCCCATAGATTGATGACGTTCTGGACCAACTCAAGGGTGCAAAATATTTCAGCAAGATCGACTTGAAGTCTAGGTATCACCAAGTACCAATCGAACCCTCTAATGTGTGGAAGATTACCTTCAAAGCCAAGGAGGGCCTATTCAATTGGCTAGTCATGCCTTTCGGGTTGATGAATGCTCCCACAACCTTCATGGAATGATAGAAGACATCTTGTGGAAATTCACCAACTCATTTGTAGTACTGTGCTTGGATGAAATCTTGATCTTCAACTAGACTTGGGAAGAGAGCCTCCACCACATCCGACAGGTCCTCCAAACACTGCGACAACACAAGTTCTGTGCCAATTTGGAGAAGTGAAATTTTGCAATGACCCAGGTTCAGTATCTAGGATACATTATTGATGAGAAGGGGGTGAAAGTGGATCCAACCACGCTCCAATTCATTCGGGATTGGCCAACCCCAACCACTCTAACAGAGCTCACAACTTTCTAGGTCTTGCTAATTTTTACTGCATGTTCGTGTTGGAATTCTCTCATATCACTTGGCCCTTGAGCCAAGTCACCAAGGGAGGAGCGAAAGAAAAATTATTTTGGTCTGAATCTCAACAGAAGGTGTTCCTAGAGTTGAAACATCGCCTCTGCTCTACCCAGTGCTCACATTACCAAACTTACAACAACCATTTGAGATCAAGATAGATGCCTCAGACTATGCTATTGAGGAAATTCTTACTCAACATGGGCATCGAGTGGCATATCACAATGAGACATTGTCCAACAAAGTCTAGAAGTATCCCACTTATGAAAAAGAGCTTTATTCCATTGTGCAGGCTTACCGACAATGGAAGCATTACATTTTGGGGAAGGAAACGATCATCCATACAAACCACCGATCCCTGTAGTTCATATAACCACAAGGGAAGTTTCAGAACAATTTCCATCAGAAGTGGTCCACATATTTGCAATAGTTTCATTTGAACACTAAGTACAAGAAGGGAAGCACCAATAATTTTGCAGGCTACCTCAGTCGACCACTGATCGTGGCATTGACCACCATGCTCAACACTTGTGGGAATGAGACTTATGATTGGCCGCTTCTCTACAAGAGCGATCCAGAATTTATCCACACATACATGACACTCTTGAAGGGTAAGAAAGTTCCAAAATTTCACCTCTAGGATGCACTTTTATGTCACCTGGGACACCTTTTTTTTCCTTCAAGCGAGTGTGCTAAGATTATTTTGGAAGTGCACTATAGTCGGCTCGCTAGGCATTTCGGGGTAGAGAAAACTATGGCGGTACAATAGAATTATTTATATTGGCTGAACCTTCGACTGGATTGTTACGGTCCTATAATAATAGGATTCATAATTTTGAATTGACTATGATTAGTCTTGTAATATGTACATACTTTTCTTCCTGCAAAGTGTTTTTCCATATTAAAAAATGTAAAGAGGGTAAAAGTCCTAAAATAAAAATCAAAGGACTAAAATAAAAAGATCAGAAAAGAAAATAAAATATGAACCCCAACACAAAAAAGATATAAAATAGATCATAAAAGTGATGCAAATTCAAATGCCACTACGTTTTACTTTACTTTGCAAAATAATATTGTGTGTAGCTTGTAAAAAATGCCATAATCCATGATAGTCAAACAACTTAATCTTGATTACTCATGCTTTAAATTTCATGCTGATAGATAGAGAATAAAGATCTAGCCAAATTGTTTAATCTTGGCATATCAGTAGTTAGGTGGAGAATAATTAATGAGCTCAACAGTTTACTCTGAGCCATTGGAAGTAATAAGGTTAGAATTAGATAGTTTGTTTATTTAAAAGAAAAATAAAAAGGGTTTGCAAGATTAAATGCACTTGAATAAATGAAGAAAAAATGTTAGGGTAAAACATGGGTAGGTAGAACCAGTTTTCACAAGGCATGGATAGTAGAAATTGGTCATTTCATATTACTAACTTCATTCTAAAAACTCATTTCCCTTAAAAAAATACCCCTTCCCCTTCATTTTAACCTTTCCCATTACTCCACTCATTTTTCCTCACATAAACCCCTTTTTCCATATTTAAAAATACATTTTCCCTTTGGAAAAGTAAAAATCCCTTTACTAATTTCCCGTTTTCAAAATACCCCCTAAAATAAACTTTATCCTAAGTATTTGTTTAAAATGATGTATCGGGTCCCACTATGAAAAATCCTTCCGATATCAGTTTTTACATTAAACTTAGTATATTTAATCTCACATCATATTCATTTAACCCCCGGCCCCCCCGCCCATTCATTTTAACCCCTTGTTTAACATTAATATATTAGCTCCCGTATACACACATTCACCCTATATTTAATTAATTCTACATATATATATATATATATATATATATATATATATATATATATATATATATATATATATATATATATATATGTTATCCCCAACCTATTATCTTATTATATCATATATTTTATTAAAACCAAACTTTATAAAGACCCAACCCACTTATAAACTATGCTAAACCCGCCCATTACTATATCACATAACTCGACGCATTGACTTAAGACTTGGGCCCCACGCCTATCAAATTCTCGAAAGGTCCATCCCATTCTCCTAGCCGATAGATCAAGACCCATAAGATCCTACGGCTAATGAGGACTTTCGCATCCCCGATCATCCAAACTTTAGCACTACTGAGACCTTGCGAAAAAATTTGTTTTCACAGCCTCGCTCCCTGCTATGTGGCAACTCCTGATTCCATTGCATCCTCCAAAATAATACTGCCTACCCACTTTTTCCAATGTGAAAATCGCCAAATGGTATTCGTGCCCGTTGCAACAAAAACCATGCTGTCATTTGAATTTAACATGCGCTTAAAGAGTAGCCACTGATTGGTTAAATAACATAAAGCCGCCCTTTTGAGCCTTTTTCACCATTTTGGTTACAATTTCTACAGAGAGAGAATTTCTGACCTATTCCTAAGCAACAAATTACTCTGCCGACCTGTTATCAAGCCATTTCAACCATAATTCAAACCTCTTCGCTTATAAAGTTGATGCAAAACCAGTCTGAAGCTCTATAAAGACCAGCAGAGCCCCTATTGCCTCCAAAACTTCTCTGCAAACTAAAAGCTTCGTTTCTTTCCAGGTATTCCTAAAATACTAATGCTTGTACTTACAACAAGAAAGTAATAGGTTAATTGAACCAGTTAGGAACTTTGCAGACCACAGAAAGAAAATATTACCTATAAAACCTTTCTGCATACCCAATTCATCTGTTTACAAATATTCTAGAGGTCCTAAGTTATTTCTTGATTACAGAGAGTAGTTATTTCATAAATTGAAACATTGTAGACCATAGGAAAAGCCACTTTTTCCTCCCAAACCCTTTTGCAGACTGTAATAATCTTTCAAAGGTGCTCCTAAAGGCCTGAGACTGTTTTCTAAGCCAAAAGAGTAATTAATTGATAAATCTAAATAAATATGGCTTCCCAAGTTATTGTAACAGTAAATCCGATGAAATTTCCAGTTGTAGATGTGGAACATACTCCCCTTACAGACAGAGACTTTAAAATTAGTGAGCCTGTCACTGAGTTTAACCTCCTTGAGCTCCACTGCTGGAGCCATGATAAGTCAATTGACCAAGATGATGATGTTTTATTTGGGAGTCTAATTTGCCTAAGTATATTGTCCCATAGACCTTCCAGCGTCTAGAGGTTATTAGAATTTGCAAAAATTTCTATTTCCCTGACCAAAGAGCCTTTGTAACCCCTGGTAAAGAAATTTTATTCACCATCACAGCTGAATCCATAAACCATATGCTACAAATTCAGCCTAGAACTGATGAAACCCCACTGTCCATTGAGATCCTTACAGAGTTATATCTAAAGCTGGACTTCCCCAAGAGGTTCTAGATATTCCAAACCTTTGTTCCCTCATCAGTATAAACTCCCAAAAATAACCCTTCTTATCCAACAGTTATATTCTTTGAGAGAACCATGCATATCATCTCGATGTTGTCATGTTTTTTGGGTTATTTCACTGATGAGCATGTTGATGCTTCAGTCTTAGGTTTCGTTTCTATTTTCTCCCCTGGTCAGCCTCCTGCTTCTATATTAAACTTTGCCCAGTACCTTTCTGATACAATGCATGAAGAGTTGGTCAAATTACCAGAGGAGGGAGTATTCAAATAGTCATCTGTTCTATTTCACATGTTTTTATACTTTAAATATGAAAGATTTTCCATCAACCTTCAAAAACTGGATGTTGAAGTTAATCCTTAGTCAGTAATATTTTGGACTCCATTAATCAGCAAATATTCCACACAATCCACATACAAATACTTCATTGACTCATTCATCCATCCAATTGTCAACATGTTGAACAACAAAAATCAACCAAGAATCAATGATGATATAAAAAAGGTCTTGCAGTTATCAAAACATAGTAGAACAGGATATTGGTATCTTTATCAGAACCACACACAGATTAGGTTATATGGATCTAATATTTTTCCATATAAGCTGTCCAAATAACTCCCAATGAGGTTATTTGAACTTGAATATATCAGGAAGATCCTTAACTTTGATGAAATAAATTTCTTGTGAGCCAAAAAGAAGACACAGTTTAAGATAAAGAATCAAATTGGTCCTTTTATTTGCAACAATAGAGGTGCATGTTAACAAGCAGAAAAATATTTGCAAGAATTTAAGTTCAGCCAAAGTTTCCAATGGTATTATGATCCTTTAGGAGTTATAAGCAAGTTAAGGATTAAATTTAAGTTAACTCCTTATGTAAATGAATCCAAGACAGATATTGAGAAATACTCCAATCAGTCTGAATGGTTGGAGAACACTTTGAAAGAGGCAAAGAAACAAGATGATACTAGTTCCATCTTGCAGACTCCAGCCCCACATGATAGGAACTCCAAAAGAGTCCTAGAAGAAGGATCATACTCAATTGAAACCACCACTGAAACAAAATTCAAACTGATGTACAAGAAGAAGCCCAAATTAAATCATGTAAATGAAGAAGTTGAAACTATTGAAGTCATAGATACAGATACAGTGGTAAAGGAAAATGCACCTCCAACAATTTCTGAATAAACTCACCAACCTTCAACATATAACACTCAAATTATTCAAAAACAACATAGTGTTGAAGTGTCTTCATCTACTAAACCAGCAGAAAAAGAGCAGGATATCATGCATAAGTACAAGGAAATTAAACTCAAGAATGAGGCATTAAAAGCAAATACTTATGCCCAATATTGGAAGCAGACACCTAGCGACCAAAGCAAGTTTCTTTCTACATTTGATTACAAGACCAAGAAGATGCAGATGACTTTCTTATAGCCCACAGTGAAGCATCCTAAGTCATCAATAGATTATAAGAAGACATCATATGAAGTTCAAGCCAAAGATCTTCATCCTATAGACTAGATAGAATTTCATAAGCAAGCTGGTGAAATATTGTATTATACTATGGCAAATAATGCCATGAGTGTACAAAAGCTGTAAAATACTCTAGATTGTAAACATGATGCTAGGCAATACAAGTGGATGCATTCATGCCATGGATCCATGTATTATTAAATTATTACACTTTAAGCATACCTACATCAAATTTGTCAAATATATTGTATTATGTTTGATTTACAGGTCCCTCACGGTGGTTTCTTAAGTCCTTTCCATTTATTGTAAAGCATTTCAACCATCACTTCCTGTTTTTCCTTCATTCTTTAGGGGGAATTTTTTATATAGTATTTTGTCACACTCCCAATCTCGTAACCTGAAGTGTCACACATTGTGTCGTCAATGCCACAAGTGTCGCAAAGTGATGAAATTTGTCACAAACAATGTGTTCACCATGAAACATGTTCAAAGCATCCTTGAAGAAAGGAAGAAAACTTGCCCTGAAAATATTCTGAAAAGCTTGTCAAAAACCTTGTTTTGCAAGCCCAACGCATTTCCCATAAATTATGTCTCGCACTTTTCACCTTTGGCATTATACATGTCTATCATTTCCAGCACGACTTTTATCAGGAAAATCCATGATGGTCCTCTTTAGACAGTTTTTCCCAAAATGGAGGAGAAGATTCTCTCATTAGAAGGCTCGAGAACGTCGACATGGTTTCAGGTAATTGATGATTGGAACAAGATCTCCCATTCCTGGCCCTAGATCATCCTTCCATGGATCTCCCTTCATATGTGGAACTCATCCCTCATTTTATGGATCCTCAATTCCCTCTCCTTCCCTATAAATGAAATCCCTACAATCCACTCTTGGTTGGTTGCCATCCTAGTGCTGAATTGTGCCCAAATATTTCCCATTTGCAAAGGAGAAGAAGTGTTTGAAGATTAAGGCTTGGACTTTGGAAACTCACCTAAAGGAGGCTTCCAACATCAAGGCTTCAGTGGTTGCAATGCTCCCTTTGTCATCTATTAATAGTACAATATGTCTTTTCTTTCCATAAATGTGTCAGTTATTATCCATTTATTGTAATGTTCCTTGATCTGTTACATAACTTGCATTAGAAACTATTATGCTTTGTATATGTTTTTTGTCTCCAATTTTTCTTCCTTGTAGGCACTCATATACACCAGTGAAGAGGAGATCGTGAGCTTGGAAGTGAAATAATCAAGGTCGATACCAAAGGCATTAGCATCAGAGAGAGGTAGGAAATCTATCCTCTTTTGGATTTTCTAGTATGAGTTAGGAGAGATTGCATGTGATTGTCCTCGTTTATTGTTATATCCTCCCATAGGAATAGAGGGATCATTTCTGTCTGCAGAAAGGATTACCTGCACAATAAAAAACATGACATGCTTTGTCAGCAATAAGCTTTGAGGACAAATTTTTTCTAAAGAGGAAGGAAATGTTATGAATATAATATATAAAAAAAAAATATAAATAATAATAATCATGATAATGATTAATTAAATAATAATTATTTATTGAAGAGGCATGTCTTAAATGACATAACGATTCATAAACGAGAAACTTACTAGGTATATAAGTAGGCACTCATTTGTAATCAATCTCATCTCATTTTTTCTGTACATTCAACATTCTTATATACAAATATTACATTTCCTAAAATGGATATTTACATATTTCAGATACTCTAAATATTCAATTGCATATGCAAACCCTGTTAGTTACATCCTTCAGTACTTTCTCCTCCTCTTCACCTCTCCTCTTCTCCAAAACATACACATGAAGAATCAATTCTCTCCTTTTCCTTTTCTCCCTTTTTATCCTCTCTAATGAATAGAAACCCTAGCCCTATTATCAATGGATGAGATTATATCTCAATTCTCCTTGATAAAGGTTAGAGATCTAATCTCCCATTGACCCCATTTTCATGTTTCCCCCTTTATTAATGACTTTAGATAGTCACGTTAATGTGCTTTTGTACTATTATTATATATTTTTATCGTAAAGACACTTTAAAAACATAAAGTAAATTTAATATAATAGAGTATGATGTACTTTTTGTACCTTATAAAGTGACTAAAAAAACAAATGACTTTAATAACCACATAAAATCACACTACAAAGGTATTCACATGTGTTTTCCTAGGCTAGAGGCAAAAATCACCAAGAAACACCTCCTTGGTACCCTTTTTTCACAACATGAGAATTATCTAAGCATGGACATATCAAATTATTTTCATTTATTTTGTAATATTTTGGGTCATTTTGTCAACATTATTTAAAAAATTATATCATCCACATAAACTAGAATGATTAACATATTTTAACTTTAAGATTTGATATAGATATTGTTATATGTAGCTCTCCTTTCAAAACCTTGTAGTTGTAGGTATTTGTCAAGTCATGAATGCCAATCTCTAGGAGATTTTTTAGCCCATAGAGAATTTTTATTCTTTATACATGCCATTCATATTCTAACAATTGAAATCCTTTTGGTTTTTCAATATATACATTTTCTTCTAGATCTCCATTTATAGAGGTTGACCTGAAATCTATTTGATAGCCACTTGATTTATTGAAACATGTAAATGTAAAAAAACATTTTGATTGCTTCTAATATTGCAACTAGAGTAAAGGTTTTTTCAAAGTCATTATCCTCAACTTGAGCGTGCCATTTACAAACCGATCTTGCTATATTTCTTACTATTTTTCCATCTTCGTTCAAATTGTTTCTAAAGATCCATTTGGTACCAATCTGTTAATTTTTGGAAACTAGGTCCAAACTAGATGTTTTACTGCTCAGATGATGATGAAAATATTTTTATTGGATTCCCCTTTTGGAGAGGTGCAATATTGATCTAAATATCATCCTGATCAGATGAGCAGAAAATTTATTTTGAATTTATTTCACTTATGTGCAAGGTCGGCTAGATTTGTAATGTACGCTTGAGAGCCCACCCATTGTGTCACACACCCTCACACATGGATATAAATTGGAGAGACTTGGAGGTAATTTAATCATCATCTCATCACACACATTCCTCATGATCTTATTGGTTCGTTCAACCTAGAATATTCTTCTCTCTCTCCCACGTGTAAATATGGATGTCGTAAATATAGATGATGCTGGAAATGGATGCCATAAATCTGGATGATGCTAGAAATGGATGCCATAAATCTGGATGTCGTAAATCTGGATGATGCCGGAAATGGATGTTGTAAATATGGATTTCATAAATATAGATGCTGGAAATATTGATGATTCCGGAAATATGGATGCCGAAAATCTGGATGTGGGATTCTTTTGTTGAACTATGTTGAATTTTTATGAGCTTTCTTTGAGGGTTGTGTGTATGAATCTTGGAGGGTTGGCTGACCCGAGAAATAATTTTTTGGTTGAAGCATCCTATTGGCTGTCGTAACAGACACTATTCTACATAATTTTTGGATAAGGAGATATTTAAATCTGATCTATTTTATTGGTGTGTCTTCTATTGATCTATTGGTATGTTTTATCCACAATTTACTTTCATGTTTATATGATTTCTATATTGTATCAGGCCATAGAAGATTGAAGTAAACTTTCATTAAGCACAGAACATTCTATCTATCCAAAATTTACATGGCATTAGAGATGAGTTGAATATAAAGCCCAAGTTAGTGTGAAAATAAAACACTGAAGAATAAGTCTTGTTAAGGACCAATGGTATGATGATAAATTTACTGAAAATTTTGATTATCATGCATGGAATATGTCCTTAGATTTGGCATTAGAACATCAAGATGTCATGGAATATGTGCAAGGGAAGATTCATGAGCCTCCATCATATTTTATGAGGCTCACAAAAATCAAGAATGATCTCCTTGCCATAGGAGAAGAAGTAGTTGATTGAGAGCTCGTCCTCATTTCTCTTGGAGGAATTCCCTGAGACTAGAAGAAGAACTTCAAGGAAGCTCTCACTATTGGTTTTAGAGTTGATACACTCTACCAGGTTGGAGGAAGTCCATTAGGGGCTATGGCATGTGATACAACTCGTCAAACTGAGTTATGGAACTGGAGGTTTGGACACCTTCATTACAAAGTCCTTCCCCAAGCAAGGAAGGTGGTGTCTGGGATGCCTGAATTCAAGAATGATCATGAAGGTGTATGTCAGGGCTATGCTGAAAGAAAGCATACAAGGGGACCTTTCCCCTCAACTGTCACAAAGAAATCTAATATCTTGCAATTGATACATTATAATTTATCTGGTATGCTGCTCGTGAAATCCTTGGGAGAATGTTATTATTACATGACTTTTATAGATTAATTCTCTCACAAGACCTGAATATATTTCTTGAAGAAGAAGGAAGAAGCATTCAAATGGTATTATACCTTCAAGGCCTTGGTGGAAAATCAAACAGGAAATAAGATCAATATTTTGAGGATCGATAATGGCATCGAATATGAGTCAAATGAGTTCAATGACTTTTGCAAAGGAGATGGAATTAAGAGGGAGACCACAACTGTGTATACTCCTAAGAAAAATGGTGTTGCTGAAAGAAATAATAGGAACATTGTGGAAGTTGTTGGTGCCATACTATGTGACCAAGGTCTTTGGAAGTTTCTATGGGGAGAAGCTACAAACACTGCTATGTATGTACAAAATAGATGTCTGCATTCTGCTTTGGACTCCAAAATTCCCAAAGAAGTCTTCTCTGGTAAGAAACCTGATGTTTCTCATTTTAGATTTTTTGGTTGTCCTGTTTACTTTCATGTTCCGAAAGAGAAGAGAAGAAATTTGGATGCTTCTGGAAAGAAGGGAATGTTTGTGGGCTGGAGTGAAACTTCGAAGGCATATACAATCTATGTGCCTGGTCAAAGGGAAGTGGAGATATGCCACGATGTCACCTTCAATGAAGATGCTTCCCTCAGGAAAGTGATAAACCTTCCTAGATCCAAGGAAGACAATGATGAAAGAATAGGGAAGTAGGAAGGGTCGAAGGATGAGATGATGCCTGGTGTTGAACGACTGATGGAACCTATTGATCCACCTCCTTCAATGAAGAGAATACCCTCATGGCTCACGGATACTCTCGAGGATGTTGAGAGACATATTTCCCTAAGGGGTAAATTCCGTGAAAGTAAGAAGCCGAATAGATACCAAGGGTATCTAGCAGCCATGAGTACTATCGTACAATCTGAGCTTGAATCATTTGAAGAAGTCGTAAAGCATAAAGTTTGGAAGGATGCTATGCATGAAGAGTACGAGTCCGTTATGAAGAATGATGTCTGGGATGTGGTCTCGAGACCGGAGGACAGAGATATTGTCACCTCAAAATGGCTCTATAAGATCAAGCATGGATCTGATGGTAGTACTGAAAAGTACAAGGTAATATTCATTGCCCAAGGCTTCTCTCAAAAGGAAGGCATAGATTATGATGATATATTTGCACATGTGTCCTGCTATACCACCATCCGATATATTATTTCCCTTGCTGCAACGCAAGGATGTAGTCTCCATCAGATAGATGTGAAGACTTCTTTTCTACATGGTTTGATAAAGGAAGAGGTGTATGTGGAGAAACCTTTGGGGTTCAAAGTCCAGAATAGAGACTCTCATGTATGTAGGTTGAAGAAAGCCCTCTATGGGTTGCATCAAGCCCCCAGGGCTTGGTATGAGAGGATAAAGAGCTACTTGATGAAGCTAGGCTTCACTCGAAGTAATGCTAATTCAAACCTTTACTTCAAGGTTGATAGAGAAAAGCCTCTCATTCTAGTTCTCTATGTGGATGATCTCTTCCTGACAGGTGCTGACCCTCTCATTGATTGGTGTAAGAGGGAGCTCGCTTCCGAGTTTGAGATGAAAGACCTAGGACTGATGCATTACTTCCTAAGCTTGGAGGTATGGCAGAGACCTAGTGAGATTTTCCTTTCCTAGGGAAAATATATTGTGAAGCTGTTGGAGAGATTTGGTATGGTGGATTGTAAGTCCGTGTCGACACCGATGCAACTCAACTTCAATAAGTTGTGTGGAAATGTTGTTGGGCCCGTGTAATATTTCCAATTAGTCCTAAGCTAATTGGAAGATTCAATTTTGTTTTATTTCTTTTTTTTTAAGAATAAAAGTGTAAAGAAGGTCCATAATACTCCTAAACAATGAATACATCAATGCCAAATGTAAAAATTCTAAATCTTGGTTGATTAAACAAGCACCCTTAGGTGTGAAAAGGGGCTGGATATTTTGACTAGGTCAACCTTGACCAAATGTACAACATTGTCATGGAGGAGTGGCCATCAATGAGGCACAATGTATTTTTAGATGGAGATGGCTTGTGTGAAAGAAGTGATATCATTGGAAGTGGTTTAGGGTTTGCAAGCTCTTAACTTATAAAAGGAAGAGGATGGTAGCATGAGATGGTTATTGATGATACTGTATTTCTGAATAAATTGTCTGTTTAGACATATATCATTCTCTTGTTTTTTAGCTGAGAATAGTGTTGTTTAGCACTGGGTGTTCCTGATCAGGAATCCCACCTCTTTCCTTGAGAGGCCTCTTGGAAGAGTTTGCATTGTATTGTCCACTATCCGGCTAAAGGCCAAGGTTCTTCTTTCAACTAAAACACAGATCTTGTTTAGGGTTTGGTTGTCTTTTCAAGCTGCAGCAAGTGGAGGCTAGATCTCTTTAGATCTAGGCCATTTTAGAGGTCCTTTTCAGTGGAGGAGACTTCTGTTCCATTGGGGATAGAGTATTGGATGATTGGAGCATCATTTTCAGATCTTGGCATGTGGCCAACCATGTTCTAAACCCTACAGCGTTGTTTTACTTCCATATCTGCATTATTCCTGTAGGTGTTGTTGCATGGTATTTTGGGATACCATCTCGAGATTTGGTTTTCAAGTGTTGGTGATTTTCCCTTCACTTTGGAGAGCCATTGGAGGGATCATTTTCCTGTTTCATATCAGATCAGATCCAATTCCATGTCTGAATATTTCTACAGATTTGCATTCTAAAAACTTAGATCTGCAAGTTGTACATGGTGTAATGCTAAAAACCCCAAGGGGATTCTAAAGAAGATCCAATATAGTGTTTGGATCTGTTATAGATCTGAATTTTCATGCACTTATTTGCTTTAGATCTGAAGTGTAATCAATAGTTATTGCAGCCTAATAAAAAAATGCTGTCAAGCTTTTTTTCAGTTTATATACATGGTTGCAACACCTCTTTTTGTGGATTTTCTCTCATTGGTGACTTGTATTTCCAGTTATGCATCTTATGGTCCATCTTTTACATCTATTTTGCTGCTGTAAATACTTTTGAAAGGTCTCCATATTGGCCTCCTACTTTGTCTTTGATGATCTATGTTATTTTCCTGCATATTTGTCTTGTATTGTTGCATTCCCTATTTGGGAATATTATAGTGGTATCATGTCATGTCATACGGAATTATGAACATGTTATAAGAGGGATAAATATGCAGCCATAATTTTATTAAGATATCAGCAAAAATATACAAAAATATCTTGAGGGTCAAGCCACTCAAGCAATAAGAACAAGCCTCTAGTGATCATATCAATAAGCACATGAGTTGATGTTACTGTATAGAATGTCGGAAAGCGGTGACAACGTTTTCTATATCAGTGTAGCTGCTACTGTAATCATACATAAATGTGATATGGATGATAGATACAAAAGAAATTCCTAGAAAAGAAGATGTGGGCTCTAATACATGATTTCTAGCCAACCCAGAAAAGATTACTAGAAATACCAACAAAAATATACAATGTGACAATAACCCTAGAGTTGATATGTCACTGCAAACTGGAACTGAATAGAATGAGGCTATGACGGATCTGAAATGATAATTTTCTCCTCCAATGGTATTTCTCAATAGAAGGTTGATCCCTCCATTCAGAAATACACCCTCCTGATGAGCTCAATGAACCCTCCCAGCAATTGCCTCTAAAAATAACGTAGATCTGGTTTGTAACTGCACTTTGAGGGATGGTAGATTGTTGGCATAATGCCAAAAATGTAGAAATATGCCCAGGAGCCCTCCTTGTTGATCCTACAATGGATAGGCTACCTCTCCACTAAAAAACAAGCCTAGAATTGGCTCTATGTGATCCTCCTTTGCTGCACCCTGCAACACAACCCAACTCTAAACATAAATTGCACTGTAGCTGAAGGAGATAGCTTGGCCAGAATGCTGAAATGAGGAAATGTAGTCCAATGAACGTCTCCTTCCTTGAGGATGAGGTAGGGATTCCCAATCGGGAACACCCTTGTGCTAAACAGCAGAGGAAACCATGCTTAACAGCTATAGGATGCAAAGTCTAAATAGACCAATATCAAATAATAATATCAAATATTTGTAATATTCCGAAATAGGGAATGCAACAATACAAGACAGATATGCAGGAAAATAATGCAGATCATCAAAGACAAAGAAGGAGGCCAATATGGAGACCTTTCAAAAGTATTTACAACAACAAAATATATGTATAAGATGGCCCATAAGATGCATAACTGGAAATACAAGTCACCAATGAGAGAAAATCCTCAAAATGAGGTGTTGCAACCATGTATATAGACTGGAAAAAAGCTTGACAACGTTATTTTATTAGGCTACAATAGTTGTTGATTACACTTTAGATCTAAAGCAAATAAGTGCATGAAAATTCAGATCTATAACAAATCCATATACTATATTGGCTCTTCTTCAGAATCCCCTTGTGGTTTTTAGCATTACATCATGTACAACTTGTAGATCTGAGTTTTTAGACTGCAGATCTATAGAAATATTCAGATCTGGAATTGGATTTGATTTGATATGAAACAAGAAAATGATCCCTCCAATGGATATCCAAAGTGAAGAGAAGATCCCCAACACTTGAAAACCAACTCTCTAGATGGTATGCCAAAAGACACTACAAGACCACCTACAAGAATAACACAGATATGGAAGTAAAAATACATTGTAGGGTTTAGAGCATGGTTGGCCACATGCCAAGATCTGAAAATGATGCTCCAATAATCCAATACTCTCTCCCCAATGGAATAGAAATCTCCTCCACTGAAAAGGAGCACTGAAATGGCCTAGGTCTGAAGATATCTTGCCTCCACTTACTGCAGCTTGCAAAGACAACCAAACCCTCAACATGATCTGCATTGTAGTTGAAAGAAGAAGCTTGACCTTCAGCCAGATAGTGGACAATACAATGCAAACTCTTCCAAGAGGCCTCCCAAGGAAAGATGTGGGATTCCTGATCAGGAACACCTAGTGATAAACAACACTATTCTCAGCTAAATAGCAAGAGAATGATATATGTCTAAACAGACAATATATTCAGAAATAAAGTATCATCAACAACCTTCTCATGCTGCCATCCTTTTCATTTTATAATTTAAGAGCTTGCAAACCCTAAACCACTTCCAATGAGATCACTTCTTTCACACAAGCCATCTCCATCTAAAACTGCGCTATGCCTCATTGATGGCCACTCCTCCATGACAGCACTGTAGATTTGGTCAAGGTTGATCCAATCAAAATATCTAGCCTCTTTTCACACCTAAGGGTGCTTGTTTAAACAACCAAGATTTAGCCTTTTTACATTTGGCATTGATTTATTCACTATTTAGGATTATTATGGACCTCCTTTACACTTTTATTCTTAAAACAAAGAAATAAAACAAAAATTAATATTCCAATTAGCTTAGGACTAATTGGGAATATTACAGTCCTCCCCTCCCAAATGTTTCTTTCCCTCAAGCAACTGATAAGGTGAGTGCTACAACTCTTCTCCTCCTCCATAGGTGACACCATCATGTGATAAGCTTCCTCCATAAGCTAAGTGCTCACCAATCCAGCCCTCCATGAATTTCTCCTCCAAAGTTCTCATGAGATGTAAATAATCCATCCCATAAGGAGACAATAGATCAAATGAAACAAACATGGCTTGCCCAATGTCCTCCTTGAAACATGTAGCATAAGATACATGGAGAATCTCCATCCCATAGGGCACATGCATACCTTCCCTCCTTCCTCCATACATCCCCATAAGAAGTACAAGTATATCATCAATGTAGGGGATCAAAACAACATATATACAAACATAAATTTGTGCATATGGAGGTGGGTCATAGTCCCATATGTGGAACCAGCGCAGTGCATCCTCTGCTTGCATCAAATCAAGATGTGGTAAGCAGTTTTCCCACCACTTACTTGCTGCTCATTTCATCTCACTATGGCTGAAAATGTGAGATATATTTGGTGCCTTAGGAATGCACCCATCATGAAACAAGATCTCCCTTTGTCCACCAAGGGAGGGGCCAAGTTCAGAAATTTTTGTGGCCCAAAGTTGGCCATGAATTTTATAAGATACAATAGTCCTCCTTGGAGTCATGGCCTGCATAAACATGGTGAAAGAATACATATAATTAGAAAATAAAACATTATTTACATGAGTATGTTCTTCACCAACAATCCTCCTCATACAAATGGAGTGGTGCATAGATCTATCTCCTTTCTCAAAAGAAGGAAGAGATCACTGAAATAAATCTTTCATAGAGTCATGTAGCTATCCCAACTCCACATGGTTCGTGCATTCTTGAAAATGATGATGTAGTTCTCCTTCAAAGCCTTCCCAATAAAATTTCCTCATGATGATGTTGTAGATCTTCATGGAACATTTGTGGCTGAAACAAAACTCTTCATAAGCTATTTGTAGCAACTTCTCCTTGAGCTTGGAGGCTCTAGACAAGAATATTCTACCATGATGATAGATGACCCATTCTTGGACTAAATATCCCTCTTCATGCAGCTGGTCATTAAGTATCATGCAAGTGTGAATATCCTTGGAATAATCCACCAACAGTTGGGATTTCCAATATGGATCTAAACTCCACAACAATGACAACAATGATGATATATCAACTGAAATGTCTATCATGTGGTTGATCTTCTCCTTGAAATCTCCCATGCCAAAGGTATATGTTGGAAGGTCATTCCTTCCATTCTTCTCCTCCCACAACGCAGAATCATAAATGAGAGTGGGTGATGATGATAAGAGGAGAAGATCTCCCTCCTCCTTAAGCCTACCCAAGACTCCCAGTGTTGTATCATTGTCTTCCAATGCTCCCATCCCTCCTGGATCTGAATTTGGAGCATTATGTTGTGAGAAATATCCCACAAAAACTGAATTAGGTGGCCTCCCAGGTGGTTTGCCACTAGATAAGAGTGTCCCATGTAGCAATCTCATGAGCATGATAGATGGGACTGTAAGGTCCTTGCTTCCATTGCGCAAATCCATCTCTTTTCTTTGTGTGGAAGTGGTATGTGAGGGATATATATGCATGCCTTTGATCATTTGAGTTTCACCACTCTTCTTTTCCACCTATTAAATTTGCAAAGCCTCCCAATTAGTGGCGACTTTCCCCAATGTAATCAACCATTGAACACCCAAAATCACATTGGTGTCAGGTATGTCAACCATAAAGAAGTGATAAATCAATGTATAAGTCCCCGTGGTGACTGAAAGTGATGGGACATAATGCATGCATTACATTGTTCTATCTCTTGGGACCAAAATAGAAAATACCTCAAAAACATCAGTGGGTATTGCCCTTATTTTCACTAGTTAGGCATCAATGAAATTGTGGGTAGCCCCACTGTCGATCAGAACAGAAACCCTTTGATTCAAGATGGAACCTTGAACTCTTACGGTCAAGTACTTAGGTACTCCTCTCAAAGATGCAAGATCCCCTCCAATAGGAGAAAATGCTCCATTCCCATCTCCTAATGGTGTTGTCTCTCCTCCTGCAGTATCAGTGTTGTGACCTCTCCTTGGTTCATCTTCTTCTTCCTCCTCATCATCTGAGAAGACCTCTATGTAATGTGATTTTCTAGCAGCACATCTATGTCCAGGTGCCCATGATTCTTGGCAAGTGAATCAAAGCTTCCTTATTCTTAGATCTCTTCGGACTTCATCATCAAGAGGCTTCTTGTATGAGCTCTCCTTAGAAGGAGCATCTTTTTCTTCCTTTCTCTTTGAAGGGAAAGAGGGCTTATGCTGAAAACTTGCCTTTGATTTTGGCAAGGCATCTTAAAGGTATCTAGCCCTTTCAATAGCATCATTTAGGGTATTGGGCTTAGTATATTTAACCAACCCATGAAGATGTTCACCTAAACTATCGATGAACATGTACACCCTTCTTGCTATAGAAAAATAAAAAACAATAACAGATAATCTTAAGAATTCAAAATTGTAAGATTATCTATTACCTCATTGTTTCAACTTTGCAAGGCTCATGAATGGTGCCTTTGGATCTCTTCTATCAAATCTTTCCACCAACCTTCTAGTGAACTTTGAATAAGTAGTCACATTGGAATGACCCAATGTAGACAAGCTATGGAACCACCAATCATGTGCTTCACCTTCAAAGTACAGTGCTACAATCTTGATAGCCTCCATCTCTGGAACCTTGTTCAACTGAAAGTGGATGTCAAGTTTTTCTACCCAAGATTTGGCAGAACACTTGGATGACCCATCAAAGTTGGGTAAAAAGAATCCGCCCATAGAGTGGTGTCGATCATGATTCTAAATGAATCCGCCACCTCTATGATGATGCCCTAGTATACTTTTGTCCTTTATGTGAAAAAACTCCTGAAAACTCAAGTGATCTTTGAATCTCTGATTTTGGGACTCATATTCTTCAAAATAGTCTTCAAGGGATTCATGCTCTTGAAACCCTTCATTTCCCATAGCCAAAAAGGTAGGCATGGTAGAGCGTTTGGAAACTTGTGGCTGTTGCATTGGTTGATCATTCCAGTGATGAGATATGCTAGATCCTTCTCCAAGATGGAATCCTTTAGGGGATTCTTTGATTCTTTCCATTCTCATCTCTTTTATCTCTCTAGCAAGATCTTGCATGGCTCTAAGAAGGATCTTAGGAAAATCCTTTTCTTCTTCTTCACTTCCTGATACAGGGGCTTTACCCTTGTCTTCATTTTCATTTGTGTAATCAAAATTCTTCTTTTGTCTTCTCTTTAGATACCTCTTCTATCTGTCAGTAAGATTATCCTCTTCTTCAGAAGACATATTGGCTTCTTAGAAAGCACAGGCTGTGCCAAGATGATGCTCTGATACCACTGTAATATTCCCAAATAGGGAATGCAACAATACAAGACAGATATGAAGGAAAAAAACGCAGATCATCAAAGAAAAAGCAGGAGGCCAATATGGAGACCTTTCAAAAGTATTTACAACAGCAAAATAGATGTACAAGATGGCCCATAAGATGTATAACTGGAAATAAAAGTCATCAATGAGAGAAAATCCTCAAAAAGAGGTGCTGCAACCATGTATATAGACTGGAAAAAATCTTGACAACTTTATTTTATTAGGCTGCAACAATTGTGATTAAAATTCAGATCTAAAGCAAACAAGTGCATGAAAAATCAGATCTATAATAGATCCATACACTATATTGACTCTTATTCAGAATCCTCTTGGGGTTTTTAGCATTACACCATGTAAAACTTGTTGATCTGAGTTTTTAGATTGCAGATATGCATAAATATTTAGATCTGAAATTGGATCTAATCTCATATGAAATAGGAAAATGATCCCTCCAATGGATCTCCAAAGTGAAGGGCAGATCCCCAACACTTGAAAACCAGTTCTCTAGATGGTATGCCAAAAGACCTTGCAGCAACACCTACAGGAATAACACAGATATGAAAGTAAAACTGTGTTGTAGGGTTTAGAACATGGTTTTCCACATGCCAACATCTGAAAATGCTGCTCCAATCATCCAATACTCTCTCCCCAATGGAACATAAGTCTCCTCCATTGAAATGGCCTAGATCTGAAGAGATCTAGCCTCCACTTGCTACAGCTTGCAAAGACAACCAAACCCTCAACAAGATTTGCGTTGTAGTTGAAAGAAGAAGCTTGGCCTTCAGCCAAATAGTGGACAATACAATGCAAACTCTTCCAAGAGGCCTCTCAAGGAAAGAGGTGGGATTCTTGATCAGGAACACCCAATGCTAAACAACAATATTCTTAGCTAAACAACAAGAGAATGATATATTTATAAAAATACAATATATTTAGAAATACAGTATCATCAACAACCTTCTCATGTTGCCATCCTCTTCCTTTTATAAGTTAAGAGCTTACAAACCCTAAACCACTTCCAATGAGATCACTTCTTTCACACAAGCCATCTCCATCTAAAACTGCGTTGTGCCTCATTGATGGCCACTCCTCCATGACAATGCTGTAGATTTGGTCAAGGTTGACCCAGTAAAAATATCCAACCCCTTTTCACACCTAAGGGTGGTTGTTTAAACAACCAAGATTTATCCTTTTTACATTTGGCATTGATTTATTCACTGTTTAGGAGTATTATGGACATCCTTTACACTTTTATTCTTAAAGCAAAGAAATAAAAAAATGAATATTCCAATTAGCTTAGGACTAATTGGGAATATTACAGCCCGCATTAGGAAATCCTACCGAGTATCATTAAATCGTAGGGGAATTGATGTTCTTAGTGAACTCTCGTCCGAACATATGTTTTGTAGTGAATACTTTGAGTCAACACATGGTTGATCCTCATCACATTCACTGGGTTGGTGCCAAGAATATCTTGAGATATCTTTGGGGCACGATAAACCATGGGTTGAGATACACTGTCGGGATTTTGACACTCCATGGATATACTGATGTTGATTGGGCTGGCAGTGTGGTGGATTGAAAGAGCACATTTGGATGCTTCTTCACACTTGGTTCTGCTTCGATATCTTGGATGAGAAGGAAGCAGAAGTCGGTGGCTTTGAGCACCTCTGGGGTTGAATACATTGTAGTGAGTATGGACTATTGTGAAGCTATTTGGTTTCGCAATCTATTCAGTGAGCTGTTCGAGCATGTGCTAGATACCACCGTCATCCTTTGTGATAACCAGAGTGGGATTCGTTTTTAAGAGAATCTCATGTTCCATGATCGATCCAAGTATATTGATATTAGGTACCACTTTTTCAGGGACATGGTACATCGAGATGCCGTAATGCTCGATCATATAGGAATTGATGAGCAGGTCGCTGATATTCTCACTAATCCCTTGGGGAAGGTCAAGTTCCTAACCTTCCATGAGAATCTTGGAATCGTGGAATGGCCCTATTCTGAGGGTCCTATTGGACGATGAGCTCTTGCAGCTCGAGGGGGCTTTGGGGATAGCTTCTTGGAGCTATAAGCAACCACATGGCTCGGCTTGATGAACCTTTTTGGTGTGCTTCCACCCCACCGTGATGATATTGAGTTGGTTCACCTCTTTTTGATCTATGCCCCGTATGAATCCTACCTATTGTAGCTCCTAGAGACAGCCTTGAGTTGGAAAAAACCAGTGACTAGGACATCTTAAAATTAGAGGTTAAATGTGGAAAATTTTATAAATACCTCTAGCGGAGTGTGGAGTAAGAGGAAAAAGGCTTGGGTGGTTCATGGATAGAGAATACTTTGGGGTCCATTCATGTGAATTCCCTATACTGTGAGAGGGCTCAAGAGACTGCGAGACTTGATGCAATTTAATTGGGCCAAGTATAAAACAATGGGAAAAAACTTTAGAAATTATGCAGAGGCGGTGAGGAAGAATAGAGAATGAACCCACAAGAGACAAGCTTAAAATATTTAAGAATATGCCCCCCAGTGACCTTAGAGGAAGAAGATTGAATGAGATATGGGCAACAAAAGAGGTTCGCAGAGCCCAAATTAAGGGAGTGTGGAAATCTTAATACATGAGCATTAACCCCTGAGCATTATGCAAACATGAATTCATGAATGAAATTGTAGACTACTAGCAACTACATTACACGGACCTTCAAAGAAGCATAGTATGACAGATGATTATACATAAAGAGATATTACCAATAACAAAAGGAGAACAGATACATACTACTCATTGTTCCATCTAGAAGCCAAATAACAACGTTGTATTATATTGAGTTCAAACAGCTCTCCCAAATATGTATCTCAGAGCATAGGGAGCACAGTCATACAAAATTACAACAAAATTCTTCCAAAATTCCAGAACCCTACATTCCTCTTGGAACTTACTATATATAGAGTTTCCTCGGAGGGTCTACGGTTCTTAATCATTTATGATCGACCCACATCTATGAAATCAAAACATGCTACCTAAATTGCAGAGCGTACAATGAGAAATTACTTTTGTACTGAGGGAATTAAAACATGAATGGGAGAGAATTAAAATAGGAATGGGGTGAAATTGAGATTTCACTAGCAAAATCATCAAAATTAAACCGAAAACAGAAAGGACACGATTTCCCATTGAGGCCACTTATGGGAGCCTTTATAACAATATGGCGAGGAGAAGTTGTAGGTGGGTAGGCATGGATGTCATCATACGACTCCACCTGTTACTTGAAAGTTTTCACTCCCTCAATCCTTTGATTTCCACTCAATCTCTTGTGAATTGGCAGTGATACTGCGCGTGCCTCGCTCTTCAGCGGAGAAATATCTGAGCAACTTGAATAAACCATCGTTGCATGTTCCATGCAGAAGCCTGCACTGTATTTGAATTTCAAACTAGAAACCATATTTTAGAGGGGGTCTCAAGTGGTAAGTAGTATCGGAGAGGGGGGGTGAAAAATGGCGAGAGGAAGACACATGGAAGAGTGGGTGGTAATGGAAACTGCCTATTTCGAACCCCCCCCCACCTCCCCCATAGTTAAAGTTCGAAGGCCGGGGGTCGGGGGGAAGGGGGGGGGGGTCCGAAATGTGTTAAGGACCGTCAGATGCATTGGGGTGTAGTGGAAGTGACAGAGAGATGCGAAAGGCTCATCGGTAATGGAATGTGTTCCAATGAATGGGAATGGCGGCAGTAATGGTGGGGCCCTGCTCCCATCACAAATCGTAATCGGAAGATTTTACCAGTGCACATCGGAGGGTAAGGGCTAAGCTCTATGGGGATTGATATGTGATGGGATAGAAGTGACGTCGCAGACAGTGGGACCTGATTGCCACCTGCAGATCGTAAGATTTAACGCTAAACAACGGTAGTAAAATTTAAAGGGTGCGAAGTGCGAAGTGCAGGGGAGAAGGTAAGTCACGTGGAAAAAAGGTGGGACCGCGGCTGCAAGTCGCAGATCACAAGTTTTATAATATCAACAATGGGGGGTAAGTGTTCTTTGTTGTAAAGTTCGAAGTGCAGGGGAGAAAGGGGTTATGTGCCAGGGGGACTAGCCCACTTTAACCACAATCGGGGAGATAAGAAAAATAGAGGAGAAGTAATGATATAGCGGCGAGAAAGGTAAAGTGGAGAAATGAAGAAGAAAGGTGGAAAAGGTAAGGTTTTAGTGATTTGCAAGGGAAATGGAATGAAAGGAAGTGTGGTGGGTGATTGGGTCCCACTACCATTACACATCACACTTTGGAATTTTTAAATTTTATCCTTTGCACCTATCTTGTAATACTTGCATTTTGTGCTTGTGCTTTAAATCTCTGTGATTGGTCGTTTCTTAGATGAAACGGTCCTCACCGCTCCCTTGCTTTGGTTTTTTGACCTTGTCTCTTTGGCTGTGCCTGATATTTTCTTATTTTCTCATGAAATGCTTACCCTGTTTAGTGTTTTTCCCACCTTCACGACTTGACCTGCATGTGTGCACGACTCGACCCGAACGTGTTCAAGACTCTTCCCCTTCCTATTTGTTTTGTCTTAATTGTTTCTCTGCTGCCTTTGTCTCTATTATTTCCTTATAGGGATTCTCCATGTTATGTGCAGTCACAGGCCAACATTGGCTCCATCTGGGGACAACGTGTTGTTCTAAGTGCGTTGAGGACCTATAGACCCTGAATGCATGTGATTTATTAGGCTCATGGAGTCACAAATACATACTGATTAGAAATTTTTTTACACCAACAGTCAAGTGGAAGAAAAAATGGAAGATGAAATGAAATATGAAATAGGAGGAATGTAAACAAAATGGAGTATAGACAGTGGAGTGACATATACAATGAGTAGCTCTCGTTAGTGGTGAAAACAGAACTTGAGGAACTTCCCATTCATGGGTGCCTCAAGTATATCTCATTCTAAGTTATTCAGGGAAAAAGTATTGTTGCCTTTGACTTCTACCACCCTGAAAGGACCAAACCAGAGGGGGTTGAACTTCCCATGTTTCTCTTTGTCCACTCTCCTGGCATCCCATCGTAGCACCAAATCCCCTACCTGGATGTCTCTATCTTTGGCCCTTTGGTAAAATAGGCCTTTCATTTGTTCTTGATATTCTATCAGCCTGAGGCTTACATGCTCCCATGTTTCATTTTACTCCACCAGCTGATTCATTCTTCAGATGAGGTCATTTGGCTCCTCCTCATTTTCTTGTAAGAATCGGGCCACAGGAAATGCAAGTTGAATAGGAAAAACTACGGCCTTGCCATACACCAATTCATAAGGGGACTTTCCTATGGACCTCTTCGTGGTGATGCAATTTTCCCATAGTGCGAACTTGAGCTATGAATCCTAGTTCTTTTATTTTCATTGATGGTCTTCTTCAAGATCCTCACCAGTGTCTTGTTAGATGATTCTGCCAGCCCATTCCCCTGTGGGTAGTACGCAGTGGAGTGGCCCTGCAGGATGTTGTAATGCTGACAAAAATTAGCAAATTCAGCTGAATTGAAAGCCTAGGCATTATCTTTAACGATTTTATCTGGGAATCCAAGCCTAGCTATTATGATCTCCTCTAAGAACTTGATCACCACCAAATTTGTAGCATTTCTTGCGGGCACGGCCTCTACCCACTTGGTGAAGTAATATGTGGTAATGAGTATCCATCGATGTTGATTGCTAGAGGTAGGGTGAATATCTCCTATGAAGTCAATCCCACATTGTTTAAAAGGTTCCTCAACATGTACTGGAATTAATGGGAGAGGTGCATGCCTTTGTTTTTCGGCGAATGCTAGACACTTCTCACAGGCCCGGACATGGGCATGTACATCGCGACGCAACTTAGGCCAAAAGAACCCTGCTTTCAGGATCTTGTGTGCAGTGGACCACCAACTGTAATGCCTGCCACATATCCCTTCGTGGAACTCGGTCATCAAGTGGTCAAATTATTGCTATATTAAACACAATAATAAGATTCCCGCCGGGTCTCTCCAATATAGTCACCCATTTTCCACAATGTACTTTTGAGACCTCAGTCTCAAAGTGCGATACTTGGTATTATCATAGTGAGGGGGACACCTCAGTGTTAAAATATATTCCACTATATCTTTATACCATGAAGATAGGAGGTACTTGACATGTGTTTTCTGAGTGGAAGATTCTATGCCTTGGTGTGCGCATGCGTCCTCCTGTGCCTCTCCTCCTGTCATAGACATATTTATTCCTAGAGCTTGACAGTTGGATTCAGATATGATCTTTGCCAGCCCTTGGCCTATGATGAGTTTATTAGGTTTTATATCCAGCTCGTACTTCTAGATATTGGATATCCATTTGACCCTCTTCCCTCCACTGTCACCCTGTACCAGAATATCCTTCACTGCTGCAGTGGGTACATAAGCTATTATGGCTGATTGTAACACGTACACTTGGAATGCCTTCAAAAATTTGAGCAAAGAGTAAGCTTTATTCTCTAGGATATCATATTTTAGTTCAACGTCCCACAGGACTTGACTGAAGAATGAAATGGGCTGTTCATTTCCATCGACATTTTTCTGTAGAAGGACTGCTGCTATTGTATGAGGAGAGGCGAAGGAGAAAACCATGAATGACTTCCTGTAATCATGACCCGCCAGCAATAGAGCTTCTGCAAAGGCCTGTTTTATCCTATTGAAGGATTCCCTAGACTCAGGGTTCCATCTAACTTCACTATCCTTCTTTGGCATCCCGGTGATGTTTTAGACAATCTCAGCATAGTTGGGAATGAACCTTCTAAGGAAATTTATTCTTCTCAAGAACACCTATACTTCCTTCTTGTTTCTTGATAGGGGAATACCGTTTATCACCTCTATCCTCTTTGGGTCGATCTTCACTCCCTTCTTAGTAACCATGTGCCCTAGTTACTTTCCTTCCTCCAAGGAAAACATGGATTTTTGAGGATTCAGAGACAGGCCATACCTATGGAATTTATCAAATGTTCGACAGAGGTGCTCTATATGTTTAGAATCATCCTTTGAAAAGAAGGTGATGTTGTCTAGATAGATCACCACAAACTTGTCTTGCTCTCCTATGAAAGCAATGTCCATTGCTTGCTGGAATGTGGCATTGGCGTTTATCAGGCCAAAGGGCATTCAGGCGTACATGAAGGTCCCCCAAGGCATAGTAAATGTCATATTATTTTGGTCTTCCAGGAGTACTGCCACTTGGTTATATCCTGAGAAGCCATCCATCATGGACATGTGGGAGGATCCCACCACCTTCTGCAAGATGTGGTCCATATTCGGGAGGGGATAGTTATCTTTGAGTGAGGATCTATTTAGATTTTGGAAATCCATGTAGAGCCTTATTTCACCATTCTTATTTCTAACGGGCACTAGGTTCACCACCCATTCAGAGTATCTCAGAGGGACAATAATCTTGGCCTACAACATCTTCTTTATTTCTTTTTCAATGGCTGGGAGAAGGAGGGGATTGATCTGTCTCAGGGTTTTCTTATGAGGCTTGGCATCCTCTTTGAGTGATATATTGTGCTGTATAATATCAATATCAAAAGTCTTCAGATCCTGGTATGACCAGGCAAAGACATCACTATATGACTGAAACAACCTGAGGTACTGACCTTGGTATTCTTCGGTGACCCCTCTTGACAATATTACCACCTTTGGATCTTCTTTTGTCCCAATGTTCACATCTCTGACAGGATCGTCGAGGGTAATTTTTCTGGGATTCACTGGGATATAATTCTTATCAAATAGTCTCTCCAATGGCACAATACCCCTGGGGATGATATTTCCCTTTAATTTTAGAACACGGTGCCCGACCATTGTCTCTTTCTATCTGGTTTTTGGCCCCTCATCGTCATCCTCTGGGACTGAATCAATCACCATGTTTGAGAACTCTCCCACCATTTCCATAAAGCACCAAACCTACTCTTCATCTTCGAAGACTCGCAAATGCTTAAAATTGTCCAGAATGGAGGGGCGATATCGTACTTCGACCTCATATCCGAGCAAAGGATTCTGCGGGGGGCAGAAATTACTAGCAGCCATAGCTAGTGAGTTTGTCATTTTGTTCTTTTCCCTCGGCATGAATTGAATGTTGAAAGCATAAAATAAGTTCTCGACTAAATCCCATACCTCATTCATGTAGGCTCTGAGCCATAGGTGTTTAGTTTGGAATTGGTTCCTTACTTGCCTCACTACAAGCTTTGAATCTCCAAATACCTTGAGATTCTGTATGTTCATGTTCCACGCTGTCTGTAACCCCAACAGGTGGGGCTTCATACTCAGCCACATTATTTGTGGCTTCAAATTCTAGCTTAAAGGAGAGGGGAACCAAGCATCCTTCTAGTGATATCAAGAGTACCTCAGCCCCATTTCCTTCTCGACAGTAAGCTCCATCAAACTACAAGGTCCATATTTCGTTTTCCCCTCCGCTCATAAGATTCTCTTGGATTAGAGGAAAGATATTCATTTCTTGCAGGAATTTTTCATCCTCCTCAAGCATAAGACGAGATAATTCACCCTCCTTGGTATATACTAGAGAATTCATGGAACCATTTGCTTTGGTGACCATTTTCACGAATCTGGACTCACGGTATAATTTTCTTTCCTCCCCACCGAATACTGGAATAATGGCATAGGTGAGGTCAAGTTTTATGGATCCTCCAATCTTGGTACCCTAGGATTTGGATAGCAACATTCCAAATCGGGATGGGATATCAGCCACAATGATGTCCATTACCACGCTTTTGGCCAGATCTTTTATCATGCCCAAGCATTTCACCCTCTTGGAATCAAAAGAATACATATATTTATATGGCCTGGTAATCTGCAACCCCAACTGCTCCATGACAGAAAATGGTAGAAAATTATGTGAAGCCCCAAAATCTAGCATGCAGTTGTGAAATAAAAGTTCATGTATAACTAGAGTCACATAGAATGGAGGAGTGGTTGAATCTAGCTCTTCTACATGAGGTCCAAAGACTACCATGGGTCTTTCTTCTTGAAGATTGAGGGTCAGGGAGAAAGCCTACGCCTTGGGGCAGCATGAATTGAAATACTTGGGCCATGTATGAGGGTTGTTTTAGGAGCTCGATCAGGGGGACTGAGATCTTGACCTTTTCCAATTATTTATGGAGGCTAAAGGCTGTGGTAGCTTTCTCTGTGATAACTTATTTGAACTCCTCTTTAGGAGGGTCAGGCAGTTTCAAGGGTGTAGTTGTGGCTCCCTTGTTTTTGGGGGGGGAATCAGAGCCTTGTTTTGAGGAGGTGGGCGCAGAGGCTTTAGGATGGGAATATTATTCTAAAGGATTTTTCCCCTTACTAGCAGAGCTAGAAGGGTCTGTTGTCTTGATGTCGACTCTTCCTCTTGTTCCTGCACTTGGGTTCTCTTCCTCGAGGACCTGAGATCGCACTTCCTGTGGAGTTGAGCTTGCATGAAATCCATAAACTACTTGCAATAATTGTCAATCTCTCGATCCTCTAGGGGGACTTCCTTCTCTTCTAGCTCTCCTTGTATGGTGAATTCACCTTATTCATCCTCTGAGTAGGCGAGGAATTGATCTTCTTGACTGTATGTGACTTCCTTAGCCTGCCCCTCCATTTCCCCTTCCAGGTATAGAGGAGATTGGATGTGATCTTGCTTCTCTTTCCTTTGTCATTGCAACAATTGTAGAGGGGGCTTCTGGTACTGTGGATTGAACCCACGATTTGGAATAATTTGGTTAGGACGAGGAGGGGAATTATTGGCCTCCAATTCAAACTTCACCAGCTTATTTGATAGGTTCTTAATCATCTTATTCATCTCTTCGATTTTATACTCCTGTGATTCCATTTCTTGATTAGAGGTAGAAGCCTCCTTCCCACCCCTTCTTTTGGCTTCATGTTTGTCTTACCTTTGAATTTACCAGTAGAAGAAAAGTTTTCTTCTACCTCTAGTGCATCGGTCTGGATCTAATCCAGAGTTGTAGACTTTCTTTCTCTTAGGGTAAACCCAAACTCTGGTTCAAAAGATCCTGTGAAGACCACCTTAGCAGCTTCTTGGGGAGGCTTTATTTCAACAGGAAGATTATTATAAAGTTATTGAACCTCTTTATAAATTGTGTTGCATCCTCATTTTGTCTTTTTTTAAGAGCGCTGAACTTGGTGAGGACATATCCATAGTCCCTCTTCTCTCCCCATTTTTGTGTGAATAATTATCAATTTCTTCCCAAGTGGTGGCTACATTATTAGCAAGGTATTTGAACCACTTTTGAGCCTCTCCATCCAAGGATTGGATGAAAAGCCTCAACACCACATCTAAGTGTTCCAAATTCACGTTCCCAACAAAGGCACAAAAGTCTTCAATATGTTTATGTGCAAAAGTGTTATCTTACCCGGTGAACTGAGGCAAGAGCTTTAGGTAATCTTGAGGCATGTCGTGCAATACTTGTGTTAAAGCTAATGGGGCATATTTTTTGAAGAGGAAGCCGGGTACAACCATGAGGGGTGGTGGTGGTAAGTTTTGAGAATGATTTGGCTGTGGTAAAAAATGTATATGCTGAGAAGAGGTTTGGATATTTGTCTGTAATGAGCTCTGAAGTGCTGTAACTTCTTTGACTTCTTCAACTTCTGGAGTGGGGTGCAAGGGGGGTAAAGAAGTATAAGCGGATTCAACTTCATTTCTTATGTCTAAACTGGCTAAAGCAGAGGTTTCTAGAGGATACTCGAGCACATGGGTTGTGGAGATAGGACCATAGATATCAACTCCCTAAGAAGAGGAAGGCAAACCTTCTAGAGAAAATGAGGGTAGGTAAGTCTGGATGGGCTGCTTCTCGCTCTAGACTCTCTTAAATATAATATTTTCAGGATCAAACATAGAAGAGGTCTTCTGCTGAGAAGTATCTGCTTGGGCATGAGGCCTGGTGTAAGCCAGGATTACGCTTGATTTGAACTTTAATAACAGTAGAGTCACCAAGGTCAGGGCTATGCAACTCTCAACCCTTCGTGCTCACCTGATTGAAGGGTGAAGATAATGTCATATCCGAGGGAAATTTTTTCTAATTCATTCCCCGGAAACGCCGCCAAAAATATGTTGTATCTCCTAGAGACAACCTTGAGTTGCAAAAGACTAGTGCCTAGGACATCTTAAAATCAGAGGCTAAATGTGGAAAATTGTATAAATACCTATGGCGGAATGTGGAATAAGAGGAAAAAGGTTTTGGTGGTTCATGGACAGAGAAGACTTTGGAGTCAATTCATATGAATTCCCTATATTTTGAGAGGGCTCGAGAGACTACGAGACTTGATGTAATTTAATTGGGCCAAGTATAAAAAAATGGGAAGAAAATTTAAAAATTATGCAGAGGCAGTGAGGAAGGACAAAGAATGAACCAACAAGAGACAGGCTTAAAATATTTAAGAATATGTCCCCCAGTGACCTCAGAGGAAGCAGGTTGAATGAGATATGGGCAACAAAAGAGGTTCATAGAGTGAAAATTAAGGGGGTGCAAAAAGCTTAATACATGAGCGTTAACACCTGAGCATTATGCAAACATAAATTCATGAATAAAATTGCAGACTACCAGTAGCTACATTACACAGACCTTCAAAGCATCATAGTATGACAGATGATTATACATAAAGAGAGATTACCAATAACAAAAGGAGAACATATACATACTACTCATTGTTCCATATGGAATCCAAATAACAACGCTATATTATATTGAGTTCAAACAACTCTCCCAAATATGTATCTTAGAGCACAGGGAGCACAATCATACAAAATTACAACAAAATTATTCCAAAATTCCAGAACCCTACTTTGCTCTTAAAACTTACTATATATAGAGCTTCCCTAGAGGGTCTACAGTTCTTAATCATTTATGATCGACCCACATCTATGAAATCAAAATATGCTACCTAACTTGCACATCATACAATGAGAAATTACTTCTGTACTGAGAGAATTAAAACATGAATGGGAGAGAATTAAAATAGGAATGGGGTGAAATTGAGATTTCACCAGCAAAATCATCAAAATTAAACCAAAAACAAAAAGGACACGATTTCTTATTGAGGCCACTTATGGGGGCCTTTATAACAGTATGGCGAGGAGCAGCTATAGGTGGGTAGGCATGACTATCATCATACGACTCCACTTGTTACTTGAAAGTTTGCAATCCCTCAGTCCTTTGATTTCCACTCAATCTGTTGTGAATTGGAAGTCGTACTGTGTGTTCCTGGATCTTCAGCGGAGAACTCTCTGAGCAACCTAAATAAACCACCACTGCATGTTCCACGCAGAAGCCCGCGCTGTATTTGAATTGCAAATTGGAAACCATATTTCAGAGGGGGTCTCAAGTGGTAAGCAGTATCAGAGAGGGGGGGTGCGAAATGATGAGAGGAAGGCACATGGAGGAGTGGGTAGTAACGAAAACTGCCTATTCCGGACCCCGCCCCCCCCCCCCATAGTTGAAGTTCAAAGGCTGGGTGGGGGGGGGTCTGAAATGTGTTAAGGACCGTCAGATGCATTGGGGTGGAGTGGAAGTGATGGAGAGATGAAAAAGGTTCATTGGTAATGGAATGTGTGCCAACGAATGGGAATGATGGGAGTAATGGTGGAGCCCTGCTCCCATCACAAATGGCTAAGATCATCAGAGGGTAATGGCTAAGCTCTACGAGGAGAAATATGTGATGGGAAGGTTTTACCAGAGCACATCAGAAGGTTTTACTAGAGCAGAGCAGAGGGTAATGACTAAGCTCCGAGGGGAGCGATATGTGATAGGATAGAAGTGACATGGTAGATGGTGGGACGCAAATGCCACCCGCAGATCGCAAGATTTAACACTAAACAACGGTGGTAAACTTTAAAGGGTGCGAAGTGAGAAGTGCGGGGGAGAAGTTAAGTGACATGGCAAAAAGGTGGGACTGCTGCCGCAAGTCGCAGATCACAAGTTTTATAATACGCACAACAGGAGGTAATTGTTATTTGTTGCGAAGTACGAAGTGTGGGGGAGAAAGTGGTGACATGTTAGGGGGACTGGCCCACTTTAACTGCAATCAGGGAGATAAGAAAAATAGAGGAGAAGTAATGATATAGTAGTGAAAAAGGTAAAGTGGAGAAATGAAGCAGAAAGGTGGAAAAGGTAAGGTTTTAGTGATTTACAAGGGAAATGGAATGAAAGGAAGCATGGCGGTTGATTGGGTCCCACTGCCATCACACATTCTTACTTCGACATTTTTAACTTTTATCCTTTGCACGTATCTTGCAATACTTGTGTTCTGCATTTGCGCTTTGAATCTCCGCCGTTGGTCGTTGCTTAGATCCAACGGTCCTCACCGCTCCCTTCCTGTGGTTTTTCGACCTTGTCTCTTTGGTTGTGCCCCATATTTTCTTATTTTCGCGTGGAATTCTTGCCTCGTTCAGTGTTTTTCCCACCTTCACAACTTGACGTGCATGTGTGCATGACTTGACCCAAAAGCGTTGAAGACTCTGCCCCTTGCTATTTGTTCTATCTTAATTGTTTCAATGCTACCTTTATCTCTGTGATTTCATTATAGGATTCTCCATGCTATGTGCAGTCACAGGCCAACACTACCCATGGAGTTTTAGACTCATGGGAAGTACCTCTCATCTTGGCCAATGAGGTGGGAAATGTGGATAGAGACCAATAGCAAGACCGATGGACACATCGAAGATTTCCATACTCTATATGTCTAGGATGGCACGTGTACATCCACTTGATCTGATCAAGTCTAGTGAGGTTTCGGACCTCCAACTGACTTCGGGTCAGTTAAAATAACTTCAGGTTAGTATATGACTCTTTTGAGTCCAAGTGAGGTTTCGAACCTCCAACTCACTTTGGGTTAGTTAAACTAACTTTGAGTTAGTATATGACTCTTTTGAGTCCAAGTGAGGTTTTGGACCTCCAACTGACTTCGGGTTAGTATATGAATCTTTTGAGTCCAAGTGAGGTTTTGGACCTCCAACTAACTTCGGGTTAGTTAAACTAACTTCGAATTAGTATATGATTCTTTTGAATCCAAGAGAGGTTTTGAACCTCCAACTGAATTCGAGTCAGTTAAAATAATTGTGGATTAGTATGAGACTCCTTTGATTCCTATAGAGGTTTCATACCTATGAGCTGACTTCGAGTCAGCTGGGAGTGATGTCTTTGTGACTCACTGTTTGAAATAAATAAGCCAGCAAAGCAAGTTACGACAGGATGACGCACAATTTTTTGATGGCACTGGTGGATGGAGTTCTTCCTAGTTGAGAGGGAGTGTTATTTTTGGGAAACTAGGTCCAAAATCCATGTTATAATTCTCAGATGATGATGCCAATATTTTTATTGGGTTCCTCTTTCGGAGAGGTGAAATATTGATCTAAATATCATCTTGATCGAATGAGCAGAAAATTTATTTTGAATTTATTCCACTTATGTGCAAGGTCGTCCATATTTGTAATGTAGGCTTGAGAGCCCTACAAATGTGTCACACACCCTCACATATGGATATAAATTGGAGAGACTTGGAGGTCATTTCATCATCATCTCATCACACACATTCCTCATGATTTGATTGGTTCGTTTAGCCTGTAAGATGCTTCTCTCTCCCCCACGTGTAAATATGGATGTCGTAAATCTAGATGATGCCGGAATGGATGTCATAAATCTGGATGATGTCGAAAATGGATGACATAAATTTGGATGATGCCGGAATATATGTCATAAATTTGGATGTCATAAATCTAGATGATTCCGTAATTGGATGCCGTAAATTTGGATGCTATAAATCTAAATGATGTCAGAAATGGATGTCGTAAATCTAGATGATGTGGGAAATGGATGCCGGAAATATGGATGATGTCGGATATCTGGAGGTGGGATTATTTTGTTGAATTATGTTGAATTTTGATGAGCCGACTTTGAGGGCTATCTGTGTGACACTTGGAGGGTTGGCAGACCTGAGAAATACTTTGTTGGTTGAAGCATCTTGTTGAGTGTCGTAACACACACTATTCTACATCTTTTATGGACAAGAAAATATGTAAATTGTTGATCAGTGGTTGTCATTGATCTCAACCCATACAGTAGTAGGGGCTACCCCAATATTGCATGGGAATTTTGACCTACCAAATTACTATATTCTGGGTAAATAATGCTTTTTATGGTTTCTACTTGTCGAGATGTTTCCATTGAAATATGGCACACCACGTAATTCTTCACGGTTTGAGAGATATTCATGTTTGAAGTTTGTAACCCCAGTTAGTGGGTTAACACCCCATGGGGTTGTGGCATGGGTCATTGAAAAGTCAATAATTAATAATTTTTAAGCTCCTAAAATCCCTCCCACGTTCACTTGTTGAAGCCCCTCTCAACCTAAGCATTTATATAAATTGTGATCCTCATATCCTCCTTATGTAGGGATTTCACTACATGAAACAGGTAATCGTGGAATTTTTTCTCTAAATTTTTTTCTACGAAGTTTCAGAAGCTGAAATTTTTATGAGGCGAAGGTGAAATCATGAGGAATATCCTGTAAAAGTTTCAGATCAGGGTGCACAATATTTTCAGAGATATGATCTGTGGAAGTCATTATTTTTGCAGGCTCCTGAACTTCATCTCAAAGAAGTGACATTGGGAAAATCGTCATAAATATCTCTATGAGTATCGGATTGGAATTTTGTAAAAAGTGGTAGATATTGAATGGAATGTAGCTTTCATTGTACCAATTTCATAGCTGAATGAAGAAATAGTGACACATGGCATGCCGTACAAGTTCTCTCTACTGAAACAGTCCATAATTAGGTCATTGTGAGAGATTTAGCATAACTCTCTCTTGAAGAATCCAAATTTGATCAGACTTGTGGAATTGGAAACAAGACTCAAATTAATACTACAGAACTGAAAATCACATATTGGGGAGCTGAAATAACAGAGATACACAAGGTTAAATATCGAGATCCTAGAAGGCAAGAAAAGCTAGATCATGTGTTGTCAAGGGCTACAAAGGACCAGAGTTTCTAGGGTAGCAAAGAAAAGCAAGGTGTAGCAGAGGGTAGAATGAAAAGAGAAACAATCAAGATGTAGAATAACAACAAGAAGTTCAGCACATGAAGTCTTCAAGTGGGCAGAACTGCATACAGTCATTGTAAAGGTATCATTGTACTAAGTCATTGTAAATGCATCATTGTAAAAATTGTACAAGTGTCTATCTACCAAGAGCTGAAGAGGCAGTGTCAGGAGGTGATCTAGGATCATCATTAGGTGGTTGTGTCATAGTTGGGGTTATGGTATAGTGTGTCTTCTTCTTCTACATCATTCTATATCATTATAAAGTGGACCATTTTCCCTGGTACATGAGTCCATTCTTGTTTTATTATTCTATAGGGTGGTAGGGTGGTGCTAGGCTGGTGCATGAAGTCACCAACAGGTTCAAGCCTATGAAAAATTTAGAGTGGTATGGTGGTGCCAGGGTGAGTTGTAGCTTATTGGGTGTTGGGGCATCCGTTCAGTTGATTACTGAAGAATCTTGGGCGTTGGAGCATCCATCCAATGGGAGCTGGAGAATAATGCTTTTCTAGATTCTAGGAAGTTGGAGCTTTATTTTCAATTGAAGTTTAATATTAAATAATAATTAGAAAATAATTCAGGTGGTTTTTGTCCCGGAGAGGGTTTCCACCTTAAAAACTATGTGCATTTGTGTTCCTTTTGTTTAATAATATCATTGTACAAAAACTGATAATAATTGAAGATTAACTAATTCTCTAATTGAAAGGAATACTGATTAACCCCCCTCTCAGTATTTCCAACAATCAGTATCGGAGCTTGGTTCCTTCAATAGAAGTTTAACAGTTGGAAGGAGGTCATGGAGCATACCAAGAATGGTGTACCTCTATTCAATTAAAATAATTATGCACTCTGGAAAGGAAGAATGGAGGTCTATCTCTTGGTGCAAGATTACAAAGTATGGGACACTATTCAAAATGGATTTACATCAACCGAAGATTAACAAGGTAAGAATAATTTGGTAAATTATGCAAAAGAAAAGAATATTATCATCAGTGGACTTATTGAATCTGCTTATCATAAGGTATTGGGTTGTAAAACCACCAAAAATGTACGGGACAAGCTTGAGAATATATATGCAGGTGACTCAAATTTCAAAGAAGCAAAGCTTCAAATCTATAGAGAAAAATTTAAGCAACTCAGAATGAAATAAGATGGAAACATTGCTGCATACTTCCAATACGTTGTTGAAATAACCAATACTCTGGAAGGATTGGGAGAGCCAGTTGATGAGAAGACTATTATATGAAAGATTATTAGAACGTTACCAGGGAGATTCAACCCAAAGGTATCGGTCTTATAATACAGTGCAAATCTAGACAAACTTAGAAAAGAGGAATTACATGGAGTTCTCATAGCATATTAAATGACACTTGATGAAGAAGAGGGTACTTCGCATTTAGAAACTGCATTCGTTGCTTCTAAGAAAACCAATAAGGACAAACAACCTTCAATTGAAAATACATGCACCTACAAGTGTGAAGAAAAGGGAGATGATGAAGAAGGTCTTTCAAATGAAGAATATGCTTACTTTACGAGAAAACTAAAAATTGGTAAGGGAAAATTCAAAGGTAAACTTCCATTGACATGTTTCAGCTGTGGTGAGGTTGGGAATTTCGCAGCAAAATTTCCAAAAAAAAGTGATGGCAACTCAAAAGGAAAGAAAGGCTTTAAGAAATTCAACAAGCAAGAAAAAAAGAAAGGATCCAAAAGGAACTCTCTCTAAAGAAGATATCTCATCATCCGATGAAGACAGTGACAATGAAGAAGAAGCCAATGAGAAAGTATTGTTTATGGCCAAGCACAATAAATAAGAGGTATCAAAAAACGAAGAAGAAGGGTTGACCATAGAAGAATTTTCTAAGGAGGTAATCAAGCTTATAAAAGAGCTCAAGGATGAGAAGATCTGTTCCAATACTCTTGAAGAACAAGTTCAAGGTCTCAAAATTGAAGTTGAAGAACACAAGTGTATTGAAGAGTCACTTCAAAAGAAGTTGGAAGAAAGCAACCAAGAAAGGGAAGCATTAGTAGCCGAAGTAGTCTCACTGCGTAAGGAAGTGAAGAAGGGAAAAACTATCCAAAACTATGCCAACAACTCAAGGGCATTGGAAGAACTCGTCAAAAATCAACGATCTTACAACAACAGAACTGGCCTTGGTTACAAAGAAGAAGCAATACCTTGTACAACAAAATACAATGAACCTATGATATCTGACATGCGGGTAGACTTCAATGGATAAGATTCGTAAGAACATCCTTGGAAGACGATTCGTCGACGAATATTTCCATCTAGGTACCAACATATTTTCATGGCTATTGTTATTCATGTGGAAAATTTGGTCATAAAGTTGTAGAATGTCACACGTACCCTAGGAACCAATACAATTCCAGGAGATTCTTCAAATATGAACCTCCCAAGGCTCAACGAAACATCAATAGTTTTGAACATTTAAGAAATAATATGGAATGTTACAAATGTCAAAACTTTGGACACATAGCTAGAGACTGCAGACTTGAAAATCCTCTAGAAGAATCTTCCAAGCCACAGAACGAATGAACATGGAAGAAGAAGAAGACTGATAATTGTGCTCTTGCTCTCAAGGCTAAAAAAAACAAAGATGTGTGGTATGTTGATAGCAGTTGCTCAATGCATATGATTGGAGATAGAAGGAAATTTGTATCTCTGGAAGAGAAGAAGGATGGAACCGTATCCTTTGGAAATGATGGATCTTCAAATGTTATAGGATCAGGTACCATCACTCTTAGAAGCAAAGATGTTATAGCCAAGAATGTTCAATTGGTTGAAAACATGAATCACAATCTGCTCAGTGTTGGACAAATGTGTGATCAAGGACACGCAATGCTATTCAACTCCACAAAATGTGAAATCAAAAAAGGAAGGTGTTGAGCCTCAAGATTGTGCTTTCTTTCATTCTTTTTCTTGTGAACATAAAACTACCAAAAGACCAAAAACATCATAAATCATCACAAAAGACCAAAAAAATCATAAAACACTACACACAACGCATTAAGAAACAAACACCTAGGTAAATACAATACACTTCACTTCAGCAGTTTACCAACCCTGGTTCACAATTAAATGAACTCAATTTAGGAGACTAGGTTGAGACCAAACAGAAGGTATGGTAAAATTGTGGCTACAGCAAGTCGAGCTCCAAATGACATATATGTTTTGGATGAAGCAAATAAAACATGTCTACTAGCTAAAGAAGATGAAAGCTGATTATGGCACAAACGAATGGGTCACATAAACTTTGACTAGCTTGTCAGTATAAGAAAAAAGGAAGCAATACGAGAAATTCTGAAAATTTCAAAACCTTCCAACACACTATGTGAGGCCTGTCGGCAAGCAAGCAAACAAAAGTCCAATTTAAAACAAAATAACACTTTTCATCACATCCATTGGAATTGATACATACTAATCTATGTGGTCATGTGAGAATAAATGGCTTAGATGGAAAATTATATCTCATGTTAATGATAGATGACTATACCAGGATGACAGCTGTCAGTTTCCTAAAGAAAAAATTTGAAGTATTTGAGTGCTTTAAGATATACAAGGAGTTGGTAAAAAATGAAACTAATTTGAAAATAAAGTGTCTAAGATCAAATAATGGGGGAGAATTGACTTCCAAATTATTTCAGGAATACTGTGACGAAAATGGAATTAAAAGGCAATTTTCAATAACACGAACACCTTAGAAAAATGGATTTGCTGAAAGAAAGAATAGAACCATACAGGAAATGGGTAGAACAACGTTGAAGGACTCAAATTTGGATGAAAAATTCTAGGTTCAAGCAATTGATACGACAATCTTCATTATCAACCGAAGTCTTCTCAGAAATAATTGCAACAAGACCCCATATGAATTATGGAAAGGAAAACCAGCTGATGTAAAATATTTTCAGAATCTTCAGAACCAAATGTTATATCAAAAGAGAAGATCAAAATTTTGGTAAGTTTGAATCATGCGTTGATGAAGGTATCTTTGTTGGTTACTCACGCAAAAGAAAGGCCTATAAATGCTATAATATAAGACGAAAACATATAGTGGAGAACATAAATGTTACATTTGACTAAGATGGTGTTATAATGAATAATGATGAGGATCTAGAATCTTTGAAACTTGAGACAGAGGCTGAAAAATACACAGAGAAAATTCTAGAACAAGAAGCAACTATCAACCAGGAATAAGTAAATAATGATCATCAAGATATACCAGAACAAAAGAAAACAAAAGAATGGATTCAAAAGAACCATCCATCAAATCAAATCATTGGTGACATAAATGAAGGTTGACAACTTTGTTCATCACAACAAGCTCACATTGCTTTTCTAGCAACCTTTGAGCCTAGTAGTTTTGAGGAAGCCAGCCAAAATGAACATTGGGTGGAAGCTATGAATGACGAATTGGATCAAATTGAGAAGAATAACACCTGGGAATTAGTTCAATGACCAAAAGATAAAAATATCATTGGGACAAAATGGGTGTTCAAGAACAAATTGAATGAATATGGATAGGTTACCATAAACAAAGAAAGATTGGTTTGAAAAGGATATGCACAAGTGGAAGGAATTGATTTTGACGAAACATTTGCACTAGTTTCCAGAATGGAAGCCATCTGAATGTTTCTTTCCTGTGCATGTTTAAGAAAAATCAAAGTCTACCAAATGTATGTTAAGTCGGCATTTCTAAATGGTGAATTAGAAGAAGAAGTTTACATCGAACAACCTGAAGGTTTTCTACTATTAGAAAAAGAATACTATGTTTGCAGGTTAAAGAAGGCTCTATATGGTCTCAAGCAGGCTCCCAAAGCATGGTATGCTCGTCTTGATGGATATCTACGTGAAGAAGGGTTCAGGAAATTTACTGTTGATAGCAATCTTTATGTACAAATAGATAAAAATAATTAAATAATCGTTGAGGTATATGTGGATGATATAATATTTGGTAGCAATCATGATCAACTAAGTAAGAAATTTTCTACAAATATGCAAAGTGAGTTCAAGATGTCTTTACTTGGTGAGCTGAAATACTTCCTAGGGCTTCAAATATCTCAGCAAGAGAAAGGAACATTTATATGTCAAGCCAAGTACATCAAGGAAATGCTCAAGAAATTCAAAATGGAAGATTGCAAACCTATCCTTACTTTGATGGTAAAAGGTTGAAAATTGAGCATAGACGACTCATCTAAGGATGCGGATCAGAGGTTGTATAGATCTATGATTGGTAGTCTTATATATGTAACAACCTCCCGGCCAGATGTTATGCAAGTAGCTGGAAAAGTAGCAAGATTCCAAGCATCACCAAAAGAATCACATTTTATTGTTGTCAAAATAATTCTTCGATATCTAAAGGGAACAAAAGAATATGTCTTGTGGCATCCCAAGGGTAACAATCTCATTATTCAAGCCTTTACAGATGCAGATTGGGTAGGAAGCGTTGATGATCGTAAGAGTACTAGTGGAGAAGCATTCTATCTAGGTGGTTGTCTCATATCATGGTTGAGAAAAAGGAAAACCTCAATCTCATTATCTACAACAGAAGCAAAATACATTGCAGGGACAACATGTACTCAATTCCTTTGGATGTAACAAACTTTGAAAGATATTCAAGTACAATTCAGTGAGCCTATTCCCATATTCTCTAACAACACCAGTGCCATTAGCATCTCCAAGAATCCTGTCATGCATTCAAAAACAAAACACATTCCGATCAAATATCATTTTGTTAGAACACAAGTCATTGAAAATAATATCAAACTTGAGTATGTTGGTACAAAAGAAAAAATCACTGATATCTTCACTAAACCTTTACCTTGTGAAGCATTTGAATATATTCGCCAGAAGCTTGGGATTCTCCCAAGTTCTCATTAGATTTTCCTTATTCAGAATATAAAGAGGGAGTGGAAGTATGTATAGGTCCACAGGAGAGTTGTGTGTCAGGGGGAGTTACCCTTTGCCATTGATGTCAAAGGGGGAGAGAATTTTGTAGGAAGATGTGTCATGATCACAGGGGGAGTACTTGTGTTGCCATCAATGCCAAAGGGGGATATTTTTTATCAACGATTATCATTGATGTCAACCCATGCAGCACTAGGGGCTACTTCAATATTGTATGTGAATTTTTACCTACCAAATTACTATATGGTTTCTACTTGTCGAGATGTTTCCGTTGATATATGGCACACCACATAATTCTTCACGGTTTGAGAGATATTCATCTTTGGAGTTTGTAACCCCAGTTAGTGGAAAAAATCCCCATGGGGTTGTGGCACTGGTCATTGAAAATTCAATAATTAATAACTTTTAAGCTCATAAAATCCCTCCCACATTCACTTGTTGAAGCCCCTCTCAACCTAAGCATTTATATAAATTGTGATCCTCATATCCTCCTTATGTAGGGATTTGGCTACCTGAAACAAGTCATCGTAGAATTTCTGCTCTAAATTTTTTTCTATGAAGGTTTAGACGCTGAATTTTTTATGACACGAAGCTGAAATCCTAAGGAATCTCCTGTGAAAATGTCAGATCAGGTTTCATAATATTTTCAGAGATATGATCTGTGGAAGTCAGTGTTTTTGCAGGGTCCTGAACTTCGTCTCAAAGAAGTGACATTGGAAAAATCTTCACAACTCTCTCTCTGAGTATCGGATTAGAATTCTGTAAAAGGTGGGAGATAGTGAACGGATTGCAGTTTTCGTTGTACCAATTTTAGAGCTGAATGAAGAAAATTTGACACGTGGCACACTGTACAATTTCTCTCTACTGAAACAGTTCATAATTAGGTCATTGTGAGAGATTGGGCATAACTCTCTCTTGAAGAATCCAAATTGGATCAGACTTGTGGCATTGGAAAGAAGACTCATAATAATACTACAGAACCAAAATTCACATATTAGGGAGCTGAAATAACATAGATTCACCAGATTCAATATCGAGATCATAGAAGGCAAGAAAAAACTAGATCATGTGTTGTCAAGGGCTGCAAAGGACCAGAATTTTTAGGGCAGCAAATAAAAGCAAGGTGTAGCAAAGGTTAAGATGACAAGATCAACAATCAAGGTGCAGAACAACAGTAAGAAGTTCAGCACATGAAGTCTTCAAGTGGGCATCACTTCATATAGTCATTGTAAAGGTATCATTGTACTAAGTCATTGTAAAAATTGTACAAGTGTCTATCTGCCAAGAGTTGAAGAGGCAGTGTTGGGAGGTCTACAATCATCATTAGGTGGTTGTGTCATATTTGGGGTTATGTTCTAGTGTGTAATATGGGGTTATGTTCTAGTGTGTCTTCTTCTTCTACATCATTCTATATCATTGTAAAGTGGACCATTTTCCCTGGTACGGGAGTCCATTCTTGTTTTATTCTTCTATAGGGTGGTAGGGTGGTGCTAGGCTGGTGCATGAAGTCACCAATAGGTTCAAGCCCGTGAAAAAAATTAGGGTGGTGGGTGGCGCTAGGGTGAGTTGTAGCTCATTGGGTGTTGGGGCATCCATTCAGTTGACTACTGAAGAATCTCAGGCGTTGGAGCGTCCATCCAGTGGGAGATGGAGAAGAATGATTTTCTAGATTCTAGGAAGTTGGAGCTTTATTTTCAATTGGAGTTGAATATTAAAGAATTATTAGAAAAGCATTCAGGTGGTTTTTGTCTCGGAGAGGGTTTCCACCTTAAAAACTGTGTGCATATGTGTTCCTTTTTTTTACTGCTATCATTGTACATAAACCGATAATAATTGAAGATTAACTAATGCTCTAATTGAAAGGAATATTGATTCAACTCCCCCCCTCTGCAATCCCTTATTTCCAACATAAATCTCATCTATTTTATTGGATTGTCTTCTGTTGATCTATTGGTATGTTCTATCAACATTTTACTTTCATGTTTATGTGATTGCTATATTGTATTGGGCCCTATAAGATTGAAGTAAATTTTCATTAAGCATAGAGCATTATGTCTTTCCAAAATTTACATGTAAATGTAAAAAACATTTTTATTGCTTCTAATATTGCAACTAGAATAAAGGTTTTTTCAAATTCAATACCCTTAATTTGAGCATGCCCTTACAAACCGATCTTGCTTTATTTCTTACTGTTTTTACATCTTCTTTCAAATTGTTTCTAAAGATCCATTTGGTACCAATCACATTATTTTTTTTTGGTATGTGCAAAAGGTCCCATGTCTCATTCTTATCAATCTATTTCAACTCTTATTCCCTAACATTAACCCAATGTTTATCTTCACTAGATCATGTAAAGTTATAGGGGCTTATTTTGAAACAAATATAAGTTTGTTTGTTTAGGTGTGATTACCTAATCCAGATCATATCATTATATTTTTTTCATCCATATCAATGCATTTGGAGTGGAAAAATTGGAGGAATCAGCTCACGGGACCATTTTTACCGATAGGACCAAATTTGGAAAAACAGGGTCTGATACCTTCCGAGAGTGTTTTAAGGCATCAAATGACGTTTTTTGGGGTAAAAATTTACCTTTTTAACATGAAAACATTTCATGCTATTCTATACACAACGATATTTCCAACGACACAAGAAGCATGTTAATCAGAGTCTGTACGCAAAATTTATGCCAATCAGAAGTTTACCTTTTTGTTTCCACACCTATAGTTCAGGAGGATGTCACATCACTCCCCATTATTCACAGAAAAGGACTAGCCATGTGAATATGATGTAAAATTCTCTATAAGAGTCTATATTTTAACTCTAGTTAAGAGTTGATGCAGTCAAAATTAACCACTAGTAGGCTATCGAGTTGTGTTACAATCAAGCCACTAGAAGGAAGATGCATTCCATTCTTTCGAGAGAATTTGTTCCATAGATAAGAAAAGATATCCAAGAGAGATAGGAGGTAGAGCACAAAGAGAGGATCTATGCATTGTAGCATTCCATGGGCAACATACATTACTTATTTGTACATGATGTCATATTTCTAGACAAAAATAAAGTGAAGCGACCTCACCTTCCAGTTGGGTTTTCTTCTGAAAGGGTTTCCCAGAGAGAAAATATTATTTCTTATGTGTGTGTGAGAGATTATTTTTTCATTCTCTACTTTTCTGCATAATTTCCATTTGCATTCATGCACTAATTACAGTTAAATATAAAAATCTAGAATTTTAATGAAACTGTAATAGCGTAAAATTTCAGTATTTTAATATATTATTATTAGATTTGTTGTGAAGAACTATCCAGTGGAATATCTACGGAAGTTTACAAATCATCAATATTATTCTTGTCTAAAATATTGTATTTATATCACCAAAAAAATGATTTTCTAGATGATACTTTTTGACAAGTCTAGATGGTGGCTTTGGATATTGGCACTCTATTTCTTCTTTTCATTTCTTTTCTTCTTCCTCATCTTTGTTTTCTTGTTCTTTATAGATTATCTCCTCTATATTTTCATTATTTTTGTGACTTTTATTTTTTAGGTATTGCTTCATCCACTCTTACATCAATACTTTCTACCACTTTCAATAGTATTTGTTGTAACATATGTACCAATTTATCCCACACCTTTATACCTCCCAACACTACCTCTTCAACTCTTGGCAGATAGACACTAGTACAATTTTTACAATAATGTATTTAAATTGTCTGCCACTTTTTACGGAATTCCAATCTGATACTCAGAGAGAGAGTTATGACGATTTTACCAAGGTCACTTCTTTGAGATGAATTCCAGGAGCCTGCAAAAACCATGACTTCCACAGATCATATCTCCAAAAATATTGCACACCTTGATCTGAAATTTTTATAGTAGCTTCCTAAGGATTTTGGCTTTGCCTCATAAAAATTTCAGCTTCTAAACCTTCGTAGAAAAAAAATTTAGAGCCAAATTCCACGATGACCTGTTTCAGATGGCGAAATCCCTTGCCTAAGGAGGAAATGAAGATCACAATTTATATAAATGCTTAGGTTGAGAGGGGCTTCAACAAGTGAACGTGGGAGGGATTTTAGGAGCTTAAAAAATATTAATTATGACTTTTCAATGACCCATGCCCCAACCCCATGGGGTTTTAGCCCACGAACTGGGGGTACAAACTTCAAACGTGAATATCTCTCAAACCGTGAAGAATTACATGGCATGCCATACATCAACGAAAAAATCTCGACAAGTAGAAACCATAAAAATCATTATTGACCCATAATATATTAATTTGTTAGGTCAAAATTCCCATGCAATATTGGGTTAGCCCATGGTGCTGCTTGGGTTGACATCAATGACAACCGCTTATCAACAATCTCCCCCTTTGTCATTGATGGCAACACAAGTACTCCCCCTACGATCATGACACCTCTTCCTACAACATTCTCTCCCCTATTGACATCAATGGCAAAGGGTAAATCCCCCTGAGACACAACCATCCTCTGGACTTGTACACACTTCCACTCCCCCGGACACAAAACTGTCCTGCAGACCTGTAATCTACTTCCACTCCCCCTTTATATTCTGAAAAAGGAAAATCTAATGAAAACTTGGGAGAATCCCAAGCTTTTGATGAAGATATTCCAATGCTGGCGAATATTTAATATGTGATTCTTTTGGTGCTACTTGGAATCTTGCTACTTGTCCAACTTCTTGCATAACATCTGGTCGGGAGGCTGTTACATATAGAAGACTACTAATCATAGATCTGTACAACCTTTGATCCACATCCTTAGATGAGTCGTCTATGCTCAATTTGCAACCTGTTACCATTGGAGTAAGGATGGGTTTGTAATCTTCCATTTTAAATTTCTTGAGAATTTCCTTGATGTACTTGGCTTGACATATAAATATTCCTTTCTCTTGCTGAGATATTTGAAGCCCTAAGAAGTATGTCAGCTCACCAAGTAAAGACATCTCGAAATCACTTTTCACCTTTGTAGCAAACTTCTTACTTAGTCGATCATCATTGCTACCAATTATTGTATCATCCTCTTTAGCTATTAGACATGCTTTAGTTACTTCATCCAGAACATATATGTCATTTGGAGCTCGACTTGCTATAGCCACAATTTCACCATACACGCCTTTCCTGATTTCACATTTCGTGGAGTTGAATAGTATTGTGTGTCCTTGATCACACATTTTTCCAACACTGAGAAGATTGTGATTCATGTTTTCAACCAATAGAACATTCTTGGCTAGAGCATCTTTGCTTCCGAGAGTGACAGTACCTGATCCTATAACATTTGAAGATCCATCATTTCCAAAGGACACGGTTCCATCCTTCTTCTCTTTCAGAGATACAAATTTATTTCTATCTCCAGTCATATGCGTTGAGCAACCACTATCAACATACCAAACATATTTGTTCTTTTGAGCCTTGAAAGCGAGAGCACAATTATCATTCTTCTTCTTCTTCCATGTTCGTTCATTCTATGGCTTCGAAGATTCTTCTGGAGGATTTTCAAGTCTGCAATCTTTGGCTATGTGTCCAAAGTTTCGACATTTTTAACATTCAATATTATTTCTTAAATTTTCAAATCTATTGATGTTTCGCTGAGCCCTGGGAGGTTCATATTTGACAGATCTCCTGGAATTGTATTCATTCCTACGGTACATGCTACATTCTACAGCTTTATGACCAAATTTTCCACATGAATAACAGTAGCCATAAAAAATATGTTGGTACCTGGATGGAAATTTTCATTGAGGAATTGTCTTCCAAGGTTGTTCTTGTGAATCTTGTCCAATGAAGTCTACATGCATATCAGATCTCATAGGTTCATTGTATTTTGTTGTAGAAGGTCCTGCTTCTTCTTCTTTGTAATCGATGCCAGTTTTGTCATTGTAAGATCGTTTATTTTTGATGAGTTCTTCCAATGCCCTTGAGCTATTGGCATAGTTTTGGATAGTTTTTCCTTTCTTCACTTCCTCATGCAGTGAGACTACTTCAACTTCTAATTCTTCCCTTTCTTGGTGGCTTTCTTCCAACTTCTTTTGAAGTGACTCTTCAATGCATTTGTGTTCTTCAAATTCAATTTCGAGACCTTGAACTTGTTCTTCAAGAGTATTGGAACGGATCTTCTCCACCTTGAGATCTTGTATAAGCTTGATTGCTTCCTCATAAAATTATTCTATGGTCCATCCTTCTTCTTCGTTGTTTGATACCTCTTGTTTATTATTCTTGGGTTTATTGTGCTTGGCCATAAACAATACTCTCTCATTGGCTTCTTCTTCACTGTCATTGTCTTCATCGGATGATGAGCTATCTTCTTTGGAGAGAAAGTCCCTTTTGGATCCTTGCTTGTTGAATTTCTTAAAGCCTTTATTTCCTTTTGAGTTTCCATTACTTCTGTTTGGAAATTTTGCTGCAAAATTCCCAACCTCATTACAGCTGAAACATATCAATGGAAGTTTACCTTTGAATTTTCCCTTACCAATTTTTAGTTTTCTCGTGAAGTAAGCATATTCTTCATCTGAAATACCTTCTTCCTCATCTCCCTTTTCTTCACACTTGCAGGTGCATGTATTTTCAATTGAAGGTGGTTTATCCTTATTTCTTTTCTTAGATGCAACGAACGCAGTTTCTAGATGTGAAGTACCCTCTTCTTCGTCTCATTTCATATGATATGAGAACTCCATGTAATTCCTCTTTTCTGAGTTTTTCCATATTTTCACTGTATTCTAAGACTGATACCTTTGGGTTGAATCTACCTGGTAACATTCTAAGAATCTTCCGTATAATAGTCTTCTCGTCATCTGGCTCTCCCAATCCTTCCAGAGTATTGGTTATTTCATCAACGTATTGGAAGTATGCAGCAATGTTGCAATCTTCTTTCATTCTGAGTTGCTCAAAATTTTCTCTATAGATTTGAAGCTTTTCTTCTTTGATATTTGAGTCACCTGCATATATATTCTCAAGCTTGTCCCATACATTTTTGGCAGTTTTACAACCCAACACCTTATGATAAGCAGATTCAATAAGTCCACTGATAATAATATTCTTTGCTTTTGCATCATTTACCAAATTATTCTTACCTTGTTCATCCGTAGTTGATGTAAATCCATTTTGAATAGTGTCTCATACTTCGTAACCTTGCACCAAGAGATAGACCTCCATTATTCCTTTCCAGAGTGCATAATTATTTTCATTGAATAGAGGTACACCATTCTTGGTATGCTCCATGATCTCCTTCCAACTATTAAACTGCTATTGAAGGAACCAAGCTCTGATACCAATTGTTGGAAATACTGAGGGGGGGGGGGGGGGTTTGTGGGGTGAATCAGCATTCCTTTCAATTAGAGCATTAGTTAATCTTCAATTATTATCAGTGTTTGTACAATGATAGAAACAAACAAGAGGAACAAAAAAGCACACAGTTTTTAAGGTGGAAACCCACTACGGGACAAAAACCACCTAATGCGTTTCTAATAATTCTTTAATATTCAACTCCAATTGAAAATGAAGCTCTAACTTCCTAGAATCTAGAAAAGCATTCTTCTCCAGCTCCCACTGGATGGATGCTCCAACGCCCAATATTCTTAATTATTCAACTGAACGGATGCCCCAACACCCAATGAGCTACAGCTCACCCTAGCACCACCCTACCACCCTATAGAAGAATAAAATAAGAATGGACTCCTGTACCAGGGAAAATGGTCCACTTTACAATGATATAGAATGATGTAGAAGAAGAAGATATACTAGACCATAACCCCAACTTTGACACAACCACCTAATGATGATCTTAGACCTCCCAAGACTGCCTCTTCAACCCTTGGTAGATAGACACTAGTACAATTTTTACAATAATGTATTTACAATGACTTAGTACAAATATACCTTTACAATGATTGTATGCAGTGCTGCCTACTTGAAGAATTCATATGATGAATTTATTGCTACTGTTATGCACCTTTGTTGCTACTCTTGTCATGCTACCCTCTACTACACCTTGATTTGCTTTTCTGCCGTAGAAAGTCTGGTTCTTTGCAACCCTTGACAACACATGATCTAGATTTTTCTTGCCTTCTAGGAGCTCGATATTGAATTTGGTGTATCTCTGTTATTTCATATCCTCAATATCTGATTTTCGGTCCTGTAGTATTCCTCTAAGTCATCTTTCCAATGCCACAGGTCTGACCCAATTTGGATTCTTCAAGAGAGAGTTATACCCAATCTCTCACAATGCGCTAATTATGGATTGTTTTAGCAGAACGCACTTTTATGGCGTGCCACGTGTCACTGTTTCTTCACTTGGCTCTTAAATTGATAGAGAGAAAACTAAAAACTGTTCACTATCTTCCACTTTTTACAGAATTCCAATCTGATACTCAGAGAGAGTGTTATGACGATTTTACCAAGGTCACTTCTTTGAGATGAATTTCAGGAGCCTGCAAAAACCCTGACTTCCACAGATCATATCTCCAAAAAATTGCGCACCTTGATCTAAAATTTTTACAGTAGCTTCCTCATGATTTTGGCTTCGCCTCATAAAAATTTCAGCTTCTTAACCTTCGTAGAAAAAACATTAGAGAAGAAATTCCACGATGACCTATTTCTGATGGCGAAATCCCTTGCCTGAGGAAATGAGGATCACAATTTATATAAATGCTTAGGTTGAGAGGGGCTTCAACAAGTGAACGTGGGAGGGATTTTAGGAGCTTAAAAAATATTAATTATGACTTTTCAATGACCCATGCCCCAACCCCATGTGGTTTTAGCCCACTAACTGGGGGTACAAACTTCAAACATGAATATCTCTCAAACCGTGAAGAATTACATGGCGTGCCATATATCAACGGAAACATCTCGACAAGTAGAAACCATAAAAATAATTATTGACCCAGAATATATTAATTTGGTAGGTCAAAATTCTCATGCAATATTGGGTTAGCGCTTGGTGCTGCTTGGGTTGACATCAATGACAACCGCTGATCAACATGAATTTCTTATTGTTTATGTTATTTCTTATGGTTTTTAGTTTCTTCTTATATGGTGCACATTCTTTAATAGTTATTAGGAGCTAGTTAAAATATGTGTGTTTAAATTGGTAAATATCATATGTATGTCACATTATTGATTCACCCCCCCTTTCAGTAGTGCTCAAATTTTTCCAAACATTTATATCATAGTGGGCCTCTTGGTTGTAGCTTTATTGATGGAGAGTAGATTAGGGGTTTTTGGGTAGAAATGTGCATTTGTTTTAGAATGCCTTCACAAGGAATACATATTCTTACTGCTGCAACTTTCAGGGTATTGCAAGGGAGTGTGAAATAAAATTATCCTCTTGTGGCTCTAACATTTGGAGATTGTTTTGTGAAGTATACTATGGAGGTTCTCCTTCATCTAAAGTATTGAAGTAAAATTCTCAAGCAAGGAAAATTATTTTTGAAAATATCCATAATGCAAATTTAGAGAAAGTTGGAGATTTAAAATATATCAGATAAGCTTGGGATAGGTTGCATATGTTATTTGGAGCAAGTTGCAATAAAAATTATGAAAAGTTTGAGAAGAGTAGCAAAAGGAAGAAGAATAAGATGATACCCAAGAAGAACAAAGATCCAGTTGAACTAGCGGTGAAATGGGACAACAAATTTGAAGGTATAATCTGCATTGATTTACTTTCGATTTGTATTTTTAAGAGCAATGGTGATAATGATGCATATCTAGTTTGTGAAAAATATGATGATCATACTTATATGGTCCTTAAGGTTGAATATGAATCTACCATGGTTGTTATTTCTAGTGAAATTGGCAGACTCACTGATGCATGCAAGGAGCGTGAGAAGAATTTTCATATTTGTAATAAAAAGGAGAAAGATATCAAGGAAGAGATCACTATCTTAAGGACACAAATGGAAAAATTGATGCAAGAGCATCAAGCTAAATTTTCATTATTTATTTGTGTGATTTAGGGGGTGAGGTTTTGTTCATTTATTTTATAAATTATGTACATTTTAAAAATAATTTGAGAGAAAATGTGAGTGTGAGGATTATTGTAAATATTCTTTTAATAAATTGAGGATATGAGTGGAGTTGAGTTAGGTAGATAATTTAGGGATTAGAAATTCCTTCAATGGAACTCAGTTGAGTCAAATAAGGGATAAATCTATTTTAGATTTTGGTTGAGATTTGTGTGGAGGAAATCATGGATTGGAGTTAATTCATAATTGGGTATAAATATGAAGCTTGTGTGAAGATGGAGGACAGAGAGGGATGCAGAGAGATAGATTCAAATGGTGTGAGAGTTTATGTAAAGGGCCAAGAGTCGAGAGGTCAACAATTGTAATATTTAGAAATTGGTTTTGAATCTGTAATTTTCTTGTTTATTTATGAGCAAGTATTTTATTTGTTTCGGCTTGCTCTTCATTTTTTTGTATTAAATCTAGATAGTTAATATGGGATTTTGTGTCCGGATTTATGTGTAAAGAGAACACACATTTTATTGTGCTCAAGGATCTGTTTTGTGCAGAATCCCTACATCATTTGGTATTAGAGCCCAAAGATCACATTAATCCGTACAGCCATGGACGAGAGATGAGTGAGTGAATTTAATCTCTGCAATTATATATATGTTGTATATGAGTGTGTGAATGTAGGACAATTGGTGCATTCTAAAAACCAACGTTGACTAAAGGCAACCTCAGATTTGTGGAGTGTAAGTGATTGGTGTGGTTTCAAATTGGAAACCAAAACCTAAAGTATGCAAACGCTTGGAAGAAGTCTGTCACTGTAGGCTGGTGTATTTCTCAAAGTGTATACCGCAGATTTGTTTGCATCGCAGACTGAAGGCAGCAACGTAGGTGAAAGGCATCACGGTAAGCTAGCATGGTTGTCAAATGTAAAGACCGCAGGTTTGTTTAGATGCAATCCCCATGGATCATGGTGTGCGGCCAGCATATGGTATTGTGTTAGCAGAGATGTATACATACCGTGCCATTCTGATATATATACAGTCAGTGTTTGATATTTCTGGAACGATGTCCTGTGTTTTAGTAGCGACTTCACTATGCATAGAAATCTCCACCCAGTACTGATCATGGTTGATAAACACATCTTGTGAATTTTCACAGTGAAGTAGAGCCTGTAATTGCTACATTGTTTGGGGTTGTGATTAAACCATAGAGAGATTCGATGGGCAATTTATTGCACTTATGTTTAATTGTGGTATTTTTTATAATCTCAGAGAATTTAACCACAGATTTCACTCCATTGTGGCTTGGAAATCTTTAAATTATTAACATAACTTCTATGCAGACATTCATAGTTGAATGGAAATTGCGTTGGCGAATGGTGATTTCCAAAAATATTATTAGATTGTGCATACCTTGAAGGTTTACAAAAAATATTTTCTAGGAAGAGATTGTTAGAAAATTGACATTGTACATTCAAAGTAAAGTAAATCATGAATTCAACCTCATATGAAGAGATAGTATAACGCTTGCTGATAGACAATGTCAGGAGAAAGAAAGAGTGAAACGATCACCATAATTGTTGCTTGTGCAAGTGTAACGATCACACAAATCTGTGTTTGAAATGTGTTGTTTTTCATTTTTGTGAGAAGCAAGAATTTGGTCATAACAGAGTTCCAGTTGAGGAGCGAGAGGATTGGTTCCCCATATAGATCAGTCAACAAATCAACAGAGGTGGAGAGCCACAGATTGGCTTGAGTAAAGAAGGGGTCATGGGAGAGATTTCACATGGATAGTAAAGATCATGCATTGGACTAGAGGGTTGTGTGATCCGCAAGTGATCATTTGTGACAAAGTAAAATTATTTACGTGGCATATCAACTAATGAGAATGGGAATAATTCATTGGGTAGAGTTGTGCAGAGATTTGGATGTGGAGAAAACGCAATCCTCACCCATATTGAAAAAAAAATTCTGATATTCTTGAAGCAGTGTGGTGAGCTTCCCAATCAGGGCTAGTGTGTGGCAGTGGTTTATCCCAAGAGATGAAATGAAGTGCCTGGAGTGTCTTGCTGTAGCGAGCCAAGGTAAATTCGGTTGTTTGTTTTAAAGTACAGTTGTTTGTACAAGATTGGGTAAATGACTTTTTATGGTGAAAGAAAGCTTGGGAAGTTCTCTACGTTGAAGCAATTTTTGAGAAAGTATCATCGGTATCATGGATAATATTTGGTCTGACTATGCCATTCTCTTTACAAATATTTTGATAATATTTTTCATTGTTATATATATTGATACTTTGGAAAAAGAGCTGTAGTGCGGAAGCTCAAGAACTATCGTTGGGCACACAATGAAGGTGGTAAGTCAAATGAGTTTTTATGTTATTTAAATAATGTAAAATGGATATGTAATTCAGATTGAGAAAAATAGTGCTTAAGGCCATATACACTTTATGAGTGTTTCACCAAAATTCATGAGTGGGAAGAGAGATATTTTAAGAGAGATAGTAAGTTAAAGATCATGATTGATCATTTCTTGTAATGCATATGAAAGTGTTCACATTGTTTTGTCCCAAAGGTAGTGCGGTTTGTGTTTGTTGCTACCAAAGAAATGTTGAAGCCACCATGATAAGAGAAATTTTTGGAAAATTCCTATGAATTAATTGTTTTGTACATTGAAGAGAGATGGTGTTGCATGAGAACCGTCACCGCAAAGAAGGAGCTGCATGGAAGAATAGGAAAATTGTTTGCGCTAATTTGATGAGCGTGTTGAAGAGGTTATGGTATGAAGGGAATGCAAATATTCGCAATAATAAGAACGACACAGAAGAGTGAAATTTGGAGAATTGAAATTGTAAAGAAAAGGTTTATTGACGAGAGCATAAGGTATGATAATTCATTTCAAAAAGGTATTTTTGAATGTTGAAAATTAAATGGTTTATTTATTTTTACCATAAAATAAATCTTGGGAAAATGGATTGCATTTCGATTTAAAGGCTAAATTATCATGTGAAGTGATAAAGGGAGATGAGGTAATTGGTGACTTGTGATATTTTCTTAAGAATGGAGTATGAGAGGGAGTGAAGATTTTACATCATGAAAATGTATTAAAGGTGGATGTTCATTGGTATGTTGTATAACTTATATTAGAGTCAAAATATCCACTATTGTAACTATTGGGTCAAGCCTTGAAGTCAAATCAGAGGTTAAGGTCAAATGAAGAAATTTGGATAACTTGAGTCAAGTTAAACCATTAAGTTATTGTATAAGAGGGTGTATTTTTTAGATGAAAAATTGATGTAAAGTCTGGAGTCAAAGAGTCCTAAGCAAGTCAAAGGTCTGAATGTATTTGGGTGCATGATCGGCGGAGCCCGACACCCAAAGAGTTGGTCATTGTAACACAAGCATTACCGAAGTTGTTGTTTGCAACAAAGAGGAGCAAGAGAGTTGCCAGAGATGATTCCAAGACAGAGAACTGAAAGTGATCAAGCGCAAGAAGAGAGCTTGTATTTTTGGATGGCAAGTAAGAAGGCTTTCTGAAAAGGGGATTTGAATGAAATCCATAAGTGAACAGATGAAGTTTGCAAAGGAGGAAAAGATGATTGTTGATATTCATTTCAGAGGTTCGGAGAAAGATCGCCACAGAAGAAGGAAGATGCCAAGAGAAAATGGCATATGTAAGAAATTGACTGATGAAGAGTATGAGCGGGAGAAAGTTGAGATAGCATTTCACCTTGAGTTATTGATGGAACTGTTATAGAGAAATAAATACCAGAGACATGGTTGGACCACGAGGAAGAAAGTGAAGTGGCATAGGCTACACGCAAAGAGGGAACAACAGGTAAACATACATTTAAAAGAGGAGCTGAGGAAGCTTGAGCAGATGATGAGTGTTCAATTGAGATGTGAAGAACTCAGAGAGGCTGAGTTGAAAATGGAAATTTCCATTTATGGCCCAGAACAGTGTGAAATTTTGGGTGAAGAGATCAATGATAAAGATCTCATGAACTATTGGAATAGTTCAGAAGAATTGGAAGAGATTTTGACAAAGAAGCAGATGAGGCTATAAAGTCTTGTATCTTTAAATCTCACAGTTTATGTATGTTTTCAGGATGTGTGGAAGATGGTGGAAAGTTTGGTGAAACTGTCACAAAGATGAATGAAACTCTTAAGGTGAAGTATGATGGAAAATGCCTTTTAGAGGAGGAAGGTGTTGATTTGTTGCAGCAGGAAGAAATCATAAATGAATTCTTTTTGGGTGTAAGACAACCAGTTGAAGCTGTTATGGAGAAAAAGCATAATGAAAATACCGAAGTGATATTCCAAGGAGGTAAACAAATGAATTTGTTTAATGATTTTGCTGACAGAATTTTGCAATGTGATGATACAGAAACCAGGATAACTCAGGAAGATTTCCAGAAGAAGAATGAAGTTGGGAATGAAGGTTGTGATGAAATGCTGGAAAGATTTCACATGGAAATAGAGTTCTTGGAACGATGGCTTAAGGAACCTGAAGGGAAGATGAAACTTGCAGAACCTGATATAGAAGAGATTGTAGTTACCGTGCATGATAGGGCTGAAATGTTTTTAAAATTTAGAGAGTTGAGTGAATGTTATAAATTTTCAAATAATAATGTGACTATAGGTATAGAAGGAAACATTAATAAATATGATGTTGAAATCATAGAAATTGAGCAGAAAGTATTTGGAGATGAGATGAAAGATCAGGAGCAGCAAGAAAATTATGTCTTTAGATACATAAAGGAAACAAAAGTATTGAACTAGTAGGATAAATATGAAAGTAGCCAGCAATTCAAAATAGAATCTGTTGAAATCCAGAAAATCTATGATGGGAGATTGGTGCTTGAAGCATCAAAAGAGGCCGCAAGGTCTTATATTTTTAAAACTAATAGTTTGTTGATGAATGTAGGTACAACACCGGATGATAAATTTGTTAATATAGGAGCAGTCAATGACTATAGTTGTGATCAAGGAGAAATTCTTGATTATTCTTCATTACAGAAATTTGAGTGTTCAGCACAACTGGAGACGAAAGCATCAAATAAAGAGGAGTTACTCTGAGGAATTGGTAGAAGAAATTGTTGTAAAGACCGATGGAATCTGATTGACAGAGTGAGTGATGAATTACAAAATGAAGTTGATACTTTAAAGTACCAATGACATAACAGAGTTTGGAATCCTAGAGGGAGCAAGTCATTGAGACTTGTGGCTATCACATTATTACAGAAAAGTGACAGACCTCATAGACAGGAGTCTATGGAAACTTCTCTACATGGGGAGTCTGATGCAGGAGCATCAAGCTAAATTTTCATTATTTATTTGTGTGATTTAGGGGGTGAGGTTTTATTTATTTATTTTATAAATTATGTACATTTTAAAATTAATTTGAGAGAAAATGTGAGTGTGAGGATTATTGTAAATTTTATTTTAATAAATTAAGGATATGAGTGGAGTTGAGTTAGGTAGATAATTTAGGGATCAGGAATTCCTTCAATGGAACTCAGTTGAGTCAAATAAGGGATAAATCTATTTTAGGTTTTGGTTGATATTTGTGTGGAGGAAATCATGGATTGGAATTAATTCATAATTGGGTATAAATATGAAGCTTGTGTGAGGATGGAGGACAGAGAGAGACACAGAGAGATAGAGTGAAATGGTGTGAGAGTTTATGTAAAGGGCCAAGAGCCGAGAGGCCAACAATTTTAATATTCGGAAATTGGTTTTGAATCTGTAATTTTCTTGTTTATTTATGAGCAAGTATTTTATTTGTTTCGGCTCACTCTTAATTTTTTGTATTAAATCTAGATAGTTAATATGGGATTTTGTTTCCGGAATTCTGTGTAAAGAGAATACACATTTTATTGTGTGCAAGGATCTGTTTTGTGCAAAATCCCTACATCAAATATAAAAAAGAGTAGAAGAAGTCAATTTCAGCAAGAAAAAATATAAGAAGGATTATGTTGAAGCTCTTGAAGGTGTAATTGAAAAATTAAGGAAGGAGCTTAAAGAAAAGGACCATTGCAGTGAAAAAATATGATAGGAATTTTCAAAAGGGCGAGACAAGCTTTCATGTAGGAAAGAATAACAAAATAGAACCAAAGAATCCTGCAGCAAAGAATGTGACCAACAATAACAGTAAGAAAGGAGAGAGAAAAAAAATCACCAGCAACAGAAAAGTAGAAAATCAAAAGGAGATTTTACATCTAGAAGATCATTTTCTCCTATGGTTGAAGGTAGCAGTTTTCAGGAGAGAAGTCAAAACTCCTTTCCCCCCTTGATGGATGAGATTGAGTGCTTCAACTTTTACAATTTTGGCATGTGGAAATTGCTTCTAGGAGGATAATGCACACATATATGTAGCAATATGATCAACCAAGAGGAGGACCCACATTCATGTATACAAGTTCATTTAATGGTAATTTTTTTATTTGTAAACTATTCGGGCATAAAGCCATTGATTGCACATATAGCGTGAGAAGATGGAGGTTTAGTATGAGCAGAAAAATATCATATCCTTTGGCTACATATCTTGGTCGTATAGAGTGTTATGTGTGACATAATTTTGGGCACATGACCAAGGATTGTAAGATTCCTAGATCGTTGAGGCTTTCTGTTATGAAACCAGCTCCCAAAATAGAAGAAAAGAAAGATCAACACCTTAGAAATAAGCCACTTCGAGGGGGCAACCTCCTTTACATTAAATAAATGAACAATTCTTGGATGATAAAAATGAAAAAACCTCCTTTCTATATATAGGAGTCCACGGGGTCACAATATAATCCTAGCTAGCCTAACAATAATAATGTAAGGTTGTAGAATGGATAAAGGTTGTAGAAGACCCAGGGTATTAATTGTCTCCACTTTATTTTGCTGGAAAACCAAACAGTACGCCAAAAACTATTGAATATCAAATTTAAGGCCATCCCAAAAAAATCTTTCTTCACCCTATGGTAAGTTTTTAAAATTCATGAGTTTCCTCCTAAGGGAGAAGTGTGCAATTCCAAAAGAATCCTTTTTTTAGTTGGGAATTCTTACAAATATATAAGCAATCTTTGTACCACAAGGAATAATTTTTCCAACTAAACGTATCATATTTACAGGGATATTGCTGCAACTTTTGAATGAGTGTCCACACTTCTTCATCCTTTTTCCACTCATCCCTTGCTTTGATTATCCAATCTGGTTGGACAATAGAAATTGCACAATGCAATGCTTCCACCTCTTCATCCTTTCTTGAGAGTGCATCTGCAACAACATTTAGCTTCCCTTGTTTTTAGATGATTTCAAAGTCATAATCCAACATCTTTGTGACCCATTTTTACTGCTCTTCTGAAGACAGTATTTGTTCCAAAAAGTATTTAAGACTATCATGATCATTTTTTACCTTGAAGTGCCTTCCCATTAGCTAAGGTCACTATTTCTTTAGTGCATGTAGTATTGCCAACATTTCCTTACCATAAATAACTTTCTATAAATACTTTCCTTTGATTGGAAGACTTTCAAAAGCAATGGGTCTTCCTTCTTGCATTAAAACAACGCCAATTCCATTTCCTGAGGCATCACATTCCACAATAAAGGTTTTTGTGAAGTCTAGCATAGCTAAGACTGGTGCTAGGCACATTGCCTCTTTAAGATGTTAAAAGGCCTTAGTTTCTTTAGGAGTCCATGAAAATTCATCTTTCTTCAATAATATTGTTAGAGGTGCTGCTGTTCTCCCATAATTCTTAAAAAACTTGCGATAATACCCTGTTAACTCGAGAAATCCTCGCAACTGCTTTATGGTTGTGGAAAATTTTGATTTCTTAATGGCTTTAATTTTGTTAAGGTCTACCTTAACACCCTCATGAGAAACAATATGACCCAGATATTCCACCCCTTATACTCCAAAGAAAAATTTGGAGTTTTTTGCATATAATTGTTGCTCCTCCAATAGTTTGAGCACCCTGTCAACATGTTGAACATGATCCTTCCAAGACCTACTGCAGATTAGTATATCATGAAAAAATACTAACACAAATTTTCTAAGGAAGGGTTTGAAAATGGAATTCATCAACCCTTGAAATGTAGAAGGTGCATTGGTAAGGCCAAAAGGCATGACCAAAAATTCATAATGACCCTCATGAGTTCGAATTTTTTTTTTCAGAATATCTTAAGTCTTCATTCTAATTTGATAATATCCTGAACGAAGATCCAACTTAGTAAAATAAATTTCTCCATGTAATTCATCCAATAATTCATCAATCACAGGAATGGAAAATTTATCTTTAATAGTGAGCTTATTGAGATCCCTATAATCCGGACACATGCACCATGATCCATCCTTCTTGTGCACCAATACTACTAGAGCAGAGAAATAACTTTGACGAGGTTGAATTATACCAAACTCTAACATTTTTGCAATCAAACATTCAATTTCGCTCTTTTGGACATAAGGATATCCGTAAGGCATGATGTTTGGAGGAAAAAATCCTATAATCAAATGAATAACATGATCATGATCACGAATAGGTGGGAGTCTTTTGGGAGTTTCAAACACCTTGGAATGATTTTCCAAGACTTTTTGGAGATATGGAGAAATATATTATTTTGATGTTGGAACTTCTAGTGAGCATAATTGTGAAATTACGCCTCATTGTTATTTATTCAGAATATTTTTCATGACATTAGATCTTACTATCTTTCTCAGCTTCCCTACGATACCTCATAATTCAACTTCCTTTCCTTCCAAAAAAAATTTCAAAAAAAGTTCTTGAAAATTAAAATCTACCATCCCCAAAGATTGTAACCATTGTACTCTTGGTACAACATCAGCACCTCCCATTGGAATGGAAAGTTTTATAATATTTAGTACATATTCCCCCATGGTTAGCTTGATATTATGGCATTTTCCATAGCAATTTATAGTTCCTCCATTTGCAACCATCACTTGACACTCTGGTGCTAGGTATAGGAAGCAATTCAATTCCTTGGCTACCTTACAATGAATAAAATTATGGGTACTACCTGAATCAATAAACACTATTACCTTTTTCTTCTTGGTATGTCCTTCTATATTGAGAGTTTGAGGAGTGGAAATTCCTGCCAATACATTACAGGATATGGACGGATTCATTTCTTCTTTCTCTAAGCTTTTTTCCTGGTGTATATCCTTTTCTTTTGAAGTTTATTTGTCATTTTCTTCCTCCTCTTCACAATCTATGTAAAATAATTTCTTCTCAACATACTTATGACCTTTAGTGTATTTGCTATCACAAGTGTATAAAATCCATTTTTCTCTTTTTTCTTCCAATTTTTGTGGTGTCAACCTTGTAGGTTGTGGAATTCTAGGATTAGAAACACTTCCATCTTTATAGATGTGAGTGGTAGGCTTCCTTTTCGCCGTAATTTTACATTCAATTTTTCTTTCCAACCTGAATGCCTTCTCCAATGTCAGTTCCCAAAAGAAAACCTCATGTTGGATGTTATCCTTTAAAGTCCTTATGAAGACATCAATCATGTTTTCCTCTGGAATATCAGCTACCCTTATATTCAATTTTTGGAAGTCCTCAATGTGCTCCACCACTGAATGCTTTTGTTTAAGATTTATCAATTGGCTAAAGAATGTGTTTCTATTTGTATCCTCATAATGTGTTATCATTTCCTTCGTAAAAATTGACCAAGTGACAATGTCTTTTACGGGAACAAAGCCATCGATACCATACAAATGTATTTTGTTCTAAATATAAAGTTGCAAGGTGTACCTTTTGTGTGTTTTGCACATTATTTAGATTAAAATATTTCTCCATCTGTAGTATCCATGTTACGGGATCCTTGAAATCAAACTTCTCATATCGATCTTTGGAATATGGTGCGTGTTCGATCCAACATTAGAGCTCATGAAATCATGATTAACATTTATTTTGTTCTCATCATGAGTTTCCAATACTAAATTTTCAGCATTAGGAATCATGTCTTGTATCAACTTTCTCAAACCTTCCTTCAAACTTTCCATGTCTTCTTTTAGATCATTCTTCATGTCTTTCATTTTTTCTTCCATGTCTTCCATGCCATTCTTCAAACCAACCATCTTAGCTTCCAGGCCTTTCTTCAAACCCTCCATATTAGCTTCCAAACCTTTCTTCAAACCATCCATATTATCTTCCACTCCATTCTTCAAACCATCCATCTTCGCTTCCACACCTTTCTTCAAAACTTCCATTTCATTTTTTGTTTCTCTTTGCGAGAGCGAAATTTGGTGCACTTGCTTTTGTAATTTTGATATATCATGCTGCACTTCTTCATCTTCATGAGTCATAGTAGAGTATTCTAAGGGCTTAATGGGTGTTGAATTATTTTGAGGGGGATTTTAGAACCAAATACTGATATCTATGCTTCGGTATGCCCTTGGAATCACTTCAAATTGATTTTTCAAACAAGACTTATGCAATTTGAAAAAAATACACACCTTTTCCTTTCTTTTGAGGAGCTCGATATTTAAACTAAATTATCTCTGTACTTTCGGATCTTCAATATCTAAAATTTAGTCTCGTAGTATCCCTCTAAATATTCTTTTGAATGCCATAGTTTTGACCTAATTTAGATGCTTCAAGGAAATGTTGTGCCCCATCTCCCACAATGACCTAATTATGGACTGTTTCGGTAGAGCGAACTTGTACGGCGTGCCCCGTGTCACTGTTTCCTCCTTCAACTCTGAAATTGATACACAAGAAACTAAAGTGTGTGCAAATTTGGCCACTTTTTATAGAATTCCAATTCGATGCTCAGAGAGAGAGTTATGGTGATTTTCCCAAGGTCACCTCTTTTAGATGAAATTCGGGAGCCTGCAAAAAGCCTAATTTACATAGATCATATCTTTGAAAATATTGCGAACCAAGATCTCAATTTTTTAGACGAAGTTCCTTAGGATTTCCGCTTCGCGTGGTAAAAATTTCAGCTTATGAACCTTTGTAGAAAAAAAGTTATAGCAAAAATTCCACGATGACATGTTTGGAGCAGCGAAACCCTAGAATCCAAAGCTTTGATACGAAATGTTATGAAACCAGCTCCAAAAATAGAATAAAATAGAGATCAAAGCCTTAGAAATAAGCCACTTCGAGGGGGAAACCTCCTTTACATTATATAAATGAAAAATTATTGGATGATACAAATGAAAAAATCTCCTTTCTATATATAGGAGCCCATGGGGCCACAATATAATCCTAGCCGACATAACAATAATAATGTAAGGGCACAATAATAACAATATGGGGGTTACAGGGGTACAAAAATAACCATAAGGGGTCTACACTAACAAAAATAAGGGACTACACTAGTAATATAGGGACCTAACACTTTCGGTTAAAAAAAAACAGACAAAAGGGAATGCACAACCAAGGAAACGACTAAGGAACACTTGGAAGAAGGATCAACAACTACGAAGATGTGTCATTTCACTTTGTTCACATGATGAGGATGACATGTGGTATATTGATAGTGGATTCCCACACCATATTTCAAGAGATAGAAACAAGAGTGGTCATGTTGTGTTTGAAGGTAATCAATCAACAAGAGTGTTGGGAAGCGGTAAATCCAATATTGGTGAGAAGAGGACCAATGAAAATAATGTTTGGATCATTGAAGGCATAAATAATAATATTTTGAGTGTGAGCCAAATATTTGATGGAGGTAAGGAACTAATTTTCAAATCCAAAAGTTGCATCATCTTGAAAGAAGGTTCAAAGAGAGTGATTTCCAAGGGAATCAAGACACCAGATAATGTGTATGTGTTGAAGGGAAGAGTGAAGAGTAAAACGATACCAGGGAAGTAATATTCCTCATTAGATTCAGAGTAGGAGAGATCAAACCCTACTACAATGAGATCAAACCCTACTACAATCCATTCTTTCATGTTAGATCTATTTGACTGCAACAATATGTATGAGAGTAGCATGGTCTAAGGGGGAGCATTTGAAGTTTGAGGAGTTCGAGCATCAATGAATTTTGATCCATTTCTTCCATGCTTTTTCATAATGGTCAGATCACTTCATATGAGATATATCATGCGTAGGGACAGTTATGTTTTTTCTAGGCTTCTTCTTTATGTTTACTTCTTTTCACTCGTTATTTTTGTAGCTGATGTATTTATTGTGTATGAGTGGAAAAGACATGTATATCAGTCTTGTTACAACATCCATTGATCATGTTTTAACTATCATAGCATGGAGACAATGTGGAAATGGCATGCATATGTGACTTAACACTTGGAAAAACCATGTGAAGGTTTTCATATGTAATTTGTGATGAGCCTCAGTATTGCAACAAGAATGTTGCAACTCCCAAGGCTACCAACTTTAGTTATCAACCCGGGTTTCATACAAACTTAAGAGGTATTTACACTATATGTGAAGCATAAAATGTGTCCTTATTTTTTTGATTTGATGTAATTGAGTGAATGTCATGAAATCAAAGCCTAAACTAATTGAATAAATATAAGTGTTGCATGGAAAACAAATTAATCTTAGGCAAGAACAACAATTTGTAACTGAAATCATAAGAGCATGAATTCAAATAAATAGACCTAATATACTTTGTAAAAATGAATTTCATAAGTGGTTTTATTCATCCTCAATAATGTATTTATATCCTAGGATTCATGATTCAAGCCTAGGAGACAAAACCAAGTTTTGGGAGAAAATCTGGTCGAGTTCACACGTGCTACAGGGAGTTATGTTTTGGAGATAGCTCACCTAATGAATAACTAAATAAAATGAAAATTGGATGGGAATTGTTTTTTTATTAAGTATTATTTCTTAGGTCTCCATTCCAAGTTGAATAACTCCATAATACCGTTGTTCACACATGCTAAAAAATAATAAAAAATTAATACTCTAAAATCTAGAAATTCAAGAACTAGTGAGCTAGTTAATCTATCAAATGGATAACCTAATAAACATAAAATGAAATGGGGTAGCTTTTTATATTAAATTTAAAATTATTATGACCTAATACAAGTGGAATCAATTCAAATTAAGCTCATTAACCGATTCTAAAAAATAGCAGAAATTTACTACTATTTCGCTACAAGGCATTTCCAGAAATCTTATATTCGTGAACTAGTAACCAAATCCAAGTAGCTTAATGATTAAGATGACCTTCCAAAGTTATTATAGGGATGAATAATGCTTTTTAATATGTAAAAAACCTGTAAAATAACTCACTTCAATCATTTAACACAATCCTACAACAGGAAAAGAAATCATACTAAATACATAAATATGCAAAACAGAAATGAGAGATACATGTGAATAAGAAGTGAAAAGAAAATAAGGAAATTGTGGAAGAGGGCTCTGAGGCTCTTGGGATGGCCAAGCCCAAGGAATACTCAGATTCATATGGAAGAAACGAACTCTTACAAGCTAAAAATGGCACCAAACTTCATTATTGAATCAGTCTAAGTACATCCATGCAAGAAAAGAAAGTGGAGCTGAGAAACAACAAGTTTTCTCCACAATAAGACTAAAAAATACATTCCCATAAAGGCCAATTCAAATTGGCACTTATATAAAATTATGAGGAAGCATTCTCCTTGAAAGGAGGAAGCTTTCCCCTCCAAAATCCCTCAAATAGTGGATCTAGTTCCCAACACTAGGAGTTTGTAGTAAATGATAGGGAACACATTCCTAGATTTTCTCAATCATAAGAGTTCTAGAATCTCTCAATAATTTCATTATATTTTGTTCATTTATTCTCCAATATTGATCCTCCTGTAGTAGGGATCAAGTCCTTAAATTATCTCCTTCTCAAAATCTTCATAATCTTCCCAATATTCTCACAATATCCTTCAAAAGTAAATAATATTAGGCACAAATATGCAATTATCTCTAAAACTTCCTAAGAACATATTAAAGCTTTAAAAAAAATATTAAGTGTAGAAGGAGAGATTTAATATATCCTTCATGTGCCTAAGAAATATTGTATGGACCTTAATTTATGTCTAATTTAGAAGCCTGTCATACCCCCCTACTGAAACTATTGCTTATCCTCTGAGCAACCTATTCATCCTCCTTGCCCTGTGGTTCTTCATGTATGTTGGCATATTTCATTCTTTGTTTATTGGTCCACGTGTTTATCCTCCTCTTGATTTTCTTGCTAATCTTATGTTTGCATTTATTCCCCTATCTCAGTTTCTCATTGAACTTCTAATGTAGGTTCATGTTGCTTCTTTCTCTCAAGTGATTCTTCAACTATAATGGGTCCTATTTTCTAGGGTAACACATTCCTTTTGGTTCATATTCTTGTCCACTTGGATCTTGTAAATTGGTTGCAACCTCAAGTGCAAGCTAATCATCATAACCCCTTAGATTTTCAAAGAATCTCATCTCACTGCAATTTTAGACAATGGTAAGCACTACAGGATGTTGATGGATTCTCTCTATGCCGATGGGTTTTCTCCTTTTAAATCCTCCCCCCATATTTGCTGACTATGAATTCTATGAATTTTATGTGAAAAGCTAGCATGGAACATTTTAGGGCTAATATTCGCAGGTGGGCTAATTTTCCATAATTTTTCCAAAAAAAAGATTCGTCGATTTTCATTTTTTTATAAAAATGATTTGCCCAAATTTTAATATATAAAATTATTTTACCTTAAAATTCGCCAAAATTATATAGAGAGTATATATAAGATCATTATAAATTTGAATAATTTTGAAAATACATCAGTAAACATTTTATAATTTCCATATTAGGGACTAGTGAGATTTGCCAATTTTTTAAACTTGAAGATAATTTTCCATCCTTAAAATTTTCCATGAAAGCTAGGGTCTTACTTGTACCACTCAGTTTTTTATTTTTAGTAGTTTATGTGTCGTTGACACCTCTCACAACACACTTGAATTTTTCCCCTAATGCATTTACATTTGAACCTTTGTAAAACTTCTCTCAAAAGAAAAAAAAAACAAGCAATCTCATGAAAAACAAGAGGTTCTATAGGAAACAGAGTTTCCCGTAGTAGCTCTGAGGTTTCCTCTAACAGATTTGAAAAAGGAATAATTTTGATAAGGGTGACATCATTTTTCAACTGCAAGATTGAATTTTGGATTCTTGGACATGACACATCATACTATTCATTAAAATTGTATGAACACCCTTGACTAGTAATCTGAATTATTTTTGCTCATAAAATTCTGAAATTGAAAACACTTAACACATAACCCTTTCTTCTTATAGAGGGTGAAATGATGGTGAATAACCTAAAGCAAAATAAAGGAATGATGTGAAACAAATCTACTAACTTGGATACCTTTCACTCTTGGACCATTATGCAACCCAAACTGCACGTAGAAAATTCTTTGCGGCTCTATTGTGTCTCTTTGTACCTTTTAGCAATTAATTAATCATTGTCCAACATCCTAGTAGAAATTTTTTTCTCTTGCTGCCCTTTGTTAGCTTCTTGTAGAAGATTTGTCTTTCCTGTAGAAAATATGTTCTTCCTATAGAAAATTTGTTTTTCCTGTAACAAATTTTGTTCATGTATCATCTCTATTTCGCGTGCAAAGAATAATATTTGCATGCCAAGAGGTGGTGGGTCCACCTTTGTTTTTTCATTTTTTCTCTTTTTTTCAATTTTTTTTCATTGCATGAAAAATAAACTCGGAGATATTTCTTTTTTATCTGAGTTCTCCCTCAGTTACCCCTTGGCACTCCTTGTCTTCCATCACAACTAACTACCTACTACCCAGTTTCTCAAGTCCTCTTCACTTTTGTCTTGTTACTCTCCCACATGTGTGTGTGTCTTGGTGGAAAAGTGAAGCTGATTGCTAGATAAGGCTGAGGATGCTCTGCTATTGATTTTGGCTATATAAAATTTTTCCTTCATACACTTTTAATGTTTTCTTAAGCTAGAATAGATTCAAAGAAAGGGTTAGATGAATCCATACTTGAGTCTTAACCTTGATGTGTTTTTGTAGGTGATATTGAGGTTCTTGATATGATTGTTGAAGCTGCCTTTGGTGGTTCCGAAGCTACTACTAATGATACTAAATCTGAATGTGATAATCTATGAGAGGTCATATTGCTGAAAACCTTGAATTTGGAGGTTGCCTAGGTTTTGTTGTTGTTGTTGTTGTTGCTGCTTCACATCCCTGATTAAATGTCGCTGCTGAGATGATCATGATGTGAGTGTTGTAGTTGTTGATTGACATGATGCTTGGATGCTTGAGATCGGCCAAATACATCATGACAGCAGAGGGAGTTGACTCTTTTTTTATTTTTGGTGCATGTCTTCAGAATTTGATTGTACCTTTACTAATACCTTTGTTGTATGTTTGTAGGTGCATCTCTGATGTCTAGGTTGCTTCTGCTGGTCAAATTCCTCCCTGGAGTGTCATAGCCTATTCATATTTACCTCACAAATTTTCATGTCTTATTGGACGATCGATAAAACCACTTACAATGCTTTCTGGTGATTACACAGGTTTTCTAGAGGAACATGTTTCCTTCTTGTAGAATTTATTCTCTGTATTTATTTTAACTTCCAATATGCATGGGGCGATGAGGGAGAGTGTGGTAAGATTAAGAAGGATTAGTGTGGTCTTAGAAGAATGATGTGAAGGAAATGGGGGTTACAAGGGTACAACAATAACAATAAGGGGGTTACACTAGTAATATAGGGACCTAACATGCCCCTCCCCTTCAAACGTGTTGTCCTCAACGCTTGAGTAGCTCTGGATGCTTATGTATAAAATTCTCATCCTCCCATGTTGAATATTTAGTGGGTAAGTTCTTCCACTTAATGAGATAATCTGAAATTGATCGATTTCGTAGCTTTCAAGTTCTTGTTTCCGTGTCTACTTTAGGTTCCAATATGATTTTTCCTTCCTTGTCAAGTTCTGGCAATATTGTTTGAACTAGAAGTTTGTCACCTATAACCTTATTTAAGCATGAAACATGGAAAACTGGATGCACTTGAGAAGAAGCAAGAAGCTCCAATTTGTATGCCATAGTACCAATCTTTTGCAACACCTTGTAAGGACCATAGTACTTTGGAGATAATTTATTATCCTTCTTAGCTTGCTTGAGGGAAATTTGTTTGTATGGTTGTATCCATAAAAATACCCAGTCTCCTACATCAAAACTTCTCTCGTTGTGACGTTGATCTACCTATTGTTTCATTCGAATTTGTGCCAAATTTAGGTTATCCTTTAAGAGTTGGAGAACTTGTTGTTGATGCTCGATGTGATCTTCCACTTATTGAACCTTAGAATTTTCTCTTAAAGTGATGTGATGGACAGTGGATGATATCCATAAAGTGTCATAAATGGGGTCATTTTTGTTGTAGTATGGAAGGAAGTGTTATACCACCATTCAGCCAGAGGTAACCACTTGACCCATTGTTTTTGTTTATCAGATACAAAACAACGAAGATATCCTTCCAAACATTTGTTCACTATCTCAGTTCGCCCATAGGATTGAGGATGATAAGATGAACTATGAGCTAGTTGAGTACCCAAACAAGAAAATAATTCCATCCAAAAATTTCCAGTAAAAATGGGATCTCTGTCGCTTACAATAATCTTTGGGTTTCATGTAGCTTTTGAATTGTTTCCATAAATGTAGTAGCAATTGTACTTTGTTTAAATGGATGAGATAATGCACAAAAGTGTGCATACTTGTTAAGTCTATCAACTACCACCATGATGACACTCTTTCCTTCGGAATTAGGTAAACCTATGATAAAATCCATTGAAATCTCCTCCCAGCGTTGACTTCGAATGGATAAAGGATGTAGAAGACTCGGGGTCTTAATTGTCTCAACTTTATTTTGCTGGAAAACCAAACATTCCGCCACAAACTTTAGAATATCGAATTTAAGGCCATCAAAAAAAAAATCTTTCTTCACCCTGTGGTAAGTTTTTAAAAATCTCGAGTGACCTCCTAAGGGAGATGTGTGCAATTCCAAAAGAATATTTTATTTTAGTTGGGAATTATTACAAATATATAAGTGATATTTGTACTATAAGGAATCATTTTTCCAACTAAATGTATTATATGTACTAGAATCTTGCTGCAAATTTTGAATGAGTGTCCAAACTTCTTCGTCCTTCTTCCATTCATACCTTTCTTTGGTTATCCAATCTGGTTGGATAATATAAATGGCACAAAGCAATTCTTCCACCTATTGATACTTTCTTGAGAGTGCATCTACAACAAAATTTAGCTTCCCTTTTTTGTAGGTGATTTCAAAGTCATAACCCAATATCTTTGTGACCCATTTTTTTCTTCTCTTCTAAAGATAGTCTTTGTTCCAAAAAGTATTTAAGACTGTCATGATTAATTTTTACTTTGAAATGTCTTCGCATTAGGTAAGGTCGCTATTTATTTAGTGCATGCAGTATTGCCAACATTTCCTTCTCATAAATATTTTTCTGTAAATACTTTCCTTTGATCGGATGACTTTCAAAATAAATGGGTCTTCCTTCTTGCATTAAAACCACACCAATTCCATTTCTGAAGGAATCACATTCCACAATAAAGGTTTTTGTGAATTCTAGCATAGCTAAGACCGGTGCTAGGCACATTGCCTCTTTAAGATGCTCAAAGGCCTTAGTTGCTTCAGGAGTCCATGAAAATGCATCTTTCTTTAATAACATTGTTCATTAGGGGATTTTTGAGGTCTAAAATGAGCCTCCTAAGGAAATTATAAAATAATAGTGGAACTAATAAAGTAAGATTTGATTACATCATCAAATTCTAGAGGGAAAAAACAAAAAAATACTTTTTCAACTCATATTTTCAACTTATCTTCCTATGGGTTTACTCAAATTTCAAGAGGGAACACTCGTTGGATGAAAAATTTGATTCTTCATCCAAGGAGTACCCATGTTGCATACTTTCAATGGACCTTGATACACAAAAAATGATAAATACATGAAAATTGTGATGCAATAATGTTTTTTCATGTATTTCTCATTTTTCATGTAGGAGGTTCCATTGAAAGTATGCAACATGGGTACTCCTTGGATGAAGAATTAATTTTTTCATCCAACGAGTACTCACGCTCAAAACCTGAGTAAAACCTTAGGGAGATAAGTTGAAAATACAAGTTGAAAAAGTGGTTTTATTATTTTATTTTATTTTAATCTTTATACTTTTAAAGCCCAAAAATGGTGAATCTTCCCCCATGGTTGACATCATCATCTTAAATCCTATGGGTTCTTATAAAATTTATTTTGGTTGTACATTTTTCCTAGGAGAACCATTTTAAACCTCAAAAGTTCTCTAATGAGAGGAGTTGTTATTCTCCCATAATAACAAACTCACGATAATATCCTGTTAACCCAAGAAATCCTCGCAACTGCTTTATGGTTGTGGGGACTTTCCATTCCTTAATGAATTTAATTTTGTTATGGTCTACCTGAACACCCTCATAAGATACAATATGACCCAGATATTCCACCTCTTGTACTCCAAAGAAACATTTGGAGGTTTTTTCATATAATAGTTTCTCTTCCAATAGTTTGAGCACCTTGTCAACATGTTGAACATGATCCTTCCAAGACCTAGTGTAGATTAGTATATCATCAAAAAATACTAACACAAATTTTCTTATGAAGGGTTTGAAAATGGAATTCATCAACCCTTGAAATGCAGAAGGTGCATTGGTAAGGCCAAAAGGCATGAACAAAAATTCATAATGACCCTCATGAGTTCGAAATTCTGTTTTCGGAATATCTTTATTCTTCATTCTAATTTGATGATATCCTGAAAGAAGATCCAACTTGGTAAAAGAAATTTCTCCATGTAATTCATCCAATAATTCATTAATCACAGAAATGGGAAATTTATCTTTAATAGTGATATTATTTAGCTCGTTATAATCTAGACACATGCACCAATATCCATCTATCTTGTGCACCAATACTACTAGAGCAGAGAAAGAAATTTGACTAGGTTGAATTATACTAGCCTCTAAAATTTCTGCAATCATATGTTCAATTTCTCTCTTTTGGACATAAGGATATTTGTAAGGCCTGATGTTTTGAGGAAAACTTCCTGGAATCAACTTAATAACATGATAATGATCACGAATAGGTGGGAGTCCTTTGGGAGTTTCAAACACCTTGGAATGATTGTCCAAGGCTTTTTGGAGATCTAGAGAAATAGATCATTTTGATGTTAGAACTTCTAGTGAGCATAATTGTGCAATTACGCCTCGTTTTTCTTTCTTCAGAAGATTTTTCATGACATTAGATCTTATTAACTTTCCCGACTTGCCATCTATACCCCGTAATTCAACTTCCTTTCCTTCCGAAAATGTTTTCAAGAAAAGTTCTTGAAAATTAAAAGCTACAATCCCCAAAGATTGTAACCATTGTACTCCTAGTACAACATGAACACCTTCCATTGGACTATTAACTACATATTCCCCCATGGTTAGCTTAATATTATGGAATTTTCCGGAGCAATTTATAGTTCCTCCATTTATAGCCATCACTTGACATTCTAGTGCTGGGTATAGGAAGCAATTCAATTCCTTGGCTACCTTACAATGACTAAAATTATGGGTACTACTCGAATCAATAAACACTATTAGATTTTTCTTCTTGATATGTCCTTCTATCTTGATATTTTGAGGAGTGGTAATTCCTGCCAATGCATTACATGATATGGTCGGACTCATTTCTTCTTTCTCTAGGGTTGGTTCCTGGTGTATATCCTCTTCTTTTGAAGTTTCTTGTTCGTTTTATTCCTCCTATTCACAATCTATGTAAAATAATTTTTTCTCAGCACACTTATGACCTTTATTGTATTTTCTATCACAACTGTAGAAAATCCCTTTTTCTCTTTTTTCTTCCAATTGTTGTGGTGTCAACCTTGTTGGTTGTGGAAGTCTAGGAGTAACAACACTTCCTTATTTATAGATGTGAGTGGTAGGATTTTTTGTCGCCATAATTTTACATTCAATTTTTCTTGCCAACCTAAATGCCTTCTCCAATGAATCAAGTTCCCAAAGGAAAACCTCATGTTGGATGTTATCCTTTAAAGTCCCTATGAAGACATCAATCATGTGTTCCTTTGGAATATCATTTACCCTTATATTCATTTTTTGGAATTCCTCAATGTGCTCCACCACTGAACCCTTTTGTTCGAGATTTATCAATTGGCTAAAGAAGGTGTTGCTCTTTGTATCCTCATAATGTGCTATCATTTCCTCCGTAAAAATTGACCAAGTGAAAATATTTTTACGGGAGCAAAGCCATCGATACCATACAAATGTATTTTGTTCTAAATATAAAGTTGCAATGTGTACCTTTTGTGTGTTTTGCACATTATTGAGATCAAAACATTGCTCCATCTATAGTATCCATGTTATGGGATCCTTGCCATCAAACTTCCTCATATCGATCTTTGGAATATGGCGGGTCTTCAATCCAACATTAGAGTTTATGAAATCATGATTAACATTTATTTTGTTCTCATCTTCAATTTCCTCTACTAACTTTTCACCATTAGGTAACATTTCTTGTATCAACTTTGTCAAACCTTCCATGTCTTCTTTTAGATCATTCTTCATGTCTTTCATGTTTTATTTCATTTTTTCTTCTATACCATCAATCTTAGCTTCCATGTATTCCATGCCATTCTTCAAACCATCCATTTTAACTTCCACGCCTTTTTTCAAACCATCCATATTTTCTTACATGGCTTTCTTCAAACCATACATATTAGGTTCCATGCCCTTCTTCAAACCATCCATCTTAACTTCCACGCCTTTCTTTAAAATGTCCATTTCATTTTTTGTTGCTCTTTGTGAAAGCGAAATTTGGTGGACTTGCTCTTGTAATTTTGATATATCATGTTGCACATCATCATCTTCATGAGTGATAGTAGAGCATTCTGAGGGATTACTTGGTGTTGAATTTTTTTTAGGGGGGCATTTTAGAACTTGCTACTGATATCTATGCTTCAATATTCCCTTGGAATCTCTTCAAACTGATTTTTCAAACAAGACTTATGCAATTTGAAAAACAAATACACACCTTTTTATTTCTTTTAAGGAGCACTATATTGAAACTGAATTATCTCTGTGATTTTGGATCTTCAATATCTAAAATTTTGTCCTGTAGTGGCCCTCTGAATCTTCTTTCGAATGCCATAGGTCTGACCTAAGTTGGATGCTTCAAGGAAAATTTATGCCCAATCTCCCACAATAAACTAATTATGGACAGGTTCAGTAGAGAAAACTTGTAGGGCATGCCACATGTCACTGTTTACTCCTTTGGCTCTGAACTTAATATACAAGAAACTATAGTCTGTGTAATTTCGGCCACTTTTTACATAATTCCAATCCGATGCTCAGAGAGAGAGCTATGACAAGTTTCCCAAGGTCACCTCTTTTAGATGAAATTCAGGAGCCTAAGAAAACCCTAACTTCCATAGATCATATCTCCGAAAATATTGCGAATCAAGATCGAAATTTTTTACAAGACGTTCCTTAGGATTTCAGCCTCTCGTTGTATAAATTTCAGCTTTTGAACCTTTGTAGAAAAAACGTTATAGCAAAAATTCTATGATGACCTGTTTGGAGAAGCGAAACCCTAGAATCCAAAGCTCTGATACCAAATGTTACGAAACCAACACTAAAAATAGAAGAAAAGAGAGATCAACACCTTAGAAATAAGCCACTTCGAGGGGGAAACCTTCTTTACATTACATAAATGAACAATTCTTGGATGATACAAATGAAAAAACCTCCTTTTTATATATAGGAGTCCATGGGGTCACAATATAATCCTAGTCGACCTAACAATAATAATGTAAGTGCACAATAATAACAATATGGGGTTTATAGCCCCAAGGGTTAGCTAAATCAATTGAGTCCACGTTATTAAGTACTTTGTCAGTTGGGAGGTCAGGATCGAATCTCCTTGGCGCCCATGGGGTTAGGCCTCGCATCTATGGTTGATGATAGATTCCCTCGGGAGGGTCTATAGTGATTTTCAGACCATGGATGTAACTAGGTTCATGTGTGCGGGCACATGGATTCGTGAACCACCATGAATATATATATATATATATATATATATATATATATATATATATATATATATATATATATATATGGGGGTTACATGGATACAACAATAACAATAAGGGGTCTACACTAACAATAATAAAGGAATACACTAGTAATATAGGGACCTAACAACCACCTAATTGTGAACCACCAGTAGCAGCAGCCAAAGTTAGGTTTTCCAAATCTTTTGAATATGATTTTGCAATCATGCTTAGGTAAAGAACATCTCTTACCTTAGAAGACATGCAAAATAATATTATAGAAGTCGAAGCCAATAGGTCAACATCAGCTAAAATTAAAGCTAAGGTTGAAAAAGCAAAAAGGAAAATGAAAGCTAAGGATGTTGGCTTCTTCTCATAAAATTCTAAAAATGAAGATCAAAAGATTGATGAAATAATGTCATTACTCAGAAAACTTTCGAACAAGATATATACGATAGAAACTCAGCCTAGAATAGTTCAAAAAATTATTGCTAGACCTCAAACTCAATATAGGAGAGCACCCCAACCCAAAATTTTTCAAAGGCCAAATACTAAATAAAAAATTCAACCTTCTTTGTTGATTGATGATCAATAACCGGAAGACAAAACCCTTATGATCATTGAGGATATCAATAATATTTGTAATTCATCTGTTCAAAATTCCATTGTCTCTCTTCCTCTAAATCAACATCCTCAGGAAAATCAAGAAAACTCACAATTTTCTAAATATCAAGCCTTTTCTAAATTTTTAATTGCAGAATAGAATAAAAGATATGATTTAGGGCCAAGTTCAAGGCTTGGTAGGCCTCCTAAAAATCTCGTTTTAAATGAAACACAAATCAAATCTTCTGAAACTCAAACAACAACAATTCAACCATTAAATCAGTTAATTGAGACAATATCAATTGATAAAATTGTTCTAACCCCCTTCAATGTTGAAAGAGAATTAGAAAGAGTTAAAATAACCATTCCATTATCTGAACTTTCAAATAACCCGGGCTATAAAAATGGATTCAAAATTCAAGTTTCGGTGCTGAAGGAGATGTAATAATCCTACAAGATGAAAAAACTTGAGTAGTATTTGTTCCTAGTTCAAAAATAATTGATGAAAATGTACCACCCTTTTATGTTACTTTAAAGTTCCATGGTTTTTTATTGTAAAATTACATGTTAGATTCTGCAGCCTCCAATATTCTGATGCCAAAAGTTATTATGGATCAATTGAATTTGGAAATCACCCGATCTTATCATGATCTATACATTTTTTATTCTAAGAAAGTACCACGTCTTGGACTTATAAAATATCTAATGGTAATGTTAGCTCAAATACCTGTGAAGAGCCTGGTATTAGACACTATGGTCATTGATATTCCTCCCAAGTTTGGAATGTTGTTATTGAGATCATGTTGTGCCTGTAGAAATTTGCTGAATAATGATTAATTATCCACCGAGACTATCCTGATCACATACAATTCGAATTTATATGTGATCAAGATAGTCTCGGTGGATAATTAATCATTATTCAGAAAATTTCTACATGGTATCGGAGCTATTGAAGCAGAGATTGATCATCACAGTGATTACAAACTTATTTTGGTAGACAGATTCTGCATGCGGGCCAGGTAGCCTCCGGATTCATCTTTCTTCGGAAAGTGAAAGGTCTAGTAAACGCCCCTTGCAGTCAATCTTTGTGCTAGAAATAATTTGTTCTCACAGATCTAGAGCGGTTGAGCTTTGAGGTGGAATTCGAAATTTTGCAGCAGTTTTGTTTTCTTGGTGCCGGTGTTGAAAATGTCTTTCAACGGTTTGCGACTCGAATATGCTCTTGAAGGCAGTTCGAATTAGGTTTCATGGAAGGATCGCATGGAGGCAGTATTAGAAGATAATGGTCTGAAGGAGTTAGTAGTTACGGATGTCCAAAAGCCCACTGATCCTGCTGAAGTCGAAGCATGGCAAAAGAAGATGGCGAAGTGTCGAAGGATCCTGTTGGAGGGCGTCAAGGATCATATTGTATCCAGCCTGCATGGAAAGGATACTCCATATTTAATGTGGAAAGCTTTGACGGATCTATTCCAGAGTAAGAGCGACCAAAGGAAGCTGGCGCTCAAAGATAAGCTCAGGAACATCAAGATGGAGAAGGGCGACATTATCGCCAAATACCTCACGAAGTTCACTCAGTGCAGAGATGAGCTGGGAAGTGTGGGGGTGACTGTCGAAGACGAGGACATGGTCGACCTGGCTCTCCTTGGTCTTACGAAGGCTTGGCACTCATATCAAGATAGTGTCAATGGTCGGGAGAAGCTGCCGGGATGGGAGCGCCTTTGGGCGGATCTCATGCAGGAGGAGATAAGGAGGACTACTCGTGATGGATCTTCATCAAAGGGAGCTGATGAAGAAAATTGCACTTTGGTGGCCAAAGCAAAGAAGGGAAAGGGTAAGAAAACCTCTCATTCTGGTGCAAAGGGAAAGAAGCAGGATATGGCGAAAGTGAAGTGTTTTCACTGCCATGATCACGAACATTATGCTACCAATTGTCCAAAGAAGAAGAAGAACAAGCAAGCAGGAAGATCTGCAGATGGAGAAGCCTTGGCTTCACAGTTCGAGCTTGAATTTTCACTGATTGCATGCTTGGTTTCAAGTGTGATGGGATCGGTGTGGTTCTTGGACAGCGGTGCGTCATTTCATATGACGGGAGATCGGGAGTTGTTCTCAGATCTGGAGAAAAAAGATTTGGGTGTGCACATCGAGATGGGCGATGATGGTAGATACAATGCGACTGGTATCGGTACCGTATCCTTTCAGAGGGAGTCTGGTAAACCCTTTGTATTAAAGGATGTCATGCATGTACCTGGATTGAAGAAGAACCTGATTTCAGTAGCGATGTTGGAGGATAAGGGGTATGATGTGGTCTTCAGCGAAGGAAAAGCCTTCCTGCGCAGTAAGACTACTAGAGAGACCCGGAAGATAGGGGTTCGAACTCAGAACCTTTATCAGTTGCAGGTAGATGACTGCGCAGCTATGGCATGCAAGGCAGAAGAAGTGGTGAGCCGGGATGATGAGGGAGAACTATGGCACAGGAGATTGGGCCATCTTCACCATGGAGCTTTGAAGATTCTGCAGCAGATTTCTACTGGACTTCCTAAGGGCACCCTTGCGCAGTCAGATCAGTGCAAGGGGTGTACTTTGGGGAAGTATGTGAAAGCCACCTTTCACGAGAAGGATAGTCGCGCCACGAAGATCCTTGAGAGAGTTCACACAGACGTGTGTGGTCCTTTCTCAGTTGCTTCGACAACAAAGCATAGGTATTATGTGATCTTTGTTGATGATTTCTCTCGAAAGTGCTGGATCTTCTTCATGCAGAAGAAGAGCGATACATTCGCGAAGTTCTGTGAGTTTAAAGCACTGGTCGAGAAGGAGTCGGGGAAGAAGGTGATTGCTCTAAGGAGTGATAACGGTGGTGAATTCATCTCGGGTGAATTCAAGGAGTTCTGCAGCGCAGAAGGGATTCGGAGAGAGCTCATCGCACCCCATAACCCACAGCAGAACGGGGTGGCTGAGCGGAAGAACAGAACGATCGTGGGTGCTGCACGGGCGATGTTGCATGATCAGGGCCTACCCCTTCACTTGTGGGGTGAGGCATGCAATACAGCAGTGTATGTGCAGAACCGTTGTCCTCACAAGGTTCTTGGCATGAGTACACCGGAGGAGGCTTATTCTGGCAAGAGGCCTGATATTTCCCATTTGCGGATTTTTGGTTCTCCTGTCTACATGCATGTGATGAAGGATGCGAGAAGGAAGCTGGATCCGACCGTTGAGGTTGGAATATTTGTGGGGTACACTGATACACCTCACAACTATCGGGTGTATTTGTCAGACAGTCGCAAGACTGTTGTGCGACGGGATATAAAATTTCAGGAGGAGAAAGCCATGCAGTGTTCGCTTGAGAGGGAGCTACACTTGCATGCAGATGAGGAGCTGTTAGTTCCTAAGGAGGAGCTTCCGGATGTGGATCGGCCACAAGAGGAGGTTCAGGAGGTGGAAGAAACCACCCAGGCAGCGCCAACCATCAGAGGGCGCATGCGCACTACAGAAGCTGAGCGACTGGCTCGGGATGCAGAGAAGGTTGTAGGACCACCTACAGCACAGCACAGACAGAGGCAGTCACCGGATCGGTACACTGGATACATGGATCTTGTGAGTCAATGTGTTGTGACGGAGCCATCCTCTTTTGAGGAAGCTGTGGAGGAACCCGCATGGGTTGATGCCATGATCGAGGAATATGATTCGATCGTCAGGAACAGTGCATGGGAGATTGTCCCAAGACCAGTGGGGAAATCAGTGGTGGGTTTGCGATGGATCTACAAGGTGAAGCAGGCAGCTGACGGGAGTGTGGAGAAGTACAAGGCGAGATTTGTCGCCCGTGGCTTTTCACAGATCGAGGGGATTGACTATGAGGAGACTTTTGCACCTGTCGCAAGGTACTCTTCCATACGGACGATCCTTGCTCTCTCAGCGCAGATGGGGTGGCACATTCATAAGATGGATGTGAAGACTGCGTTCCTCAATGGAGTTATTGAGGAAGAGGTGTACATAGAGCAGCCTGAAGGTTTTGAGATCTTCAGCAGTGAGTCGCATGTGTGCCGACTCAAGAGAGCACTGTACGGGCTGAAGCAAACACCTCGTGCTTGGTACACTCGGATAGACAACTACTTCACCGGGCTTGGATTCTCCAAGAGTGAGGCGGATCCAAACCTGTACTAGATTTTGGTGGAGGGGAAGCTGTTGATCATTGTACTGTATGTAGATGATCTGATTTTGACTGGCGATGAGAAATTGATACTTTCATGCAACGAGGATCTTGCACGAGAGTTCGAGATGAAGGACTTGGGCATCCTTCATTATTTCCTGGGATTGGTGATTTGGAAGCGCAGCAGAGGACTGTTTGTTTCTCAGGGCAAGTATGCCCGAGAGATTCTGGAGAGGTTCAACATGCAAGGCTGCAAGCCTATTGACACTCCTCTTCCTGGTGGTTGGAGGAAGGAGGATGCTACTTCAGCGGAGGTAGTGGATGCCACTGTCTATCGACAGTTGGTGGGGTCGCTTATGTATCTGGTCAATACACGACCCGATATATGCTATGCAGTTAAACAGCTTTCGCAAGCTATGGTTAAGCCTACCAAGCTCTTTTGGAAGGCAGGCAAGCATGTATTGCGCTATATTAGAGGCACATCGGGATATGGTCTGTGGTACAGACAGGAGGATGGAGCGAAGCTTTCTGGCTTCACTGATGCAGATTGGGCAGGGAGCCCAACGGACCGGAAGAGCACATCTGGAGGAGTTTTCAACATTGGGTCGACAGCAGTTTCCTGGTACAGCAGGAAGCAGAGATCCGTGGCACTCAGTTCAGCAGAGGCCGAGTACATGGCAGCAAGCTTGGCTGCATGCGAGGCTATTTGGATGAGGAAGATCCTCGTTGGATTGTTCGGGTTGCATTTGGAGCCTACAGTGATTTACTGTGATAACCAGAGTTGCATTAAAATCTCGGCTAATCCAGTATTTCATGATAGATCCAAACACATCGACATCAGGTACCATCATATCAGAGATTGTGTTCAGCGGAGAATCATGATGCTTTCATATGTTCCCACGGAGGATCAAGATGCCGACATCCTAACGAAGGCGCTCACCAGGAGCAAGTTCGAATTCCACAGAGGCAGGATAGGGGTTGAAGATAATACATATCTTTCTGAAAGGGAGTGTTGAAAATGCAGCAAGATGATGGAGCTTAGTGAAATGAAGTCGCCTTCACTAAGTGGGCCCGCAGGCAAATTCTGGCGCAAAGTCTATTTTTAGACTATGTCTGTTTTTAGACATATGGAGCATGGTCCAGGGGTTGCAGTATGTTATTCTTGGAGTATTGGTCATGTTGGTAAAAATAGATGGACCTCTATTTTTGTGACCTATAGGTCGATAGGTCGATGTCTATTTTTAGACTGCCTATCCTAAAAATAGGGAAGTCAAATATTATTGACCCTTAATAATATTTGGACTCTAAACAGCAGTTTACTCTCTTGGAGAACTTCAGTTCGAGCCTTGGAAGTGGCTCATGCATCTGACAGAGGAATTACGCTATTCCCAAGGGTTTGGTGAGCACATGCATGGTTGACTTCAGTTAGGACTTCAGTGGCAGAAGTTTGGTGGAGTTAATGAGACAGCTAGTGGAGTTGTGTTCGGTTTAATTTAGTTGAACTGGTTGAGATTAGTTTAACTAGCTAATCGATTACTTATGAGTGGAGTGAATTAAATATTATTTAATTCATTAATTAGTAACTCATTATTCAACTCAAGAACACATCAGTTCACTACAGTGCATGATCAGTTCAGTGGAGACCAGTGAAAGAGGTAGATGAAAGGGTGGAGTTAGCTATCAGTGGCGACATCAGTTGTGCATGAGATTTGCACCACACTTGGAGAAATTTCCCATGATGATTGCGCTGTCAAGCCAAGGAGATTCGAACCTTGGATCTCTATATAGACAGGCCATGATTGCGCAATAGAGGCAAGGCAATTGGCGGTGAGTTTTGAACCAGTAACCTGTTCAAAAATGAGCTAGTTTGTGTCTAACTTCATGAGATAGTACTGAGTACTTGTGAGGAGTATTGTACTGAGTTTGTTACATGATTTCTCCATTATAATATACAAAATAGCTGCGGGGTTTTCAGCTATAAGATTTCCCCATACATATTGTGTTAATGTGTATGATGAATTGATGTGCTATCGCTTGATTTTATTTCCGCATGTTTGATGATCTGAGTGGAAGAGATTATGTGTTGCATATAAATTCGAATTGTATGTGATCAGGATAGTCTCGGTGGATAATTAATCATTATTCAGCAAATTTCTACAGTGCCAAACTAGGAGGAAGCCTTCAAATGGACATGTCTTATGCTACCATTCTTGTATATGGTGGTGAACATATTAGGTTATATAAATACGTCAGATTCATGAATATTGTTTGTAAATCATATCAAAACCAGAAATCATTCTATTTATGTATTAGATCAAGATTTTGGTTGTTTTGAATGATAAAAAAATAACATGAAAAATACTCAGCTTAGCATTGAGGACATTATGGAAAAACCGAAGGATGTTAAGGCTGGAGTTTGGAAGTTATATTTTGATAGATCTTGTTCAAAATAAGGATCTGGAGCTGGTGGTGTTTTAATTTCACCAATATATATATATATATATATATATATAACACAATCAGGTAAGCTTGAATTTGATGTTACAAATAACGTAGCAGGGTATGAAGCCTTTTTTCTAGGATTGGAATTAGCTAAAAGTATTAAAGTGCAAAATTTAAGTGTATTCAGTAGCTCGGAATTCATTTTCAAACAAGTTAGGAATATTTTTCAAAAAAATCAACCTAGACTTAGATCTTATAGAAATGAGGTATGGGATTCAGTGGAAAACTTATTTCAAGCATTTAACATCACTGTTATTCCAAGGAATGAGAATATTCATGCAGATTCTTTAGTTGTTTCAACTATTTTATTGAATATTCTTGATCAAATTCTCCTACAATATCAAATTCAAGTCAAATATAGGCCTTCAAATCTTTGATAATCTTAAACATTGGAAAATATTTGAGGATGATGAACAATTGAAATCATTTTTACAAGTTATTGATGAATTTTCAGCCTTACAAATTCAAGAAGGTCAGCTCGATATCCATGAACTGAATAAAAAAAATCAAACTCCTGAATTAAACTCAAATTTTCTTTTATCATAACATCATTCAATTATCTAACAATTTTATTCCTAAAGTCTTGGTTCCTCTTGAAAAATTGTTTGATCAAAAATATGTTCTTAAGAATCCATTATCAAATTCACCTGAAGAAGATATAAAAGAATGTAATATTGGAACTCTATAATAAATAAAGAACATTAAAATATTTGCATCTTTACCAAAGGAAGTTAAAAATGAATATTTAGATCTCCTTAAATCCTATAAATATGTTTTTACTTGGTATTATAGTGAATTGAAAACATATGATACAACGCTCATTGAACATGAAATCCCTTTGAAACCAGAAGAAAAACCTTTTAAGAAAAAGTTAAGGATAATTAATCAAGTTCTTCTTCTTGCCATTGAAAAGGAAATTAAAAAACTACTTGATGCAAAGATCATAGTTCCATTAAGATATTCATATTAAGTAGCAAATTTAGTTCTTGTTAGAAAGAAAATTGGTGAAATCAGACTATGTGTAGATTTCAGGAACTTAAACACATCATCTTTGAAAGATAATTATCCATTACCCAAGATGGATCAATTTCTTCAGAAAGTTTCAGGTGCTAATAGGGTTTCTATGTTAGATGGTTTCTCTAGATACAATCAGATAATGACGAGCCTAGAGGATAGATACAAGGCAACATTCACAACTCCTTGGGGTACATTTATGTATGAAAGGATGCCTTTTGGATTAATCAATACTAGAGATACCTTTCAAAGGGTTATGGATTTAGAATTTTTGGGTAAGAAAAATATTTTTTTATTTATTTATCTTGATGATATCACTGTATTTTATAACTCTGATCAGAAACATTTAAAGCACTCGAGGAAGGATTTTGATAGGTGTAGAAAATTTGGCATATCACTTAATCCCAAGAAGTCCTTGTTTGAAATCAAAGAAGGAAAATTGCCTGGCCATATTATTTCTAAGGAAGGAGTAGACATTGATCCCAAAAGAGTTTTAGTTATCCAAGAAATTCATTACCAAGGAACAAAAAGGAAATCCAAGCTTTTCTTGGAAATAATAATTTTCTAAGAAGATTCATATCTAACTATGTTGAAATAGTTAAGGATATCACTAATATGTTGAGGAAATATCATGAGGTTAAATGGATATTCTCGGCTAGATTTTCTTTTGACCAGATTAAAAAGACCATTTCTGAAGTCCCAACATTAGCTAGTCCCAACTATTCTCAACCATTTAGATTTTTTTCCTTTGCCTTTGAAACCACCTTAGTTGTTTTTCTCTTACAGAAGATTGAGGATGGATATGATCAACCTATTTCCTTTTTCATTAAGGTCATGAGAGATGTTGAAATCAAATATGATATTATTGAAAAGCATGCCTATTCCCTAGTCCAATCTTTAAAATATTTTAGAGTCTATGTTATTCATTCCTCCATTACTGCTTATGTTCCAAATAGTGCTGTTAAAAATATGTTCCCAATAGTGCTATTAAAATTATGTTAACTCAACCTGATACTGATGCCAGGAGAAGAGGAAGATGGATTACTAAGATAATAAGGTTTGATCTAAATATCAAAACTACAAATTTGGTAAAAGGTCAGGGTTTAGCTAAACTCTTATTTGAATAAAATTGTAAAGTTTTGGGAATAAATTCTGTTTTGGAAATACCAACAAAGAAGAATCCACAAGAACCTTCCCAAATAACAATAGAGGAGAATCCACAAGAACCTTCTCATATTTTAGTAGAGGAGAATCCACAAGAACCTTCTCAGATTTTAGTAGAGGAGAATCCACAAGAACCTTATTGAATTTCAGAAGAGAATAATCCAAAAGAACCTTCATCTTCAACACAATTGACTCTTATTTATATTGATGAAATTTCTTACTGTCAGAATGGTACTCTGATATTGTACATTTTCTAACAAACTTCAAGTGTCCATCTGAATTTTCAAAGAATCAATGTAAGAGACTAAATTTGAAGGCCATAAAATAGTGTATCATCAATACAAATCTAGATTGGAAAGATCCACTCAGTATCCTTTTTCTCTTCTTGAAATAAAGTGAGACTAAAGGGATTATTGATCAATTTCATGCAACTATTTATGGAGCGCACTATGCTTGGTGAGCTACAACATATAAAATTTTAAGAGAAGGACTATTGGCCAACATTGTTTTCACAAGTAGGAGCAAAGGTTGGGGGTTGTACTCAATGTCAAATGTTTGCTAGCAAGAAAAAATTAGTAGCACTTCCTATAGTTCCAGTACTAGTCTCAACAATTTTATTACACTAGGGATTGGATTTCATTGGAGAAATTCATTCAACATCAAGCAATCGGCATAGATGGATACTAACTAACACATATTACTTTACCAAATATGTAGAATCCATTACAGTTAGAAATGTGACTGACACTGCAGTCATTAATTTTATTGAAGAGAACATACTATCTAGGTTTGGATGCCCCCAACATATAGTTACAGATAATGCAACAACATTTAGCAGTGTTAAGACGATTGAATTTTGTTAAAAATATCAAATCTTGTTTCATAATTCTACCTCTTACTATCCACGGGGAAATGGAATGGAATAATCTTCAAATAAGAGTTTGGTTAAAGTCATTAGGAAAACATTGGAAAACCACAAAAGGAGTTGGGACAACCATCTCATTTATGCAATTTGGGAAAACATGATTTCTCCAAAAAGGTCTACACGTAAATATCCATTTCAGCTGGTCTATGGTAAAGAAGCCATATTTCCTATCAATTTAGCTTTTCCTTTCATGAGATTTTTGCAAGAAGTAAATGAAGAACCTGTTGATTTTTCTAGGAGGATCAATTAGATTATTGAACTTAATGAAAAATGAGATGAAATTCATTATAAAATTCGCAAATATCGTAACAAAATGAAAATTTGTTTGACAAAAAAATCTAGAGAAAGAGATTTTAGAGAAGGATATTTAGTGTTAAGATGAGATGCTAGAAGGGAAGATAAAGGAAAACATGGAAAGTTTGATAATCTATGGTTTGGACCTTTTAGCATTGCAGAAGTTAAAGGAAACAACACTTTTATCTTGCAGAACTTCGAGGGAAAATATTATTCATTTCTATTCAGTGGAAAATATTTGAAGCACTACATTCAGTATTGAAAAACAAAGAAGTGTTTCACACATTCATCATTGTATATTACCGGTTTTGTTTTATTTTTCATAGAAGTATGTTTGTTTCTCAACAAAGACTCCATTAGCCCGAGGAGAAGGCACTTGGATCTGCTAGTTCTCTACATCGTACAGGAGGAAGCAGTCCCCAGTTGGAGCCGATGTTGTAACATATATGGTTTTGATAAGTTAGATATTGTAGTAGAAAAATAAAACAAAAATGTTAGGATACATTGTTTCAAAAAAAAAAAAAACAAACAAAACAAAAAGAAAAAAAAATGTTAGGCATAGAGATAGAAAAAAGAAAAGAAAATATTTGGTATAAATATTTTCAAAAGGTTTTAGTTTTGTTGCGTGCTATTCAAAATTCCACTTAAGATTGTTTTTCTTAGATTATATTATATCATGGTTTAAATAAATTAACCATACATTAATATGATTAATTGGAGAAATTGTAATAAATCAACATATAGTGATGTTTTGTCGTATACAATAAAGCATGCTCAGATTTGAACGATGAAGATGTGTTGTCCCTGAATCAACAACACACACACCAACCTGCACCCCCCCAGCACTTCCGAACGATACCCGACAGGGTGGGGGCTGTTGGCTCATTAAGACATCGATTTTAAAATAAATCCTAATGCCTACATTAATCATCAACCCAGGGTAAGTCTATTTATTTCAAGATTGTTCAACACATTTTATGCAAGTGAAATTAGAGGTTAATAAATTAGAATCATTGCAGAAGTAAAATCTAATTCTTGAAGTTCAATCAAAGGAATTCTGAAAGCAATCATTAAATAACTCAATCAATAAATTTAACTTAATTCTAATTTTTTCTATGGAAGCAAATTGAAACACAAAGCTTAAAGGAATTCACACTTAACCAGGATTACTTATTAACATCTATAGAAATCCATTTAACCATATATAGAATACTGCAGTAACTGAACATTAAGTAACACAGTCACGCTCTACAATTGAAATTCTCAATGACTGATCAACCAGACAATATCACTCAGAATGAACAGAAATTGAAATATTCAAATAAATCTAGTAAATGCGAGAGGTAAAATTCATGAGGAAAATGAAAGCGATTAAGACTTTAAATCAATAAGATACAAACCACTTAATGTTGATGAAATTAAAATCAATTACGATTTCTATAAAACACAGGAATTATTAATTGCAAAACAGGAAAATAAGATTATAACACAAAACAATAGTAGAGCTCCTAGTGACTGGGCCCAGAGCCTTCATAAGTCTCTGCCAGATGATCTTCAAAATACGATTATGGAAAAACCATTATCTCTTTCATTAAATTCAACAGTTAGGATAAAACATCGTTGAGCGCAAAAGATTATGTTATGAAGGAATGTAAATAAAATACAGTTACAACATATGGATCAACAACTCCCATTCTATTCCATCTATTGATATTTTATATCCTACAGAAAAACATAACGAATAATAGTGAATCCTCAGGATCAGGATATCCTAAGGATTTCATAGTTTCCTAATAGTTTGCATTATAGGATAAGTGAGATCCTCCTCATTCATCGCTAGTTTTTATGAACAAAACGAGATCTTTTCCTTTTCTTGGTCGTTATTGTTCAGTCGTTTGAACAACGATGAACAGGTTTAGATTTCCTGCACATAAAAACAATGAAAGTTATCCTTGTTTCCCATAATTACATAATTTGTTGATAATTAGTTTTACCCTTTGTTTACAATTAATTCTTCCATATTTATTCCCAAAGTGAAGGTAAACACATGAAATTTAGTAATAAATCAAGCTAATTATGAGGGTAAAACATACCTTTTTCATGGCCCAACATACTCCCCAGCTTACCTTATTGCATGTCCTCATCAAATGAGATGGTTGAGGTGTAAAATTTCAAGGAATAGATAGGATAGAATTCCTCTTTATACATTCTAAAACCATGTTTCTGTTTGACTTTTGCAAAATCCTGATGGTGAGCCCTGGTATTGCACCAAGAGTGCTGCAACTCCTAGGGGTTGCCCTACTTTACTTTATCAACCCGGGGTTCATACAAACTTGGAGGTGAAAATGATAGATACACAAAATATGCATTCTGTTCATGTCATCCTATTCTGCTTTATGAAAATGTGATATTTGTAAGGGTTCTTAGTGAAGTTTGTCACACTTCAATGAAACTAAACTAAGTTGCAGAAAGGAAATGACAAAAAGGAAACTAAATTAAATCGTTGAAAAATAAATGACAGGAAGGAAACTAAGCTAAATTGCAGAAAGGAATTGACAAAAAAGAAACTAAACTAAATTTCATTGATCTGGCCAAACGACTAAACACACTCTACTTATCCTATGATCTATCTACCATGCTTCTAACCATGAAGTTATTCATGATCTAATTCTAACTGAAAAAGTGTTGATTGCAGTTCGGAGGAAAAAGGGCTAAAGGTGCTCATGGAAGGCTTAAACACATGAAACAAGTCTTAGAGGAGTGAAAAAGGTGTTTGGACTTTATTAAAGCGCATAATATCACAAATTTTTTTTGGAGTGGGAGGCTTTGGAAAGCGGGGGTTTAAAATGTATTAATACTTTATTATAGTGTAAAAGGCTTTGGAGTGGAATAAATTGAAATATGTGATGGTAGATATGCGATGTGGAGGTGGGAATGATATCGAAATCATGATATCACTAAGTTGGATTGGTAAGAGTTAAAGGGAACAGGCTAAATAATGTGATGTATGAAGTGCGGCAGGAAAGAGCGGCGAAGTGCAATAACAATATCACAATTAGAAAAAGAAAGTGGTAAGTGTTAATGAAAAAGGGAAAAGGTTTCGGAGAGTGACTTGATGGGTGGTAAAAAATGTGATCTCCAATATGCGATGTCATAATATCGCAAACGGAAAAAAAGGAGCGGTAATTCTTAAGGGAAAAGGAAAAAGGTGTGACGCGCGATTGCGATGGGTGACGTGGCAAATGAGTTCGTAATATCGCAATTGGGGTTCGGAGGTGGAAACTATTAACAGAAAGAAAATGGAACGAGTGAATTGAGATGTGCAAAATGCGAAATGTGAAATATGATTTGGGAAGGTGATGTGAAATGTGATTGCGATATTTCGTAATTGCAGTTTAGGAGCGGTAAAAGTTAACAAAAGGGAAAATGTTGCGGCGTGCAATTGCAATGTGGCGAAGTTGTGGTAACTTGTAAAGGAAGAACTAAACACTGCGATTTGTGGTCAGCGAAGTACGGTAAGTATTTTTAAAAGAAAAGGGATCGTGCCCAATGTTTTTTGAATATTTTCATTAGAAAGAGAAAGGTAAGCTGAAAAGGGAAAATCTCTAAAATGTTGAAGAACGGAAAAGGAAAGGGAAGGGATTCTGCGATGGTCGAGATGCGATAAGCGGGAAGGTTGAGCAAGGAAGGGAGAAGTCAAACTTTTAATGTTTTTAAGTGTTTTGTGAATAAAAAAAGGAACGACAGCTGATAAGAAGAGAAAGGAAGGAGGGAAATGAGAGCATAATAGCAATGCTTAGGCATGAAATCAGAGATGGAAAATGAAGCGGAAAGGCACCACTGAACTACTTTGGGGCTTTAACAATACGTCCTGCGATCAACCCTGCTAATTTATGCATGAAATACATATGAACTACGTGATAAAAACAATGGAATAAATATTGAAACTGTTATTGCACTCTACTCTAATCTCAGAAGCAGTGAATCATAAACAGAAATTATTTTTTGTCTGTGGGAATGTCTACCCTCATCGAGCTCTATTAGAGATGAGAGGGGAAGGCTACCTCATAGTTTTATGGAGTTCATAAACTATTCTAAAACGCGTATAAGTAGATTAAATATACAACAAAAAACTATAACAACAATGAAAATATCAGAAATAAAACTAGCTAAATGACAGAAAGGAAATAATGAAAACAACAGAGAAATTAAGGCACCTGGGTTGGGCCCTAACCCACGAGCCTGGCTCTCTAGAATTAAATCAGTAAAATGGAGTTTGTCTGCTCATTGCATTAAAAATGAAATCTTATGACATCTCGAAGGTCTTAAACAAAAAAATCCTAATAGCTTGCAACAAAAGTTCTGAATGGAATCGAGTCTCCTGGAATTGACTAACATTGACTCCCTCTTCCTAGATCTAGCTTTGCTCTATTTATTCTATATGGAAGCTACCAACAGCTCCCTAAAAATAGGTAATGAGTCCACTTGAATCCAAGTGAAGTATGGCTTGAGTGCACTTGGTCTTGATTTTCTTGGCTGCCTCTGGAATTCGAATTGCTGGAGGGGATCTCATGAGGATCTTTTGGCTGCCTTTGAGGGTGAACAACCCCCTTGAATCTCTCCAATATTTCTCCCTAATTTCCTGATATTCTTCACTCTTGATCTTCCAGTGACAGGGAGCAAGTCCATAAATTATTTCCTTCTCCAAATCTGCATAATCTGCCAAATATTCCCACAATATTCTACAAAAATAACCAATATTAGGCACAAATATGCAATTACCTTTAAACCTTCCTAAGAAAATATTAAAGCATAAGAAAAAATTATTAAGTGCAGAAGGAGAGATTTAATATATCTTTTCATGTGCATAAGGAAGGTATATGGGCTTAAGAAAGGTTAGATGGACCTTATTTTATGTCCAATTTAGAGGCCCATCATCACCCCCCTACTGAAATTGTTGCTCATCCTCTGAGCAACCTATTCATCCTCCCTACCTTCTGGTTCTTCCTGCATGCTGGCTTATTTCATTTTCAGTTTATTGGCCCATGCGCTGCTCCTCCTGTTAATATTCTTGCATTTATTCTCGTAGGTGCTTCATGGAGGTCCTCAGATGGCTTATGAAAATATGTTTTTCATGCCAAGAGGTGGTGGATCCACTTTTTTTTTTTTTTAATTGCATGCAAAATAAACTCACAGTTATTTTTTCTATGAACTGATTTCACCCTTGGTCACCCCTTGGTACTACTTGTCTTCCATTACAATTAAATTCTTACTACCCACTTTCTCAAGTCCTTTTTACTTTTTCCTTGTTCCTCTTCATGGCGGAAAAAGTGAGGCTAGTTGCTAGATAAGGCTGAGGTTTCTCTGCTACTGATTTTGGATATATAAAAAACTTTCCTTCTCACACTTTTTTATGTTTTCTTAAGCTAAAATATATTCAAAGAAAGGGTTATATGATTGCGTACTTGAGCCTTACCATTGATTTGTTTTTGCATGTGATATTGAAGCTGCTACAGAAGTTGCATGTGGCAATCTGCTTGAGGTCCTTTTGGAGCTTCTGAGCATAGGAGGAGGAAGTCCAAGTGTGACTACCTTTGACTAAAGTGTTGACCAAATTTTCTTTTTGTGCCAACTTGTTATTTTTTTTCTTGCAAAGGTTGGAGAGCACCTGCATTCATTAGAGAGAGATACATGGAGAAATGCACTTTTTTTTTTTTTTTTTTTGTAAGGCCTACTAGCTGCCCAATGAGGTTTTCAACTAGTAGGTCTGCCTAGGCACCTCAAAGGAGGTTTTCACCTATGATATTTTATTTTTTCTCTTTTTTCTTTAACCCAATGATCGCCTCATGGAGGTTTTCAATCAATGAGCCAACCTCATACACCTCAAAAGAGGTTTTCACCTGAGATTTTATTATTTTCCCCCTTTTTTTTCACTTTCGTACTCTCCTTGAAGAAAAAAAAACCCTTTTCAAGTATAGGAATACTTCCTATGAAGCCATCTACAAATCAAGATGATAGATAAAATTAGGTGCACACTTCAAATACATGCTTTGACATGTACCTGAATATGAGAGATGAATTTCTTTGACTAGGATTGTATCAAGTAGTGTTGGAGAAGAGTGTGTTGATGCAACTTAATGATTGTTTGGAACCATATGTCAATATAGTTGTGATGTCCCTAGTCCACTTGCTGAGTTGGATCACCTTGGATGTCCTCTTCTATTATGACATTCAAATATTCCTCTTTTTGCTGATTTTTCTCTTGAACACATGGAGGAAATGCTGGTAAACATGAGGAAAATTTCTCAACATTTGATTATGATGTCAGATCTTCATTAAGTGCAGCCCTTGATCTTTTGATCTCCTCATTTGGATATTCTTCTTCTTGATGTTGTCCTTCAAAGACATTAAGAAAATATCTTCTTTGCAATACCTTTCTTGAACTAAGATACAGACCATTTATATCAAGATGATATGTTTGGTAGTGTTGTACCTCAACATTGTAAGTGGGTTGAGATACTTCATGGTGTGGGTTTGGAAATGGTGGTACAGGTAGTTGAGTGGGGGCGGATATATGAGATGGATGTGGTTGAGGCTGTGGTTGTGGTGGAGGTGGATGGTAGGGATAGCATGGAGTTGGGTATAGAGGATATTGAGGGAAATATTGAGGATCTTGTGGATTTTCCCAATAAGTTCCTTGCCAACCATGTTGCCAAGATTGGTTTTGGGGTTGCGATGACCAAGGTTTCCAAGGAGGGAGTGTGTCCCAATTAGTTTGGGATGGATGTGAATAAGCTTGAAATTGTGGATTGGGTCCTTACATCATATCAAGTTTACCACGCTGCCAGGGTCTCCTTGGATCTACATAACATAGCTTCTTTGGTGATTGTCTTGCTCCATTGTATTCTTGGTAAACTTCTTTAGACCTGGGGAATGATGAACAACATTCAGTAGCATAAGATTCTTCATGGATAACAAAAATATCAACATCTTCTTTTTTCTCATTTTTCATTCTTAACATTTCTACCTTTTTGCTTAGATTGCTAAGAATTTTTGTTTTAAAGTTATCAAGCAAATTTCCAAGTTTAGCTTGCCTTACTAATGTTGATGCTGACTGACTTACTCTTTCCCTTCCTCTTGATATGCACTTGCATGTTTCACAAATTTCTTCAAATGGAAATTGATATACATCTCCTTTACTCATGAATTAAGGAGATCAATCCACTCATCCCTAATTGTTCTAAGTAAGAGCGTTTTTAGTGTGTCAAATCCTAGATGATGCGATTTTTCCCTCTTAACATTATACATGAACCTCTCTATTAGATCCTCAAGGCTCTCATCTTCTTATTGGTAAATTCTAAAAATTTCTTCTCTAGGATTAGGATCTTTATATTTTTCTAGAAATATCTTTTGCATATCATTCCATGATATTATTGAATTAGTACCTAGAATCATGAACCATTTAAGAGCTCTATCCTTCAATTTTGCAGGAAAAATCTCAGCTTTTGAGTGTGTGATAAGTAGCCATAAGACCAACAAATTATCTCAAATTCAAATATAAATGTTTCCGGATCCTTTGTCCTCATACCATGGAAGTTCGGAAGGAAATATGGAGGGTTGTTCTTCATATGTACACTGATGTCCATATCTTGAATGGGAAACCTTGTAGAAATTATATGCACTAAGCATGCATATGTCCAAGATCCACCTGATATCACACTATTTAAATTTTTGCAAGATACTGAATCTATTCCACTTGTTAATCTTTTGCGGAAAAATTAATTGCACACACATGTGAAGCATAAACAAAAATATTCAACCACACATAACACAGTTTTTAACTGAGAAAGCCTGAAGCTGAAAACCCCAAATATATATTATGTAACATGGAGATCATATGAAAATCCCATACAAGCATACAAAGCTTATCATAAGCCCTCAATACAGTACAATTGTCATACATTAATCGGGCCTAATCTTGCAAATCCATGCACCGATCTTTGCCACCTGCTAGCCTGCCTCCACTACGCAATCTCTTCTGAAGAATATCTCTGAATGAACTCGAATTACTCCATCCTTGATTGTGCAATACTCATTGGCATCTCCACTGAGTGTGTGATGCAATCAATGCATCACTATAGTCACAACAGATAGTCTATCTTTCCCTTTCACCTATCTCTCCACTGGTCTCCACTGAAACTGCCATGCACTGTAGTTAACTGTTGTATTTTTCAGTTGATTAATGAGTTATTATTTGTGAATTAATTAACTAATTAATTCATTCCACTCTCACTAGTGTATCAATCAGTTAGACTAGATACAACTAGCTCAACTGAGTCTAACTGAGTTAAACTGAATACAACTCCATAACTACTTCTTCCAACTATGTCATAACTCTGCCACTTGAGTTCTAAATGAGTCCTCCATGCATTAGCTCCAGTAAACCCTTGGGAATTGCGTAATTCCCTCAGTCCACTGATGTGCCACATCTGTGCACTGAAACAAAGTGCTCCAAGAGAATAAGTTGTTGTTTAGAGTCTAATTATTATTAAGAGCTAATAATAATCGACATGCATCTATTTTTAGATTGACGATCTATAAATAGACTTCGCCCAATATTCTAAAAATAGAATTTCATCTATTTTTCCAACTTGATCAACCATCCACAAATAACATCTTGCAACTTCTGAAATATGATCATCATGTCTAAAAATAGACATAGTCTAAAAATAGACTTGTGCCAAAAATAGCCTGCAGGCCCACTTAGTGAAGGCGACTCTTTTCACTAAGCTCATCATCTTGTTGAATCTCAACACTCCCTCTCAACAAGATAGGGATTATCCTTCACCCCGATCCTGCCTCTATGGTATTCAAATTTGCTCCTGGTGAGTGCCTTCGTCAGAATATCTGCATCCTAATCCTCCATAGCAATGTACTGAAGCAACATGATCTTCTGCTGCACACAATCTCTGATACGATGATACTGAATATCAATATGTTTAGATCTATCATGAAACACAGGATTAACCGAGAGTTTAATGCAACTCTGATTATCACAATGAATCACCGTGGGATCTAAATGTGAACCGAACAAACCAACCAGAATCTTCCTCATCCAGATAGCCTCACATGCAGCTAAAATTGCTGCCATGTATTCTGCTTCCGCTAAACTGAGTGCCACGGATCTTTGTTTCCTACTGTACCAAGAAACTGTCATAGATCTGATACTGAAAATCCCTCCTGATGTGCTTTTTCTGTCTGTTGGAATTCCTGCCCAATCTGCATCTGTGAAGCCATGCAACTTCACCTCATCCATCTGTATGTACCATAAACCATACTCATATGTGCCCCTGAGATATCTCAGGACATGCTTGCCCGCCTTCCAAAAGAGCTTGGTAGGCTTAACCATCGCTTGTGAAAGTTGGTTCACCGCATAGCATATGTCCGGTCTTGTATTGACTAAATACATGAGCGAACCCACCAACTGTCGATAAACAGTGGCATCCACTACCTCTGCCGATGTAGCATCCTCTTTCTTCCAATTTCCTGGAAGAGGAGTGTCAATAGGCTTGCAGCCTTGCATGTGAAACTTCTCCAGTATCTCTCGAGCATACTTGCCTTGAGACACAAACAGTTCACCTTCCCGCTGCCATATTTCCAATCCAAGGAAATAATGAAGGAGGCCCAAATCCTTCATCTCAAACTCCTTTGCAAGATCTGCCTTGCATGAGTGTATCAAATACTCATCACCTGTTAGTATCAAATCATCAACATAAATTACAATGATTAAAAGCTTACTTTTAACCACAATATGGTACAGGTTTGCATCCGCCTCACTCTTGGTGAAGCCAAGTCCAGTGAAATAGTTATCGATCCAAGTGTACCAAGCACGGGGTGCTTGTTTCAGCCCATACGGTGCTCTTTTGAGCCTGCACACATGCGACTCGTTGTTGAAGATCTCAAATCCTTCAGGCTGCTCAATGTAAATCCCTTCCTCAATGATCCCATTAAGGAACGCAATCTTCACATCCATCTGATGAATGTGCCAACCCATCTGCGCTGAGAGAGTAAGGATGGTCTGTATGGAAGAATACTGTGCGACAGGTGCAAAGGTTTCTTCATATTAAATCCCCTTAATCTGTGAGAAGCCCCGGACAAAAAATCTTGCCTTATACTTCGCGACGCTCCCATCAGCAGATTGCTTTACCTTGTAGATCCATCTTGATCCTACAATTGATTTTCCCACCGACCTTGGAACAATCTCCCAAGCACTTTTTCTGACAATGGAGTCATACTCCTCCACCATGGCATCTACCCATGTGGGCTCCTACGATGCTTCTTCAAAAGAAGATGGCTTTGTCAGAATACACTTGCTCGTAAGAGCCATGTATCCAATATATCGGTCAGGTGACTATCTCTGTCTGCATTGTGATGTAGGAACTCCTACATTTTGTGTCGCATCCACCTTCAGTCTCTCAATTTCTGTGGTACGCTTCCTGCCTTGTCTAATGTTTGGTTCTGCATGAGTGGACTCTTCCACTCCATGAATCTCCTCTTGTGGTTGATCCACATCCAAAGGCTCATATTTGGGAACAAGAAGTTCCTCCTCCGCATGCAAGTGTAGCTCCCTCTCAAGCGACAACTTCATGGCTTTCACCTCATTGAATTTTATATCCCGTCGCATAACAGTCATCCGACTGTTTGGAAAATACACACGAAAGTTATGGGGTGTTTCTATGTACCCCACAAATATCCCAACTTCTGCAGTCGGCTCCAACTTCTTCCTGGCATCCTTCATCACATGAATGTAAACAAGTGAGCCAAAAATATTCAAATGAGAAATATCAGGCTTCTTACCAGTAAAATCTTCCTCGGGTGTACTCATGCCAAGTAATCTATGAGGACAACGGTTTTGCACATAAACCGTAGTGTTGCATGCTTCCGCCCACAAGTGCATCGGTAGGCCCTGGTCATGCAGCATCGCTCGTGCAGCACCCACGATAGTTATGTTCTTTCTCTCTGCGACCCCATTCTGTTGTGGGTTATGAGGTGCTATGAGTTCTCTTCGAATTCCTTCTTTGCTAAAGAAGTCTTTGAATTCGTTAGAGATGTATTCACCACCATTATCGCTCCTTAGAGCTTTCACTTGCTTCCTCAAATCCTTCTCTACCAATGCCATGAACTCACAGAACTTTGAGAACGTTTCATTCTTCTTCTGCATGAATAAGATCTAGCATCTACGATAAAAGTCATCAAAAAATATCACATAATACCTGTGTTTCGCTGTTGAAGAAACCAAGAATGGTCCACACACGTCTGTGTGAATTCTCTCTAGGATCACTGAAGCACGGTTCTCCTTATCATGAAGGGTGGTCTTCACAAACTTACCCATTGTACATCCTTTGCATTGATCTGACTGCGCAAGAGTACCATTGGGAAGTCCAGTAGAAATTTGCTGCAAAATTTTCAAAGCACCATGGTGAAGATGGCCCAATCTCCTGTGCCATAATTCGCCCTCATCCCGGTTCACCACTTCTTCTGCTTTGCCCACGATTGCAGTGCAGCCATCTACCTCTAGCTTTTAGATATTCTTAATTCAAACCCCTATCTTCTTGGTTTGACCCATTGTTTTATGTCGAAGGAAATATTTTCCCTCACTGAAAACAACATCATAACCCCTGTCTTCTAGCATTGCGACTGAGACCAAGTTCTTCTTCAGACCTGGAACATGCATGACATTCTTCAACAAGAATGGATTACTGGACTCCCTCTCAAAGGTAATGGTCCCAATGCCTGTCGCACTGTACCGACCATCATCGCCCATCTATATATGCATTTGGAGGTCCTTCTCCTCCAAGTCACTAAACAACTCTTTGTCTCCCATCATATGGAAAGACGCACCACTGTCAAGATACCACATCGATCCCATGCAACTTGAAACCAAGCATGCGATCAAGGAAAAATCCAGCTCAAATTGCGAAGCTAAGGCCTCTCTAGCTGTAGATCCAGCAGCGTGCTTATTCTTCTTCTTCTGTGGAGAGTTAGTGTTGAAATGTCCATGCTCGTGACAGTGAAAACACTTCACTTTAGACAAGTCCTACTTCTTGCCTTTCACACCAGATTTAGAAGGATTTTTCTTCCCCTTCCCTTTCCTTGCTTTGGCATCCAAAGAGAAATTCTCTTCATCTTCATTCTTCGATGAAGATCCATCCCTGGTACCCCGCCTTATCTCCTCCTGCACAAGATCTGACCAAAGTTGCTCCCATCCTGGCAGTTTCTCCCGTCCATTGACAGAGTATTCGTAGCTATGCCAAATCTTCAGAAGCCCAAGGAGAGCCAAGCTCACCAAGTATTCTTCATCCATAGTAACCCCCACACTTCCCAGCTCATCCTTGTAGTGGACAAACTTTGTGATGTATTTTGGAATACTGTCGCCTTTCTCCATTTTTATTTTTCTGAGCTTGTCTTTAAGCGCCAAATTCCTCTGGTCACTTCTTCTTTGGAAAAAGTCTATCAAAGCCTTCTACATTAAGAATGGAGTGGCTTTCCCATGAAGGCTAGACACAATGTGGTCCTTCACACCTTCCAACAGAATTCTCCTTGTCTTTGCAGTCTTCTTTTGCCATGCATCAAGTAATGCAACATCGCTAGATCCCGGCTTAGGAACATCGTTATAGATGAACTCATTCAGCCCATTATCCTCTAGCACCACCCCCATCCTGTCCTTCTAGGCTATGTAATTCGAGCTCCCACAAAGGGCATACTCCAATCTCAACCTGTTGAAAGACATTTCAATGTATACTCGATTTCTGCACCAAGAATCTTCTGTAGAAAATTCGAATTGTCCATCAGCACAAACTCACTTCACAATTGCAATCTTCAATCAACAAAGCTCTGATACCATGTAGAAATTATATGCACTAAGCATGCATATGTCCAAGATCCACCTTATCTCACACTATTTAACTTTATGCAAGATACTGAATCTATTCCACTTGTTAATCTTTTTCGGAAAAATTAATTGCACACACATGTGAAGCATAAACAAAAATTACCAATCGCACAACACGGTTTTTAACCGGGAAAGCCTGTAGCTGAAAACCCCAACTATATATTCTGTAACATGGAGATCATATGACAATCTCATACAAGCATACAAAGCTTATCACAAGCCCTCAATACAATACAATCTTCATACACTAATCAAGCCTAATCTTGTAAATCGATGCACCGATCTTTGCCACCTGCTAGCCTGCCTCCACTGCGCAATCTCTACTGAAGAATAGCTCTGAATGAATTCGAATTACTCCATCCTTGACTACGCAATACTCATTGGCATCTCCACTGAGTGTGTGATGCATCACTATAGTCACAACAGATAGTCTATCTTGCCCTTTCACCTATCTCTCCACTGGTCTCCACTGAAACTGCCATGCACTGTAGTTAACTGTTGTATTGTTCAGTTGATTAACGAGTTATTATTTGTGAATTAATTAACTAATTAATTCACTCCACTCTCACTAGTGTATCAATCAGTTAGACTAGATACAACTAGCTCAACTGAGTCTAACTGAGTTAAACTGAATACAACTCCATAACTACTTCTTCCAACTGTGTCATAACTATGCCACTTGAGTTCTAACTGAGTCCTCCATGCATTAGCTCCCGTAAACCCTTAGGATAGCGCAATTCCTTAAATGGGCTGTTTTTGGTTGCACAATGCCTTGTGTTGAAGTGCTTCAAGAGAATAAGTTGCGCATTTAGAGTCGATTATTATTAAGAGCTAATAATAATCGACATGCATCTATTTTTAGATTGACGATCTATAAATAGACTTCGCCCAATATTCTAAAAATAGAATTTCATCTATTTTTCCAACTTGATCAACCATCCAAAAATAGCATCCTACAACTTCTGAAATATGATCGACATGTCTAAAAATAGACTTGCGCCAAAAAATCCTGTGGGCCCACTTAGTGAAGGTGACTCTTTTCACTAAGCTCATCATCTTGTTGAATCTCAACAAACCCAATAATGTATTCTTCATTTTCATCATATCCATCCATCTCTTCTACCTCTGAAAGTGTATGGTGATGTGGTTCTTACTGCACCATGTGGTCAAGTGGGGGGGGGGGGGGGGGGTTGGTATTGGAGAAGTATTTAAAGAAAAAAGAAAAAAAATCTGAGTATCCCTACTCCTACGAGGCATGAAAATTAGATCTTTTTTGTATATATATTTTTAAATATTTCTGAAATGGCGTGAAAAGAAAGAAAAGTAGAAAATAATTCTAAAAACAAAATCAAAGCATCTACTAGACACCTCCTTAGCAAGGGTGCCAAAAAGTGGTGAGCCCTGGTATTGCACCAAGAGTGCTACAACTCCCAGGGGCTTCCCTACTTTACTTTATCAACCTGGGGTTTGTACAAACTTGGAGGTGACAGTGCTAGATGCATAGAATATTCATTATGTTCATGTCATCCTCTTTTGCTTTATGAAAGGGTGCTATTTCTAAGGGTTCTCAGTGAATTCTATCACACTTTAATGAGCCTAAACTAAGTTGCAGAAAGGAAATGACAAAAAGGAAACTAAATTAAATCGCTGAAAATAAATGACAGGAAGGAAACTAAGATAAATTGTAGAAAGGAAATGACAGAAAAGAAACTAAACTAAATTGAACTGAGCTAGCCAATGGCTAAACACACTCTACTTATCCTATGATCTATCTACCATGCTTCTAACCATGCAACTATTCATAATCTAATTCTATCTAGAAAAGTGTTGATTGTAGTTCGGAGGAAAAAGGGCTAAAGGTGCTCATGGAAGGCTTAAACGCATGAAACAAGGCTTAGAGGAGTTAAAAAGGTGCTTGGACTTTCTTAAAGTGCATAATATCGCAAAAATGCTTTGGAGTGGGAGGATTTGGAAAGCAGGGGTTTAAACCGGATTAAGACTTTATTATAGTGAAAAAGGCTTTGGAGCAGAATAAATTGAAATATCCGATGGCGGAGATGCAATGTGGAGGTGGGACCAATATCGCAATCATGATATTGTGAAGTTGGAGCGATAAGCGTTAAAGGGAATAGGCTAAATAATGTGATGTGTGAAGTGCGGCGGGGAAGAGCAGCAAAGTGCGATAACAATATTGCAATTGGAAAAAGAAAGTGGTAAGTGTTAATGAAAAAGGGAAAAGGTTGCAGAGAGCGATCTATTATGTGGTAAAAACTGTGATCTCCAATATGTGATGTCGTAATATTGTAATCAACAACAAAAAAGGATTGGTAAGCCTTAAGGGAAAAGGAAAAAGGTGCGACAAGCGATTGTGATGGGTGACGTAGCAAAGGAGTACAGTAATATCGCAATCGGGGTTTGGAGGTGGAAACTATTAACGGAAAGCAAATGGAACAAGCGAATTGTGATGAGCAAAATGCAAAATATGATTCGGGAAGGTGATGCAAAATGTGATTGTGATATTTCGCAATCGGGGTTTAGGAGCAGTAAATGTTAACGAAAATGGAAAAAGGTTATGGCGTGCGATTGTGCTGTGGAGGAGTTGAGGTAAGTTGTAAAGGAAGAACTAAACACTGCAATTTGCGGTTAGTGAAGTATGGTAAGTATTTTTAAAAGAAAATGGATTGAGTCCAATGTTTTCTGAATATTTTTGTTAGAAAGAGAAAGGTAAGGTGAAAAGGGAAAATCTCTAAAATGTTGAAGAACGAAAAAGGAAAGGGAAGGGATTTTGCGATGGCCGAGAAGGTCGAGGAAGGAAGGGAAAAGTCAAACTTTTAATGTTTTGAAGTGTTTTGTGAATAAAAAAAGGCACGACAGCTGATAAGAAGAGAAAGGAAGGAGGGAAATGAAAGCGTAACAGCAATGCTCAAGCATGAAATCAGAGATGGAAAATGAAGCGGGAAGGTGCCACTGAACTGCTCTAGGGATTTAACAGTAGGTCATGCGATCAACCTTGCTAATTTATGCATGAAATACATATGACCTGTGTGATAGAAACAATGGAATAAATACTGAAACTGTTATTGCACTCTACTCTAATCTCAGAAACAATGAATCATAAACAGAAATTATTTTTGGTCTACACAAAGGTCTACCCTTCTCGAGCTCTATCAAAGATGAGAGGGGAAGGCTACCTCATTGTTTTATGGAGTTCGTCAACTATTCTACAACGCAAATAAGTATATGAAATATACAACAACAAACTATAACAACAACGAAAATATCAGAAATAAAACTAGCTAAATGACAAAAAGGAAAGAATTAAAACATCAGAGAAGTTAAGGCACATGGGTTGGGCCCTAACCCATGAGCTCGGCTCTTTGGAATTAAATCAGTAAAATTTAGTTTGTCTACTCATTGCATTAAAAATGAAATCTTATTACATCCCGAAGGTCTTAAACAACAAAAGCCTAATAGCTTGCAGCAAAAGTTCTAAATGGAATCGAATATACTGGAATTGACTAAGATTGACTCCCACTTCCTAGCTCTAGCTTTGCTTTATTTATTCTATAGGGCGGCTACCAACAGCCCCCTAAAATTATGTAATGAGTCCACTTTACTCCAATTGAAGTATGGCTTGAGTGCACTTGGTCTTGAGTTGCTTGGCTGCCTCTAGAATTCGAATTGCTGGAGGGGATCTCATGAGGATCTTTTGGCTGCCTTTGAGGGTGAAAAACCCCCTTTAATCTCTCCAATATTTCTCCCTAATTTCCTGATATTCTTCACTCTTGATCTTCCAGTGGTAGGGAGCAAGTCCCTAAATTATCTCCTTCTCCAAATCTGCATAATCTGCCAAATATTCTCATAATATTCTACAAAAATAACCAATATTAGGCACAAATATGAAATTACCTTTAAACCTTCCTAAGAAAATATTAAAGCATAATAAAACATCATTAAGTGCAGAAGGAGAGATTTAATATATCTTTTCATGTGCATAAGGAAGGTAGATGTACTTAAGAAAGGTTAGATGGGCCTTATTTTATGTCCAATTTAGAGGCCCATCACCTGATTTACATGACCCTCTGGAAGATCATAATCATGGGGATAGCCTTCAGGAGGGTACCATATGATAGGACACCTGTAGAAGCACCCTATCCATGTAGGACCCATGCATAAAATTATGTTACTGTATGTATTAAAACAAAAAACAATTTATTTAAAGTTTCTATAATTAAAGGGTTCCTGATTCTTAACATTGTTGGTGGATGCCTGCCATCTCTGCTTAGTTGCTAACAAAGAATATTCTATGATCTCCTGAAAGTATTCTCACATGGATTGTACAATGTCCTTGTGGAGTGGTCCAAATTTAGTTATGACCCCTTCTTGTTTCATGAATCTCTTATGCTGAGTGAAGAGATGTAGAGGTTTAGTGGGTTCCCCTCTAACCTAGAGATCCAGACCATGTTCTCTTCTCTGAAAAACGTTATAGGCTTTAGCCCACTTGATTTGATTATCATCAAAATAGATAAATTATTGAGACTGGATGTCTCCTATGAAGGGACTTGGGTTACTATCTCTCTCATCTTCCAAAAATAAATTGTGTAGATATAGTTCACATAAGAGGCGTTGAACCTTCTCATTATGTTCCCCACAACACTGGACAAATTATGTAGTGGTCTTAAACTCGATGGGTTTCCCTGCTCTAATGGCTTTCACTTTTAATAACAGATATCTTTCTAATAAAAACTGAGCATAATTAGTATCAGGTGATCTACAATACAGACATCTGAGTAAATCGAGTAAATAGTATTTGTTTGCTTTGTGGCTTCTTCGAGTTGAGCTTATGCTTTCTTTACCTTCTCCAATTCACTTCTGAAGTTGGAAAAAGTCTCATCTTTGGTTGCAGAAAGCTTGTTGAGTTTTTCTAGAAGCTCCTGATGCACCTGTAGTGGTACCACTTCCTTCTTATAGTTATCCAATTCTTGTTGGGTCTGTGTCAATTATTTTTGAAGTCTTGAAATAACAGCGTCTTTTATCAGAGGAGTATAAGAAGGTGTTTCATCTGTCTATGTCTCTAATTCTGTTTGGGTTTCAGCAGTGCGTGTCTCTAATTATTTTTGTGTTTCAGCAGTGTCTGTTTCTTTTTTAGGTTTCCAGGACTTATCTACCTCTTTTAACCATTCCCTTAATTGCTTGACTTTTTTTTCAACTTCTTGTATTTCTTGCGCAATTTCCTCAACTCATCCCTAACTGAATTATTCTTCTTTATAGGGTTTCCAGTAGAAGAGGGCACAATAATTTTTTTAGGCATAGGGGGAGTTGCACCAATTTCTAGGCCATAATCTAGTGAGGCAATATTTTCTTTAGGTACTGAAGGGGCTATAACTATGTCAGTAATCTGGTCCAATGGAATGGTGTCACTCGACTGGTTTTCATACTCAGGAGTTCTCTATGCAAGGTTTTCTTCCTCCAAATATTCACCACCATAGGGAGCTAAATCCCTTGAATTCTATATTTCCTCCTCAGATGGTAAAATCTCAATGTGGCTAGATGATCCAGGTGGATATTGGTGGCCACCTGCCTATTCGACTTGGGGCCCCACCATTGTCTCTTTCAGTTTTTTTCACAACTTACTATTTTTAGCATTTTTTCGGGTCCTGAACTTCCGGAGCCGTTTTGAAGCGCCAAATGGAGATAGTATGCTGAAGTTACGTCCCTGGGAAGTTGAAACACCAATTTACCCAAACAGGGCCCATTGTTTTGGTGCTTCATTTCCTAGGGTTAGGTTTTTGGACATTTAGAGTTCTCCATTATTTCTCCATAATAAATAGGCCCTCGAGCCTCATTATAACACAGTTCAGAGGTCTATAGGCGCCACATATCTTCTCAGAGATTCGCTACCAGCACCCTAGCTATTTTATTTCCATAATATTTGTAAGCATATTTCTGTGATTTGATATTAATGAAATGAAGCCTTATTTCCACTGTATTTCTATGTTTATGGTTATTTCTATATTCTGTTGTGTTCCTGCATAAATCCAGATCAGTGGTATCAAAGCGATCTGCTTTTTCTCGATCCTTCTTTGCATGTCCCCAACGAGGTCGGGGTATAAGGAGTTAGGGCTCGATCTGGTGGAACCTTTGCAAGATCAGCCTTGCAAACCCTGACGGATGCCCATGGGGGACGAAAAGAAAGATGAGGGAGCAGGAGATCCTACCAAAATATTGCTCGAGGAGGCCCTCGAAAAACAAGGGAATGTGATGATGGATAATTTTTCCCAGATCCTTCAACGACTACCCACCGGCGGCGCATCTACATCTAGCAGCCACTCTTGAGGCGCGACTCCCTTTAAGGTACAAGTAAACTTTTACATTCCCATATTTGAGGGTCAAATAGATGCAGATGCCATAGATAGATGGTTGAATCTATTAGAAGGATATTTATCGGTTCATGACTTTTCCGACTGGGAGAAGATTATTTTTTCACTCCTCAAAGCTAGCCCCCATGTCAGGGATTGGTGGGAAACCTACTGTGAGAAAAAGGATGAGACAGAACCCTCTTTGTTCTCAACCGTACCCACTTGGAATTATTTCCGAGATGCCATCAAGGAACAATACTATCCCATGGGGAGCTATAAGGACAAGTACATACAATGGACAAAGCTGCAGCAACAAAGGGATCAAGATGTGCATGAGCTAACGAATCTATTCCATACCCTGTGCACAAAGTTGGGTATCAAAGATTCAGAGAAACATTTGGTGCTAAAGTATCACGGTTGTCTGCACAGATACATTCAGGAGGAAATGGAGTTCCTTGACATCTCCTCGCTTAGTACGGCATACTGGTATGCTACCAAGATTGAGTAGAAATTTAAATAGAAGAAGTGAGACTTCGGATCTGCGAATCAAAAGCAAGGGAAAGGTGCCCCCAAATTGCAGAACAAAGGACAAAGCTAAGGCATGGAAATGCAAGACAACCTGCCAAAGACACAAGAAAAGAAAAACACCGCGAAGCCAAAGAAGGACACGGGAAAGTGGTGTGAGTTCCATAAGAGCTCCACTCACAACACAAGTGAGTGTTGGGCCAAGCAAAAGCTGGTGTCCGAGATGAGGGTTTCTGAATTAGATGCATGCTCCGACTCTGAATCAAAACCTGACAAGGTGAATGACAAAGGGAAGCAGACTATTGATGCAGAGCCCAACACCACTATTTCCACTACGAAGATCTATAAGGAGGAACTAGAAGATCCAGAGGAGGCAGAACGTCTCTTCCACTCCCAGAAGTGGGTAAAGGGTTCCCCGCTACGGTTCATTGTCGACAATGGGAGCCAAAAGAACCTCATTTCAGAAAATTTCATGAAGGGGTTGGGCTTGCCGACCACAGCGCACCCATAAGCATACACCATCTGGTGGCTTCACCAAGGACGAGATCTTTGCGTCAGCCAGCAGTGCCACCTTCCCTATAGCATCAAGCCCTTCACGGATAAGGTATTGTGTGACATTGCTCCTATTGATGTTTCTGATGTATTATTAGGCCAACCATACTTGTGGAAGTGACATGCTGTGTATGAGTCCCAACCTCGCATTGTTATTTTTACTTTGGGAAATAAATTTTACAGGATACCAAAGGTACCACCGCCTCCCACTATCTCTTTGGTTACTGCAAAACAATGCAGTAAGCTCATTTCCAAAACTAGGAAATTTTTTTTCCTGATGATCCGCCCCCAGCGCAAGAAGAAGACTGTTGCCACGACCTCTAGACATGGCTCCTCTGCATGACATCAAAAAATGGACAACGTTGTGGAGGAGTATGGGGACATATTCACCTCACCGACAAGGGTTCCTCTACACTATCAGGTCAAGCACCCCATTGACTTGACCCCAGGTGCGCCGCCACCCAATAGACTGATATATAGGCACTATATTTTGGAGAATGATGAAATCAAGAGATAGATTTAGGAGCTGCTGCGGAAAGGTCACATTCGGCCAAGTTCATCACCCTGTGGGAGCCCAATCATGTTGGTACAGAAGAAGGATGGGACTTGGAGACTCTATATTGATTATTGGGTGTTGAACAAGATGACTGTTCGGAATAGGTACCTAATCCCATGGATTGATGACCTTCTAGACCAACTCAAAGGGGAAAAATATTTCAAAAATATCGACTTGAATTCTGGGTATCACCAGGTACCAATCGAACCCTTTGATGTGTGGAAGACTACCTTCAAAGCCAAGGAGGGCCTTTTCGAATGGCTCATCATGCCTTTCAGATTAACAAATGCTCTCGCAACCTTCATGAGGTTGATGGATGACATCTTGTGTCCATTCACCAACTCATTTGTAGTGGTATACTTGGATGACATTCTGATCTTCATCTAGACTTGGGAAGAGCACCTCCACCACATCCGAGAAGTCCTCCAAACACTGCGGCAACACAAGTTGTGTGCCAATTTGGAGAAGTGCACTTTTTGCATGACCCAGGTTCAATATCTGGGATACATTATTGATGAAAGTGGGGTGCATGTGGATCCAGCCAAGATCCAAGTCATTCGGGATTGGCCAGCCCCAACCACCCTAACAAAGATTCGCAGCTTTTTCAGTCTTGCTAATTTATACCGTAGGTTCGTGTTGGGATTCTCTCATATCACTTGGCCCTTGAGTCAAGTCACCAAAGAGGGAGCGAAAGAAAAATTATGTTGGTCGAAATATCAACAAAAGGCATTCATAGAATTGAAACATCACCTCTGTTCTGCCCCAGTGCTCACATTACCAAACTTGAAACAACCATTTGAGATCAAGATAGATGCCTTTGACTATGCTATTGGGGCAGTTCTTACTCAACAGGGGCATCCAGTGGCATATCACAGTGAGACATTGTCCGACATAGTTCTAAATTATCCCACTTATGACAAAGAAATGTATTCCATTGTGTAGGCTTTTCGACAATGGAAGCATTACATTTTGGGGAAGGAGATAATCATCCACACAGACCACCGACCCCTGCAGTTCATACAGACACAAGGGAAGTTGTAGAATGATCGCCATCAGAAGTGGTCCACATATCTGCAACAATTTCATTTGAACATCAAGTACAAGAAGGGTAGCATTAATAATGTTGCAGACTGCCTTAGCCAACCACCAATTGTGGCCATAACCACCGTTCTCAACTCTTGTGGGCATGAGACTTTTGATTGGCCGCTTCTCTACAAGAGCGATCCAGAATTTAGCTACACATACAAGGCACTCTTGGGGGGTATGCAAGTTCCAAATTTTCACCTCCAAGATGCACTATTATGTCACCTAGGACACCTTTGTGTTCCTTCAAGGAAGCATGCCGAGATGATATGGGAAGCGCACTACAGTCGAGTCGTTGGGCATTTTTGGGTCGAGAAAATAGTGGCAGTACTGCAGAAGTATTTCTATTGGTCTAACCTTCGACAGGATGCCAGGAAGTACATCGGATCCTGCACTACTTGCGCCATTGCCAAACCGACCATCAAGAAGCAAGGGCTCTATACTCCGCTACCTACCTCTAATCGACCTTGGGAATCCATCTCCATGGATTACATGTCAAGCCTTCCTTCTACTAAGCATGGAAACGACTGTTTTTTCATGGTTGTCAAAAGATTCTCAAAGATGGCCATTATGGCAGCTTGCAAGAAGAATATCATAGAAGAAGCCACTGCTAAACTCTTCTTTGGGATCCCACAGTCTATCATATCAGATCGCAACAGCAGGTTCCTCAGCACATTTTGGTCCAGCCTCTGGTCAATGTTGGACACCAAGCTCACCAAGTCCATAGCTTTCCATCTCCAAACTGATGGCCATATAGAGGTCGTCAACAGGATGATTGTACACATTCTTCTCATGTACAATTCAAAGCATCCACGCACATGGGATGAGAGCCTTCCCTATGTACAACACAATTATAATCGGGCTCTCCATAGCTCAACTGGGCACAACCCCTTTCAAGTGGGCTTGGGATTCCAGCCACTATGTCCCATTGATGTAGCCATGCCATTTGCAGCTACTGAGGCTGATTCGGCTCATGTCCAGATTGAAGTTGAAAAAGTAAACAACTTCATTGAGCACATTCAACACATCTTCCAATAGGTTCATGACATATTGGACAAAGCCAATGCTAAGTATAAGCAACGACATGATCAACATCAGGTGCCACACAACTTCTAGGTGGGTGAAAAATTGTGGCTACATTTGTAGAAGGAGCTCCTCACTAGACCCCACCACAAGATTCGCCCACTCCGATATGGGTTGTACACCATCACCAAGGCTATAGGGAACAATGCCTTTGAGCTCATTATTCCACCATTCCTTGGTCTGCACCCAATATTCAATGTATACCGCCTTCGTCCCTACTTCCCACCTCTATTGGACACCTTTGACATTGCAGAAGAACTCACACCAAAAGGGTTAAACCTAGACTGAATGGAATAGGCCACCATAGACTGTATCATGGACATGCAAATAAAGAACACTCGCCAACAGAAGATCCAACTGTATCGGGTTGTCAAAGTTGGCCAACTCCTACACCAAGGCAAGTGGTTCACCAGGGACCAAGTTCAACAGAAGTTTCCTCATCTCATGGAGGAACTCAACGCAATGGGGACCATTTATTCCTAAGGGGGAAGGAATAATCCAGGTGGATATTGGTGGCCACCTACCTATTCCACTTGGGGCCCCACCATTGTCTCTTTCAGTTTTTTTCACAACTTGCTATTTTTAGCAGTTTTTCGGGTCCTGAACTTCTGGAGCCGTTTTGAAGCCCCAAACGGAGATAGTATGCTGAAGTTACGTTCCCGGGAAGTTGAAACACCAATTTACCCAAACGGGGCCCATATTTTTGGCGCTTCATCTCCTAGGGTTAGGGTTTTGGACGTTTAGAGTTATCCATTATTTCTCCATAATAAATAGGCCCTCGAGCCTCATTGTAACACAATTCAGAGGTATGTAGGTGCCACATCTCTTCTCAGAGATTCGCTACCAGAACCCTAGCTATTTTATTTCCATCATGTTTGTAACCATATTTTTGTGATTTGATATTAATGAAATGAAGCCTTATTTCTGCTATATTTCTATGTTTATGGTTATTTCTATATTCTGTTGCATTCTTGCATAAATCTGGTTCACTAGAACTGCCAAAAGAGACAGGCTGGTCAAGGGGGAAACTCTGTCCCTCAGAATTCCTAGAGGGATTTCTTTCATAGTGAAATGCACTCATACTTTCTAGCACTCGGGTCATTTCCTCATTATATTCCTATAGGAATCCATCTTTCGTGTTTAGAGGAGGTGTATGAGATGGCCCTGCCTCATCAGCCAAGGTTGAGGTGCCTTGCCATGAACTTAACCGCTCAGAGCGTCTTTGTTTCACTGGACCCAAGGTCGAGGAATGGCTCCTTTTTCTTCTGGATTTCTTTAGAATTTATATTTCCCTTCTTGGCTAGTCTATTGTCAGGATTTTCTTCTAGTGGGGTTAGGACAGGGTTTACAAAGTTGTCCCAAGTTAAGTGATGCTTAGTTAATTCATGAGTGAGAATCAACTTTATCAGACCATGATGGCTGATAACTGTATGTGGATTTTTAGCCTCCTAACCTGACTAGATATGTCATGCAACAAAGAATTCAAGAAAAATGGAAAATTAACTAAAATGTTTTGCTTGAGTATGGCTAGAAGTGTGAGTTGTCAGGGTTTTACCACGTCTTGCCGTTCGTCACATGTAATATCCTTCTGAACAATGATTTCCAGTTCTTGCCATGGTTCCTTCAAAGTTGTAGGGTGAATCCCTTTTCCTTTGCGTACCAAATTCTCATCTAGGTCCTAGAACATAGCAATTGCTTCATGTAAGAGAACGTGCTTATCATTCCATTTTGTTCCTACTGTTGTAAGTCCAGAAACCTCAGCTATTATAGTTTCTGATACTGTTATGCCTCTACCCTTCATAATTGTGTGTCCATCCTGCAGGTTCTACAAAAATTCTAGTGCTATCTCAGTGTGGAATCCCTGTAATTTTTCTAGATATGAGAGCCAGCAAACATTCTGCAAGATAGCAGGAGCCTATTCTATAATATTGAGTATTGTGGACTCGGTGCAGACAGATCTTTCATCCATGACCATTGTGTCTCAGAGGTTTAATTCCACTTCTGCATGGATTACTCATGACTTCATAAATTTATAACAACACAAATACTGCATGAAAATACTTTGAAACTGTTAAAAAGAGTATAAATTCAATTATATTTTTTTTTCATATCAGCAGGTTTCGACGAACTTTTATTATTAGTTCACATGCTTGCTCATAATGTACACCTTTTCCCCCTCCAATGAGAGAAGGGTGTCCACACCCTTAGATTGTAGAAAAAGAGGAAACATGTTGAGGATCATTAATGCAGTGGAATAATAAATAGAGCAGCGTACATTGCAATAGAAATCAATCAAATTAGGTCAAATCATAAGGAAGGTGGGGTAATGATTGAAAAGAAAAAAATGGAGAAATAATTTTTATGAAAAATATTTTTTCTTTGATGGAAAGTTTTGACAGAAACATGATAGGTAAAGAGTGGTAACAGTTGCTAGGATTAAATGATCAGACATAATTAAGTTAATTCTAATGAAAATGTAGTTTTACCATGCATACTGGTTTTATAAAGATAACACTATTCAAATGATAAGTTCTCTTTTTGGAATGGGTTGGTAAAAATAAGTGAATATAAAATGATTGGTTGTTATCATGAAACTCCAATGCCACAAGCAGAGCCACTATTGCCAGCAAGCGTCCATAGCCTTGACAAGGTTGCTTTTTAACCCAAAAATGAGCCAGAATCCTCTATTTAGTAGATAGATAATTTAGTTGTTCTTATGGAGAGACCAATGTGCTGGCATGACAACTAGATAACCATAGTGCCATTCAATAGGTTTTAACAAAGTAATTAGGTCGGATCATGATGAGACCTCCTATCCTTCAGGCATTTTACTTGGCTGGAAGGTCATTACCCTAGTGTGGTGGTCATAATGGGAATGTTACTTGTTATCTCCTTATGATCATGGTAGGCTAGATCATGATGAGACCCCCTATCCTCTCTAAAATATTTGCATATTATTTTCATATGTGTATATTTTTTGAATCATAAATAGAAGGAGGATCATTAACTCCTTAAGAGTTAGGGATGGTGTGAGGAGTGAAAAGAAATGCCAATAAAAGTTATACCCTTATTCCCAAGTCACCCTACCCTAGAAGATCAGCCATTGATAGTGTAAAAAGATAAGCCAACATGGTATTAAGATAATGAATTATTTTATAATGTTTCTAAAGAAAAGATATCCAACAAACCATTACCTAATTGAACGATATCAATGTCTGAGAATAAAGATACCCATCAAAGGTAAAAAATCACAATTGTTATTAATATCATTGTTTTTCTATTTCTTAGATGCATATTCCTCATCCACAAGATGATTCATATGACAAAATGTATGAAAAAATGGTCATATGGAAATAAAATTGCTAAGAAATCATTTAGACAACTAATTATAAAAGCGCGGCTGTTCATTTGACCGAACAATGATTGTTTAGTCGATTGAACAGTAGTTGTTCAATCGAATGAACAACAAAAAAAACACACAAAATAAAATTCAATGTTATTTTGACTGAATAGTAGTTGTTCAATCGATTGAACAACAGTTTTTCAATCAATTGAACAACAAAAACACACAAATGAAAATACGTTGTTCTTTTGACCGAGCAACGGTTGTTCAATCGATTGAAAATTAGTTTTTCAATCGATTGAACAACAAAAACACACAAAATAAAATTCGTTGTTCTTTTGACTGAATAACGGTTGTTCAATCCATTGAACAGCAGCTGATCAATTGATTAAACAACAACAAAAAAACACACAAAAGAAAATTCGATGTTATTTTGACTGAACAACGGTTGTTCAGTCGATTGAACAGTAGTTGTTCAATCGATTGAACAAAAAAACACAAAATAAAATCCGATGTTCTTTTGATCGAACATCGGTTGTTCATTCGATTGAACAACAACTGTTCAATCGATTGAACAACAAAAACACACAAAATAAAATCCGTTGTTATTTTGACCAAACAACGATTGTTCAGTTGATTGGACATCAATAATGCGCAAAAAGAAAATCGGTTGTTCAATTGATTGAACTCCAAAAACTTACAAAAATAAAATAGGTTTTTCATTTGACCGAACATCAGTTTTTCAATCGATTGAACAACAGCTGTTCATTTGATTGAACCAAAAAACAAAACAAAACAAAAATCGGTTGTTCACTTGATTGAATAACAATAACAAAGAACAAGAGATTTTTATATTTGTATAGTGATTCTTATCTAAAATAGCAAATCAAAATAAAAAAACATTATTTACAAAACTGAAAAGAATAGATTTTCATAAAGGTAAAGCTGTCGGGTCATTACTCCCTGTAGCTAAAATTTTCATGGCGGGGTTGTCACGTACCTGTTTGCAAAAAGAATCCTTTGTGATTGGTTTATGATAAAGACGTACCCGATGTCCTTTTACTCAGAAGGAAGAGCCAGACCCATCTATGGTGGTCAAGTGAGAGTGCCATTGTTATGCACTTCTTGAATTTCATATGGGCCAAGCCATCTTGTTTATATTTTACCTGAGAAGTCTTGAAATCTGGAATCGTAGAGGAGTGGCTAGTCTCCTTCCTAAAACATCTTCTTCTTGATAAGGTTTTCATGCCAATTAGCCCGTTACTGTTGAACGATTATGGTACGTTGCAAAGAAAGTAATCGAGCTTCATCTAATTCATTTATATGTTGAAGTCTTTTAATTTGAGCCTCCGTCAAGTCCAGTCCCACTTCCTACATTGTTCTGAGAGTCTTTATTTCAAATTTAATGGGAAAAATAGGTTCTTTGCCGAATACCAGTTGGTACAGAGAATATCCAGTAGTATTTCACCAAGTTGTGCGGTAAGCCCACAAGGCCTTTAGCAGTCTAGTAGCCCAGTCCCGTCGATGTGTCGATACTGTTTTAGTCATAATTTCTTCAATGACTTTATTGGTACTTTTGACCTACCTGTTTTCCTTTGGGTGATATGGAGAAGTGATTCTATGCGTGATGTGGTGGTTCTGTAGAGTGGATGTAATTTTATGTCCTACGAATTGTGACCCCCCATCTGTTATCACTTCTCTGGGTAAACCATACTGCACAAATATCTCGAAAACAAAATTAATAACGATTTCTTCTGTAGCTCTTGGCAATGCTACTGTTTCAACCCATTTTGTTACATAGTCTGTGGCAACTAGTATGTAAGCTTTCTGGTTTGAGGGTGTATTGAATGGACCAAAAAAATCCAATGCCCATTGTTCAAAAAGTTCTAGTACTAATTGTGGTTGGAGGGGAATTTCATCAGATTGACTGTGGTGGCCCATTATTTGGTAGCTATCACAGGCCTGCACATATTTCTTAGCATCCTTAAAAAAAATGGGCCAATAATAGCCCATTTGTAATACTTTGTGCCCAGTTCTGCGGTCTGCGAAGTTTCCACCGCAAGGTTCATCATGGCACACCCTTAGGATGTAAAAAATTTCATCTTCCCAAATGCATCTGCGTATGTGCATATCAGCCCCTGTGTGGAAGAGATATCCACCAATCCAAGAAAATCGGGCACTGTGTTGGACAATCAGCTTCCTTTCTTTTGTTGTTAAATGTCTGGGCATTTTTCCTACTGTGAGATAATTTTCCACATCCGCATACCATGGCACTTTCACTGCTACAACAAACAGGTGTTCTTTAGGAAGTTGGTCCTCTAATACTAGTGGATCCTTTATCTTTGGGACCCGAGACAAAAAAAATTCAACTGGGTTCTCCTTTCCTGGATAGTCTTTAATGGTGATATTGAATTCCTACAAAAGTAATAGCCACCGAGCCACTCTCCCATTTGTAATTGGTTTATTAGCTAAGTACCTAATGGCAGAATGACCAGTATACATAAATACTTGATATCCATTTATGTAATGTCTGAATTTATTTATGGAATATATGACTGCTAAGAATTCCTTTTCTGTTACTATATAATTTAATTCAGCAGAGGTGATATTTTTGTTGATATAATAAATAGCGTAAGGCTTTTTATCTTCTTCTTGATGGAGAACAACTCCTATCGTTGTGTCTGATGCATATGACGAAATATGAAATGGTATTTCCCAATTGGGACCATGCAATATTGGTGTAGTCGAGACTAATTTCTTAAAATATGTAAAATAAATGTCACACTTATCAGACCATGTAAATTCAACATTTCTAGTTAAAGCATACATAGGTGCAAAAATTTGTGATTTTTTTTTATGAGCCTACGATAATATCATGCATATCCGAGGAAAATATGTACCTCTGCCTGAGTATAGGAGATAGTAATAAAATTACCTCTATCTTTGCCATATCCACCTGTTTTTCAGCCATGGAGATATAATGTCCTAGGATTATGCCTTCTATCATCATCATGTGACACTTTTCATTACTCAAACATAACCTAGTCGCGATACATCGTTCTAACACTTTTTCCAATGTCTGCAGTGCTTGTTCAAAACCATCCCCATATGGGGTGAAATCATCGATATAAACTTCAATTCCTTCATTTATTAGATCAGTGACAATGCTGAGTATGGCCCTCTGGAATGTAGCTGGAGCATTACATAAGACAAAGGGTAACACTCTATAAGAAAACATACCCCATCGGTAGGTGAACATGGTTTTGTCTTGGTCTTCAAGGGAAATTTGAATCTGATTATAGCCATTGAAGTCGTCAAGGAATGAAAAGGATCGTTTCCCTACCAATGTATCAAGGACTTGATCTATAAATGGAAGAGGGAAGTGGTCCTTCTATGTGGATTTGTTCAATTCCCTGTAATCCACACAGATTCACCACATGCCATTCTTCTTAGGGAAAACTGCCAGCGGAGAGACCCATTTACTATTCAAAATAGGATAAATAAAGTTCACATCTAGCAACTTCTGTAATTCCTCCTTCAGAATATATTTAAGGTGTGGGTTCAATCTTCATTGAGGTTGCATGATGGGACGAGCATATTTTTCAGTGTAAATATGATGGGTACACATTTGGCGATCTATTCCCTTCATGTACGAATAATCCCAAGAAAAATATCCCTTGTATTTTTGTAAAACTTTAATGAGCTTCTGTTGTTGGTCGTCATTCAGATTGTCATTGATGTTCAAAATTTTGCCTAGTTCAATTTCAACAGGTCTGCTATTATGAATGGTATTTGTGGGTATGTGTTGGTCATCGTTATCTTTTAATGGATATTCATGTGCCTCATAATCAAGAATTTCTCTTAACATTTGTCATTTTGAATTTTTTTCAGTCACTGGTTGATCAGTAAAATTGTTAATTATGTCATCTTCAGTCTGATTTTTAAATTCAAGTGTTTCTGCTATTGTGAGTGGTGAATGGATATTTTATTCCAGGTATGCTAGTGGGTGCTTTTGATTCTGTACAATGGGAAGACTTGGTTTGGTAGGGGGATATAGAACAAGTTTTTTTACAGCATCCCCCTTAGAAATGGTCATACATCCTATATGACAACCTATGTAAGCGTCGGCTGTTTCCAACCAAGGTCGACCCAAAATCAAGGGATGTCCATCCAGTCAGCTTTTCGGATTGATGACTAGAAAATATACCAGGTACTCTTGTGAGTCAATGGAAACCATGATGTCCTGTAAAGTTACTTCTGGTTTAACAACTGATCGGTCAGCGAGTTCTAGCAAGGTGGAGGTTGGTTCTAAATCGGTGATGCCAAGAGTTTCACAGGTTTCTGTAGTTAAAATATTAATGGTTGTGCCCATGTAGACTAGTGTGTTTGGAAAAGAGCGGCCATATATTTGGATTGTAACTATAGGACTCCCTGGATCATCGTACTTTATAGGTGTCTCCCTGCCTAATGATAAATCAGACAAGGTTCCTATGACTATTAGACAGACAAATCCCTCTTGCGGACAAGAGCGATCTCCCTTGTATCCTAAGGATATCTAGAAATAAACAGACAGATGTGGACCATTTTCTCTAGACCATTATGCTTATGAATTATTAGTTAACTATGGAGAGATGCTCCTACCTGAATTCCAATGCTTGCCCGATCTTCAATCCAATCACTCCAGAAGATATTGATCTAGCATATAAGATATGCAATCAAAGACAGGAAAACAAGATCAAAAGAATTTGCAAAATATGATAATTCGAAATAAATATTCTATCTTAGTGATCAAGGAATCCAAGAATTAAATCATTAAAAAAATAGATGAACAACTTAATGAGAAAATAGAATCCATTTTTATTAACTTTGAATATAAAAGAAGAAACCTTACAACCTTGACGCCTTGATGTTTGTACAGGTTCTTTTGGGGTCCCGAACAACCATTTTCCTTAGTTTGAAAAGACTCCGACTCTCTTTATTAGCATAATACTATGGCTATGAGTATGTAATCTCTCTCATGCCAACGATGCAAATATGTGGAGAGTATGATTCTTCAGAAATTCACCTCAAAACTACCAAGTTCTAAGTCTCTTCTTCAAACTAAGAAGTACCCTTGAGACTGAAACATGGTCTCAATTTATAGCAGAAGGGAAGTAGTTTCAGTTTTAAAAAGGAAGGGATGAAGCCCTCTCATTATGGGATTTCAGCTCCAAAAACCAAGGGATAGCTCCAATTATGAAGGGATAAAGGTTAATGAATGGAAGGGGCAAAGCTCGACCAGATAGCGCTTCTAGAAGGCCCCAGCTGGGAGAATATTCGACCAGTTGGGCTTCTAGAACTTACTTTTATTTTTATTTTACCTTTTACAAGAGTCCGCAATTTTAATGAGCGGAACATGCGGGATGTGCCACAATTTTTATAGCAATAAACCGCGGTACCGCAAGAAATGACTAGGAAAAGTGCGTTGTTAGGCTTTTTGGGGTTTTAATGAACTTTTTCTCAATTCCAAGACTTGATTTAGGAACTTTATGATTTTTGACCTCTAAGGGAGCAATAAATAGGTAATGATGAACCCATATAGATAGCTTAATGTCATGGTGACAAATTTCAGTGTAATAGATTGCCCCCTAAAGTGTGAAGTCTGAAGAGTTCTAAATAGTTCTGAAGAATTCAGAAGAGTGAAGTGCTTTATCATTCTGAGGATCGGGCTATCGACACATCAGTTGAACATGGAAAAAACATTCAATGCAAGCATATATATATGTATATCATCGCTGAGGTAGGCATTCCCATACTCAAATCAAAACTAACTACATGTTCTGATAGAGAAATGTTTTTAGAATTACATGAAGTAGTTGACACAATATGGACGCAACCATCTGTCTTGAGTAGTCTACTCTATAATGAATAATAAAACTCCTTGTAGCATGGATGGTGGAAACTAGATCTAGGGTCTTGATTTCCGCTTCTCAAACTTGTACGATTCTATCCATGCGATTGATTGTGTCGAAGTCGAACATGGTAGAAACCACTTGATTACTAGTCAATGAAGTGAACCGTTAACAAGTGTGAGAGAAACCACCAATAATGAAAATGGCTCTCAAAGTAATTAGTACAATCTATGAAATGTGAATATGTGATATGAAGTCAAACATTTCACAGAATCATTCAATTGAAGGTCAATGATGCAACCTGTCGTCAAAGGTGAGAAACTTGGCATTAGGGCATGCAGATCCCAAGGTACTGATAAGATTCTAGATCAAATTTCTAGATGATGTGTTGTCGTCGATAGAAAGTGACCAGTCGTGGGAAAGCCTGTGACATGAAACCATTAGATCAAGCTTTGAAGAAATTTTTTGCGAGGACTGACTCAGGGATGGTCAACGCGAATGCAGACAAATGTTTGCAATGAATGGTTTATTTAACTGATCTCTTGAACACATAACGACACTGCAGATGTTTGGTGACGATTAACCTAAAGCTAATACCCAGAAACCGACTGAAGACTTTCAATGTGGTTTGATTAACTATTGGCCAAAATATTTTCCCAACCCAGACATGAATGTGAAAAAAGTGTCGTGTTCAAGAGTGGTATACAACTTCTTAAAACGAAGTGTGACAAGTGGATTCATTTTCTCTCTTTCCCCCCACCATTTCTGGCAAGTACCTCTTTATTTTTTGACAAGATTGAGGAGGATAACATTTTCTTGTAATGTAAGCTCATCCTTTGGATGAGTCCAACTTAGTATTAAAATTGAACCCTATGAAGGAGTGGTTCATTCCTTTTTATAATTGACAGGTCCTTTACTGTTAAGTTTTAACGAGTCCAGTATAGGTGAAACTCAGTGTTTTTCAATTTTAGGGAGTCAGAAGAAAAACTTAAGAAAACTCTATGGGTGTAATTTTTCGTAAATTTAGTCTCTCGAGCCCGAAAAGGGATAAAATAATGCAGGGGAGAACTCTATTGACAATGATTAGTCAACGTATACCTTTTTTGTAAATAGTCCATTTCAATTCGAAAAAGGGGTAAACTTATACTAAAGGGACGATTGTTCATTTCCTTTAACGAGTTCGAATATTCAAGTACTCAGCAATTTTTTCATGTTTAGAGAGTCTGAAAAGGGCTTAAAAGATAACTCCAAGGTTTCGTTTTTTCGTAATTTTCAAGAGCCTGAAAAAGTGATAAAAGTGCACCCATCTGGCCGACTTTCAATTTAATTTACGAGCAGGAAAATAAGGAAAGAACTCGGCATTTTCATGTGTTTTACGAGAATGAAAGATAGCAAAATAATCTCAAGATTTTCATGAGTTTAATGAGTCCCGAAAATAATAACTGAAATGGACTAAAGATAGGTTTCATTTTTTATAAAATCTTGAAACAGAGAAAAACTATGCTTCAGATAGGTTTGTTTCATTTTTACACAAGCTTGAAACAAAGGAAAAATCATGCTTGAAAATGGTTTGTTTCATTTTTACACAAGCTTGAAATAGAGAGAAAACTATGCTTGAGATAGGTTTGCTTCATTTTTACACAAGCTTGAAACAAAGGAAAAATCATGCTTGAGAGTGGTTTGTTTCATTTTTACACAAGCTTGAAACAAAGGAAAAATCATGCTTGAGAATGGTTTGTTTCATTTTTACACAAGCTTGAAACATAGGAAAACTATGCTTGAGATAGGTTTTTCAATGCCCCCCAAGCTTCATTTCATTCACCTAAGTGGACTACTGGTTACTAATAGTTGGATGGAATGAAGGTTCATTTACGAGATTAGATGAAAGACTCGACTTGACACTTACGAGATCTAATCAAATACTCGACTCAATTAGGAGATGATTTGTTTCATTTTTTAACAAGCTTGACACAGGAAAAGAACTATGCTCGAAGACATGTTTCATTTTTTATCGACGTTGACACAATAACATGAATTATCCTCATGGTGAATTGATTCATTTTTTAATGAGGTTGACACAGTAAAATGAATTCTCCTCATGGACTTGTTTCATTTTTAACGAGGTTGACACAGTGATAGGAAATCTCCTCAAGGAACCTTGTCATGGCTTGAAACTAGAAGAAACACATATCAAGGGACACTCCTCGATCATGGCTTCCAAGAGGTCTTCATCAGATGGAAGAACAGTCCTCTGGAAGGAACACATTTCAAGGGACTCAATAGGGATAAGAACATCATGTTCAAATGCCCCCATAGAGTTCACCATGTCAATTACTAGATCTAAGTCAAAGGAATTCAAGAAAATAGTGAGAGGCTCGCTTGCAGCAGTAACTGAAAACATGGGACTGGTTGCCATATAATTAACCTGTGGCGGGGTAGATACCACTTCCGTATAAGGAATATTTATGGGTGTCGGATTATCTGTAGTCAAATCAAGACTAGTGAATTAAAGTTGGTCAATAGTCACAATGTTTACATTGTGAGGGAAAGACATCACTCGAAAGAGTGTCGATACGACAGATTTCATTGCATAGACATACTCTCGCCCAAGGAGTAAATTGAAATCCAAGGGGCCTCAAACTACCATAAGATCAATACAAACAATTTTACCTTCCAAGGTAATAGGATACTTAGGAAAGATCCGTAAAGGTTCACTAATGTTTCTGTTAAAAGCTGACAGATTATGTGTAACAGGCACGAGCTGAGGGGAACCCAAAGCTTGCCAAGAAGTTGAGGATAAAATACTAACAAAAGCACCTTCATCTATATTTTTGTGACGCACATTCTTACCATAAACCTTCACAATGATTTGGAAAGGGATGGAAGAAGGAAGACGAGGTTCTATCAGTCTATTCCAATCAAAGGAAAATACCTCTGTACTTGGTGGGGGTTCTGTGGAAAAAAGTGAAATGCCCCCTAGCGTAGAAGAATCTGATGTAACAAGAAGAACCTGAGTGGTATGAATTTCACTCTCTACAGGGAGATTGGGATCGACCGAATGTGAAATCAAGTCGACCACTTGATCAACTAATGGATCATCAGCTTGAGTGATATGAGTTTCACTCTCCAATGGAAGAGTGGGATTGACTCTACTTGGAATTAGATCAATCACCCCGTCAGTTGACGGTAGGTTGGGAGAAATTTTATGGTAACCATTTGGAAGTTGTTGCTGTGGAACAGTAAGGTTTTCCAACAATTTTGAGGCTTCATCCATGTGAGGGAAAATGTGAGTTTGATTACTCCCTTTACATAACCTACAAGAAAACCTAACTTTACCCTTTTTCCTAGGAACCTGACAATCACTGGTTGATGGATCAACATTAAGTTGATGAGACTTTTCTGACCATACTTCCAACACCTTAGGAATACCAAGGCATTTGATAAGGAAGTGGTCACCCTTACAAAGCTTGCAAGGGAATTTGGGTTTGTGATGCATGTTGGAGGTTTCCTCAACACTACTAACACTTAAAACCATGGTGACTTATTTCTTATCTTGCTTCTTCTTCTTCTTCTCTTTCTTCTTCTTCTTAGCCACCTGGTTACTAGCATCAAGGCTTTTACCAAGCGAAGAGGAAGAAAGGGAGGAAGATATGTTGGGCGAAGAAGGTAAAGGGTCAACATGAGGTTGGTGATGTTGAGATGGTGAATTCTGTTAAGGTGAAGCATCCAGTTGAGGTGGAACACTTTGAGTATTCGAGGCCAACGAAGTTGAGAATAACCATATCGGTATACCTATTGTAAAACCAAGTAATGACAATGTAGCCATATAAGGAGGACCAACATTTCCAAAGCAAGGAAAATTACTATGATTCTCGTTAAGAGGGGTTCCTTGGTTGGTAAATTCCGGAACAATTGCCATTAGATTCAACATCGGTGAATTTTATTAACAATTTAACAATATTCACAATTCACAATTCACACCTAACAATTAAAATTCACAATTCGCACCTAAGGTCTCTAAAAAGTAAAAAACAAACAAATGAACATGCGCTAACAAATATAGGAGTTAAACCACACACAAACAGTATATTCCCACACTAAAAACACTGGTTGGTGATGAAATCCAACATCGTAGAATTTTAATGCAGAAATGGGGGTTGGAACAATTACCTCGACAACCTGCTTAATGAAACAGATCGGTGCAAGTTTCTCCACTTAAACCATCTTGAGTGAAGAGAACCCTCCGGAGAGTCCAAGTGAGTCTAGTCGATGTTTGCTCCAGGTATAGTGGGACCTTCCCTCCACCGTCACCTCGGGAAAGAATCCTAAATTTTATAGCCACTAAGGTCACCAACTGAGACAAATGCACCTGTGGGAATAGTCTACGATCCAATATACATGCAAGGGCTCAATACCCTTGAAGGCTCCTTGACAAGCTCAATCCCCTTGAAGGCTCCTTGAAATAATCCAAGGTTTACCAACAAGTGACCTCAGGCTCCTCGACAATGGTCTATCTGAGGTTTACCATTTTTAGTACGTGCACATCTGCTATCTTTCCCAATGGGATAGGTACGATTACCTCACTGGTTCCAACATGATCTCATGCCTGAATCTTTTAAGAAGAGCTTCCCAGAGCACAATTGCAACAATTGGAAATTTTTCTTACGATAAGATGCTACTGTTTGTTTAGTTTCTTTGGAAAGTGTTGGGAAAAATACTGAGAGGGGGGGGGTGAATCAGTATTTAGAGCTGACTGACAATTTTTAGTTTTCCTTCCCTTAAAGCCATATGTTATATTATTGCATCCAACTTGTATGTCCAGAGATATTATTATGTCTTTACTTAGATCATTGCATTATTCATAGGCAGTAAGCACGAACAGAAATAAAAAAACATAAGCAACACATATGAACACCAGGATTTAAGGTGGAAACCCAATTTGGGAGAAAACCACCGCTGCTGTAATCTCTGTCTTCAATATTTATTATAGAGAGAACTTCTTACAATATTATGTTGGTGCAGACTCATACCAGCACGCAGGTACCCACCTGCAGAAGGCTACAACCTTCTCTCGTTTACCAGCCTCTCTTGGAAGGGAGCCACAACCCCCTGCTCTCGTTTACCAGCCACCACTGGAAGGGAGCCACAACCTCCTTATTGAAGGCTTCGACCCTCAGCATCACTGCGGACCATGTTTCATCAATTTTCATACTGGGTCCAGCAGTTTCAACGCAACCCTTTATTCAATTATCAACAAACATATTTTGCCCAAAAATTCATAACAAAACAGTGAGACCATCGGATTCATATGTGTGCCAGTTCATCATAACTTCGTCCGTTGTTTAAGACCAGAGGCTTATTCAGATTTTCCCATCCAGACGTTCCTTCGAGAGCTTCATTCATTCATCACCCTTGCACATGTTCTTCATAATTGCGTTAGTCGATCTGATCATCTTAGTCACAAGTGCACCATCGATTCAGATATATCAGGGTTTACTCTTACAGATTTCTCCAAAGGAGACTCGGTTATCATCAACCCTCGCACACACACCTTCTTCATATTTCTCATCACTTTATATAGTTTACGCCCTTATTGAAACCATGGGTCAAAACCATTCAATTAATAATGGTATTCATATTAAAATTCAAGCCAATCCAATCTTCGTTCTTCTATACACGAAATGTCCCAAAGGTATTCTTTTCTCTGCCAAATAATATTTCAATAAAGCTTTGAATCAAATTCCATTCTTTGAACCCGGGCCCACATCGCAGTCAGTGGATCGGCGGTGTCAAACAAAACTTGCGATTGCGATTGATCAACCGGATGCGATGATCACATAAAACATGGCTCATAGCACAATCGGGTCCGAACTTTGAACAAATGCAATCGGGGCACAAAATAGAACAGTTCCGATTGTGATCAGGACATGGATGCGATTTGCACACATTAACTCCGGCATATAACTGGATCGGGTCTGCCACTTCAATCGCAGCATATTACAAAAGGCGTGCGATCAATCGGAAAGTTCTGATTGCGATTAAGATCTCGGATGCGATTGAGCTTATTAACTCCATACTCCTTGTATCGAATACTTAATTTAAAAATTAGTGGACGCTTACTTAAAACACGACCGATTGAGAACAGATGCGATTGAACTATAGACGTAGCATATAATTGGATCGGGTCATTTTGATGGGAGCATATTTCATACTCCAGAATCCAAACCTTGCGATTTGAACTTTGCGATTTCCGATAAACATCATATAAACACGGTAGAGTGGACCACCGGGCCTCGAAAATTTGTTGGTGGGGGTGATTGATAATATAACATTTGGTTGTATTGTGTACAACCGTTCCACTATGGAACACTACCACATCCACAAGACATTTGGTTTATGTTTCATACACATTGCGATTGGATCGCATCGCATCGTAGAACTCCATATCAACAAGACACTACTTCACCAAAATAACTTGTGATTCCGATTTAGAGCTTAAGAGGTGGGGACCACTTGTCCCGCCAAATCAGAAATAAAATACTTCCGCCTGTTTAATTCAATTTTCATTCATTTTGGTTTTTGAGGGCTTGCCCGAAATGACTGTCTTGAATAACTCTGTTCTTCTATAAATTAAATCTACGGGAATATCTCCGTTCCACTGTTAAAACGGCTCTGCCCATCACCATAATCAACTCTCCTTTGCAAATTGCAGCTGCGGTCCATGATAATTAATTCACCCTTACATTTCTCCCATCCTTCTTGAATGCGTGTTGTTGCACACCAAAACTCTGCTGCGCCTTTGTATTCTTTTCTCCCATTCTATCTCCGCTCCTTCTGTTCTTCCTCTGTTCTTCTCTGCTGACTCTGCTACCTCTCTGTCTCTCTCTTTTCTTAGTTACTGCTTCAGATTCTCCTTCTGTGCCAAATCCTTTTCCATCAAGAACAACTTCATCAAGTAGGTTGCCATCAAGGACAACACATTGCATCATATTGCCAACAATCTCCCCCTTTGGAATTGATGGCAACCATGATGGTGTTTGATCACCATAACAGATAGATACATTGATTATAACCATTATTAAAACACCATGATACTCTCCCCTTTTGACATCAAGGGCAAAGGGCGGATCAAAACAAAGACAAGGTTGTTCTTCCCATGTATAAAGAAGAGCTCTGTAGATCTGATGTGTACTGAAGTTACCATGCTCCCCCTGAGTTCATGCTGAATCTTCAAACATATATTTTTTTTAATGAAGTACACGACTCTATGACCTTCCTATTACCAAGGACTCATACTTACATCAATGATCCAACCAAGTGGATTTACACATTTTTACTCAACTACCCAACCAAGTGGGTTTAAAAATTTGAACAAGCCCTTTCATGACTGAATATTACAATTTTCATCATAGGTCATACCCTTTTTATCAAATTACAAATATGAATTTTTATAACCAATCTCAAAAGGACCTCAAAAGAGAGATCATATTTCAGAACCATCATAATGCCAACAATGCATCATTTTCGTATGACCAATGCTCCCCCTTAGCTTGTGCATCCTGAACACTTTCAGCAACAGATCATCAAGACATCTTCATCAAATATCAGAAAATAGAAATATGAGAACTGAAACATCACTAGAGATACCAAACAGCATTGCAGCTGTGCTAAGGAATGCTGACCCAGAATTTTTGTTAGCAAATACCCATGTGTGAAAACAAAAGATACTCTTCATCAAAATGCAATCGGGACTCATCCACAATCTCATCATAAGAAACCATGTATCATGTCATCATCACTTGAGCATGAGTATCACAAGAACTAAAGAATAAGCAGATACAATGTTAATAATACAATCATTAGTATTTAGACTGATTCTCCCCCTGAACTTATGTCACCTGTACCTGTCTTCTTCACATCAGATTCACTTGTCAGATATAGCCATAACCAGAATTATCAATCCAACCATGATAATCATCATACATCGCTCCCCCTGTGATGATACATTACTGATTCTTATAATGTATCTCACATCACTCCTGCAGTCATTATGAGAAATAAGCTTTAGAAGCGGATGACTACAGTAGGGTCATTATTCCCTACGTTTCTGACCGGTCCTCCTTCTTTTTCCAGCTTTGCTTGAAATTTCCTTTTGTGTGCTGGAAATTATCCAATTTCTCAGATCTGTTCATCCTGCATTCTTTTTCCACATATCCATACTTGTTACAAGCATAACATCTTATGTGACCAGAAAAGTAAGCATAAGAATCATACTGTGTTATTCTATTCTTTCTTCTATTGCAATCAGCTGCTTTATGACCAAACTTGCTGCATGAAAAACAATATCCCTTAAAGAAACCAGAGTACCTTTCTGTATATAATCTGTTTGTTTGTGATTGAAACAATCTGCTTTTTCAATTTGCTGTAACATGCCCATGATTATGAAATTTAAAGCATTCAACATTATTGATACTTCTATATTTAGGAGCGAAAGATTTCCTTTGAGAATTCATGATTGTTGGTTGCCCTTTTGTTTCTTTCACCACTTCAGGTTTTGCATTGATATCCTTTGCATCTTTAGCACTTCCTTGTGAACTGGATTCTCCCTTAACAGTTTCATGGAAACCAAGACCAAATTTAATAGAAGGTGACCTTTGACTACTAAGAATATTATCCATAATCTTAGTACTATCTTGAAACCTCAAGAGTTTATCTTTTTCTTCTAATTTACCTGTGAGAATGTTCACCTCAACCTCCATTCTTTGGCATTGCTTCTTCATACTTTCTTCGATCCTTCTTCCTTCTTCTACTTGATCATTTAGTGTTAAAATTTCTTCCTTCAACACATTTTCTTGTTCTTCAAATATTTGTAGAAGTTCTTCATTCTTCTTGTTTGAATTTTCTAGATCTTCTTTGAGAGAGATGGTCTCTGCTTCAAGTTCTTCATTCTTCTTATTTGATTTTTTCAGATTTGTTTTGAGAAAGAGGATTTCTACTTCAAGTCTTCTATTTTGATAGGTTGCTGTGACCTGCAGTCTTTCATACATTTCTATTTGTTCTTTCATTCTAGGGATCATATCTTCGCAGATAGATTCTTGCTTTTTAGACGCTCTTTGTTGTTCTTCAATTTTAATATTGAGAGCTTCTTCTAGATCCACAACATTACTTTCACTATCTTCACCATTGCATGCACAAGAAGGTGAATCACAAGAACAACAATCAGTACCTGTTTTATCTTCTTCATTTTTTGCCGCACATGTTTTCTGAGATATCTCCTTTTGAGTAGCCTTCTTCTTTTGCTTCTTTGCCATGAGCACTTGCAGATATTTGTCAGAATCTTCTTTATCCTCATCATTATCTTCATTTTTATAATAACTCTTTCCTTTTTCAAATTGTTTCCCTTTATCATGATTTTCTCTATAAGGACATTTAGCAACATAATGACCAACTCTTACACAATCAAAACATTTGAAGGGAAGCTTACCTTTGAATCTTCCAGTACCTGGTTGGAGTCTTCTCACAAAATTTTCCTCTTCTTCTTCTGATATATAACTTGATTCCTTGACAACTTCCTTTTCTTTTTCTTTTGCACATGCCTTAAAGACAACTTCTCTGATTTGAGAAGGATCTTCTTTTCTCATTTCAAAAGCAGTTAGAATACCATGAAGTTGAACAATAGTAAGAGTTTGCAGATCTTGCCTTTCTTCAATAGCTGATACTTTTGACTCAAATTTTGAAGTCAAAGATCTTAAGAATTTTTCTACGAGAGCAGTATCGGTTATGGTTTCACCCAAATTTCTCATGCGATTTACAATATCATCTAGACGTAAAAAGAAACTGGCAATACTCTCATCACTATGAATCCTTAAATTTTCATATTCAATTCTGAGAGTTTGGAGTTTTGCACTTTTTACCTTTGTATCTCCTTCATAGCTCAGAATGATTTTGTCCCATATTTCTTTTGCTGAATTTAGCTGCATTACTTTAGCCAAATTCTGGTTCAGACATGCTTCCTAATAAGACATTGACTGCTTTGGCATTGATTTCATATTTCTTCCTTTCTGCTGCATCAGTAGGAATAGTTTCCGGATACTGATAACCTTCTTCCATGATTGCCCATACTTCTGCACCAAGACTTTGCAAATATGCTTTTGTTCGTATCTTCCAGAATATCAGATTACTTCCATTGAATAGAGGTGGCCTAAGATACAATACTCCTTCATGACTTCCCATTGTGACGAATCTCCTTCAAGCGATCAAGCTCCTGCAAAAGAACCTTGCTCTGATACCAATTGTTGGGAAAAATACTGAGAGGGGGGGGGGTGAATCAGTATTTAGAGCCGACTGACAATTTTTATTTTTCCTTCCCTTAAAGCCATATGTTACATTACTGCATCAAACTTGTATGTCCAGAGATATTATTATGTCTTTACTTAGATCATTGCATCATTCATAAGTAGTAAGCATGAACAGAAATAACAAAACATAAGCAACACATATGAACACCAAGATTTAAGGTGGAAACCCAATTCGGGAGAAAACCACCGCTGCTGTAATCTATGTCTTCAATATTTATTATATAGAAAACTTCTTACAATTTTATGCTGGTGCAGACTCATACCGTACATAATTACTTACTGAAGACCTGACACTCTCGTTTGACCTCTCTTGGAAGGGAGCCACAACCCCCTGCTCTCGTTTACCAGCCACCACTGGAAGGGAGCCACAACCTCCTTATTGAAGGCTTCGACCCTCAGCATCACTGCGGACCATGTTTCATCAATTTTCATACTGGGTCCATCAGTTTCAACGCAACCCTTTATTCAATTATCAACAAACATATTTTGCCCAAAACTTCATAACAGAACAGTGAGACCACCGGATTCATATGTGTGCCAGTTCATCATAACTTCGTCCGTCATTTAAGACCAGAGGCTTATTCAGATTTTCCCATCCAGACGTTCCTTCGAGAGCTTCATTCATTCATCACCCTTGCACATGTTCTTCATAATTGCGTTAGTCGATCTGATCTTCTTAGTCATAGGTGCACCATCGATTCAGATATATCAAGGTTTACTCTTACATATTTCTCCAAAGGAGACTCGGTTATCATCAACCCTCGCACACACACCTTCTTCATAATTCTCATCACTTTATATATTTTACACCCTTATTGAAACCATGGGTCAAAACCATTCAATTACTAATGGTATTCATATTAAAATTCAAGCCAATCCAATCTTCGTTCTTCTATACACGAAATGTCCCAAAGGTATTATTTTCTCTGCCAAATAATATTTCAATAAAGCTTTGAATCAAATTCCATTCTTTGACCCCGGGCCCACATCGCAGTCAGCGGATCGGCGGTGTCAAACAAAACTTGCGATTGCGATTGATCAACCGAATGCGATGATCACATAAAACATGGCTCATAGCACAATCGGGTCCGAACTTTGAACAAATGCAATCGGGGCATAAAATAGAACAGTTCTGATTGCGATCAGGACACGGATGTGATTTGCACACATTAACTCCGGCATATAACTGGATCGGGTCTGCCACTTCAATCGCAGCATATTACAAAAGGCGTGCGATCAATCGGAAAGTTCCGATTGCGATTAAGATCTTGGACGCGATTGAGCTTATTAACTCCATTGCATAACGCCATCGGGTCCGCCAATTTCAAAGTGCAATCGGGCCCAACACTTAAGAGCTTCCGATTGTGATTGAGAACCCAGATGCGATTGAACTATGAACTGTGGCATATAATCGGATCGGGTTCGGCCTTTGATCGGAGCATATTTCAAAAAGCCTCCGATCAAACCTTGCGATTTGAACTTTTCGATTTCCATTAAAACATCGCCCCGTGGTCAAGTGGACCCACGGGCCTCGGCTGTTGGTGGGGGTGATTGATAATATAACATTTGATTGTATTGTGTACAACCGTTCCACTATGGAACACTGCCACATCCACAAGACATTTGGTTTATGTTTCATATACATTGCGATTGGATCGCATCGCATCGCAGAACTCCATATCAACAAGACACTGCTTCACCAAAATAACTTGTGATTCTGATTTAGAGCTTAAGAGGTGGGGACCACTTGTCCCGCCAAATCAGAAATAAAAGACTTCCACCTGTTTAATTCAATTTTCATTCATTTTGGTTTTTGAGGGCTTGCCCGAAATGACTGTCTTGAATAACTCTATTCTTCTATAAATTAAATCTACGGGAATATCTTCGTTCCACTGTTAAAACGGCTCTGCCCATCACCATAATCAACTCTCCTCTGCAAATTGCAGCTGCGGTCCATGATAATTAATTCACCCTTACATTTCTACCATCCTTCTTGAATGCATGTTGTTGCACACCAAAACTCTGCTGCGCCTTTGTATTCTTTTCTCCCATTCTGTCTCTGCTCCTTCTGTTCTTCCTCTATTCTTCTCTGCTGACTCTGCTACCTCTCTGTCTCTCTCTTTTCTTAGTTACTGCTTCAGATGCTCCTTCTGTGCCAAATCCTTTGCCATCAAGAACAACTTCATCAAGTAGGTTTCCATCAAGGACAACACATTGCATCATATTGCCAACAGAAAGTTAACTACTCCCTATTCCAAAGCACTAATCCCAAGCTAGATTGGTGGAAAGAGCCCTAAAAATGTAAAAATTTATAAATGAATTTTAATTAAGCGCTGTGTTATTTGGGTTGTTATTACTCAAAGGGTAAATGGATATGAAACCAATGGTGTTATGACCTGACCCAAAACTGAATGCAATCGAATATGATAATGTAATATTTTCAATTCAATGAATCCTAACTAAAGTAAGGAGAGAGGTTCCATTCACTTCCAATAATGCAAATATTGAAAAATAAGAGAAAATATAACAAATTCTCTAATGCACTAATTTTAAGAAAAACTAATGCTTTCAATTCCAATTTTTTATTTTTTATGTTTTTAAAACAAGCATAAAAACATGTAAATTCAAATCAAAGAAATTGATCTAAATCTACGATTGATTTTTCCAGAATGTAAACTATGCAGTTGTAATCTATGCACAATTCACTTGAAAAGTATGAAAATGTAATCTATGCACATTTCTCGTTCATATTCTGAAAATTAGAATTCTAATTATGAAAATGTAATCTATGCAAGAATTCACAGACACAAGATGGTTCTAATACAATCTAAAGAACCAATCAAGTGTAAGTAAAGAAAAATGGGTGAGAATTCCAAAGGTCAAAAAATAAAAACACTCAAAGGTGATTAACACTTAGAGACAAAAAGATGAAAAATTGTTAAGCGATTGAGACAAAGCTCAATGTAATGACCAAAGGAAATCAAATTAAGAATTTCTCAAAAAAGAGACTCAAAACACCCAATTAACTTAATAGAGACTGATGAGACTGTTGCTGAAATAAATTCACACATAAGACTTGATAGTCAAGACAAGTTGGGGAAAACATAGAGAATCTGGTAATCTGGCTCCAAAAAAGAGAATTCTTAATTTTTCAAAAAAATTCCTCAAGGCCATAGGTTTTAATAAATAATAATGCAGTACCGCACTGTTTTTACACTAAAATTGTGGCAGCTACTGCACTGTTTTCAAATGAAAACCGCGGAGGCCAGGAAACATATAGAAAAAATAAAAATTTAGATATGCTTTTCAGGGATTCTAATAAGTTATCTACCAAACCCAGTTTTTAGACTAATCAAAATTAGAAGACTCTTAAAATTCAAACTGAAAAATAAAAAGGAAACCTGATTTCTATTCCCCAGTATGGTCGCCATTTTGTTAGATGGACAAATCCCTCTTGCGGACAAGAGCGATCTCCCTAGTATCCTAAGGATATCTAGAAACAAACAGACAGATGTAGACCATTTTCTCTAGACCATAATTCTTATGAATTATTAATTAACTATGGAGAGATGCTCTTACCTGAACTCCAACGCTTGCCCAATATTCAATCCAGTCGCTCCAAAAGATATTGATCTAGCATATAAGATTTGCAATCAAAGACAAGAAAACAAGATCAAAAGCATCTGCAAAATATGATAATTCAAAAGCAATAGTCTATCTTAGTGATCAAGGAATCCAAGAATTAAATCATTCAAAAAATAGATGAACAACTTAATGAGAAAATAGAATCCATTTTTATTAACTTTGAATATAAAAGAAGAAACCTTACAACCCTTATGCCTTGATGTTTGTACAGGTTTTTCCGGGGTCTCGAACAATTGTTTTCCTTAGTTTGAAAAGACTCTGACTCTCTTTATCAGCATAAGACTATGGCTATGAGTATGTAATCTCTCTCATGCCAATGATGCAAAGATGTGGAGAGTATAATTTCTTCAGCAATTCACCTCAAAACTACCAAGTTCTAAGTCTCTTCTTGAAACTAAGAAGTACCCTTGAGACTGAAGCATGGTCTCAATTTATAGCAGAAGGGAAGTAGTTTTAGTTCCAAAAAGGAAGGGATAAAGCCCTCTCATCGTGGGATTTCAGCTCCAAAAACCAAGGGATAAAGTTTCATGAATATAAGGGGCGAAGCTCGACCAGATAACGCTTCTAGAAGGCCCCAACTGGGAGAATATTTGACTATCTGGGCTTCTAGAACTTACTTTTCTTTTTATTTTACCTTTTACGGGGGTCCACAGTTTTAATGAGCAGAACATGCGAGATGTGCCGCAGTTGTTATAGCAATAAACCACGGTACCGTAGGAAATGACTAGGAAAAGTGCGGAGTTAGGCTTTTTGGGGTTGTAATGAACTTTTTCCCAATTCCAAGACTTGATCTAGGAACTTTATGACTTTGGACCTCTAAAGGAGCAATAAATAGGTAATTATGAACCCATATAGATAGCTCAATGCCATGGTGACAAATTTCAGTGTAACAATGACATGGAAAGTTGGTGAAGTTTTTGTTTTCCTCATAGGTTTTTTTGTGCACAGTTCTTTAATTGTCTTAGCATAGATAGGGATGCCTTGAATGTCCTAGAGGAGCGGAATTTTAATACAAATATTTTTAAGTTCCCCCAAAAGATCAAAATCTAGATAGACGATTGGTTTAGGTATCACTAATCTTTCGGGGAACGAGGGAGAGGTACTTATAAGTTTCCGATAATATTCTTGTTCACTTGTGCCTTCTCCCTATCTTATTTCTGTGTTTATTACTGTTGATGGATTAATTTCAGTTTCAGGTTCTAATTTTTCTTGTTATGGTTATGGAATTTTCCCCTGGGCTAATAACGTGCCCAGATCTCAGCCTAAGTTCACTGCATTCTTTTTGCTCAATTTCGAGGTTTGGATTTTCAATGATTTAGATCAACTACACTGATCTATTGTTGGGATTTAGGTTTGGCTGAGCTGACATTTGAGGGCGTATCAGAGGATGAGAATTATGTGGTAACAGATATGGAGCTGGTAATGTGGGTTGTGGTTAAGGACCCATTTCCTAGGTGAATTGGTTATTCCCAAGGGTCGCTGTCAGTTTTGGGACCAATTGGGATTTTGTGAGGTACAGGCAGGGAACTAGGATGAATATGGATTTTTCTACCAAAATGGAGGAGAGAAAGAATAATTTGGCCAACCGCTTCCTGGAAAGGATTGAGTTGGCCAAGGGGACATGGAGAATGGTTGGGATGGCTAGGTAGAAAATGGTGGTTCATTTTTCCATGTTGTCCCAGGGTTTTGTGTTGATTAAATTGCGAAGAAGGAAATAAATAAGATGGGTCTTGTGACATACCTGTAGTTTGGCCTTGCCATTGTCGACATCGATTCATTAAATATACTGGTTTTGTTTCTTCTTTTGCTTCTTTGAATACTGTTTTCAACCCTGGAAGGGACAATCACTGTTCAGGGGCATGGTATTTAGTACATATGGCACATGTTGTTGGGATGTATTAATCACTATTAAATGACTAAAATAGTACACATAAATTATCAATCCAGGGATGTCTTTTGTTTAAATGAAAATTGCACTATTTGTGCCGTTACACCCAACCAGAAGCAATTCCAAAGAAAAGAAATCGTTGCTGAAATAAATGCTGGAAGGAAATCACTCATGCGGAAATAAAATGATCTACAAGACTATAATAACACTTCAATTAATATTTTCTAGCGCACCACACAACAATTACCCAACAGGTATCTTTGATCTCATATGTGTAGCAACGTATAAAACATTGGAATTGAAGCAAATCTATTCACAGTTGAAACAACAGCAACAACAATTCTAATGAAACATAAAAAAAATAAGAAATATATATATACACATCAACCTTAACCGTTGCAATACCTGCTAAAGTGGAGGGCCCTTCCTCCCTAGCAGGGTGCAGGTAGAGAAATAATTTAACGAAAACTAAATCAGATAACGCATGTAACAACAACATAATATTTCTATATTATGATGATTGAATGTTACAGAGTAAAGATTATCCTCCCCTCGCTTCGATTTGTGTCCTTTAAATATACAAGATACAAAAGGGAAATTTCCAACCAGCTAATTAAAAAATCTAAGAGATATTTCCACCATGATTCATTTGTAACTAGTCGAATCTTATTATTACAATTGAGGAAATTTCGAAAACGGCCACAACAGAAAGTCTGCGAATATTTCCTTTGAAGAACCTTGTGTTTCTCCCAATGAAGACCAAATTTTGGAAAACTTCTCATTAACAAACTAATTTGTTCTGTTCTGCACAAAACCCATGTCTCCTATTTTCAATATTCTTCTTCGTTTGCCCGCAATGTCCAATGAAAAACTCTCACTTGTTATTCCAGTGAATTTCTGAGTTGGAATATTTAATTATGAACTGAAGATTGGATTTGCAATCTGAAAGAGATTTTGGAGGCTAAAATCGTGAGTTATAACAAATCCATTAAATAAACCATCATTTACAAAATAATTTGTAATAATATTCAATTTATTAAAAATAAAGGAGAATAAATATTACTTATCCATAAGAGCATACATAATTATAAAATGGGATTAAATGATAAATTATGATAAATAATGTGATAAAATAATGGTAGGAATGGATGAAATATATGTTAATAAATGGTAATAAGAATGAAAATTTAGCGGCCCAACATCTCCTCCAAACTGAACGTGTTGCATGTCCTCATGAAACCCAATGCCTTTGTGTTAACCAAGTTGTAGTACAATAATCAAAATGTCACCCCAGTGCATGATCTTGATGGAAGAGAAGGCTTCTTCCCCAAATGCTTCCTTAAAACAATTTTTATATTTACTTTCAACCATATGTATATGAAATTGTAACAAAGTATGATACAAGTAAAAAGAAACTTCATTATAAACCAGATTTTGCTGAAATTTTGTAAGCAAAGTTATACTATATCAATGCTTCTCTAATCCAAAAATAAAATCAATGCAATGAACGGATTTCAATATGTCATCAAAATGGTTGTAGGTAATAATGCATGATTTTTTTGGAATTTACAAATTGGTTTAGCTTAAAAAATTTCAGGGTTTAATGATACCTCTTTGTTGTCCAAAAAAAATCACAAGAATCCAGTTGATAGTTTTAAGAATATACACAAATCAATTTTGGGATTTTATACCTTAAATGAGGAAGAAATGAGAAACCATTCATCATGCATAACAACAGTTCCTCTCCCCCAAACTAAATGTGTTTCATTTCCTCATGCAACCCTAGAAAACAAATTGAGACGGTTGCTACAATCATGGCTAAAATCTTTGTTTGGTATATAACAACATGGAATAAATGATATTTTGAGAATGAATAAGGAGATTGATGGATGGTAAAGAATATTAATGGCATGTTCATGATATTGAAAGTTACACTCTCCCAAACTAAAATATTTTGTGTTTCTAAAAAATGGGAAGTGGTAAAAAAGGGAAATAATGGTTTAAAAATATGGGTGAATAATGCTCAATGGTTTTTCATGACATTCTCCTAAACTTTTAATAACTCAAAAACTTATGTTGTTTTATCTCAAGTTTTACCTCTTTCAAAATGTGGAATGACATTTATGGATTAAAATTTGTTGAAGCTTATGTAGGCTGAGTTGATGTTGAAAGTGACGCGGAAGTTGGAAGCCATGCAAGCTAAAAAAAGTAATCAGAAAGTGTAGCAGTGTTTCCTTCCACCAAACTGATTAGTTTCCCCATCATCTATACAACATATCATGAGTATCCTTAATCAGTAATTCATCACCTCAATTACCTCATTACATATAAAAGTGACATAATCGTATTGTGAATGGCATGATATAATAATGGATAAGAAGGGAAAAGATGCATTCCCTATACCCATAAGCTTTGGTTGTTATGAGCATAGAAATTTTGCTTCTCAAGGTCTGTCTAATTAATTGGGATTCAAAATCAAAATTAGGCCTCTTTATTCCATGTAAAAACAGTAGTGGTGTTGTTAAGCTATGAATAAATGGTGACTGATTGGGCAAAGAAACTATCTTTGGTTAAAGATATGATACTTGTAGAATAAACGAACGATGGATTAGATGATACAAATTGTCAACTATAAAATATCCTAAAAGTTTCATCCCTCACATGTAAAGTAAATATTTATAACTCAATAATAGATATCAACCATAACCACCATCATCTAAGAATCAATTAAATATTACCCCATGAACCATGAGTTTTGGAAAACCTTGTATATGCAACAGTCAGCTTTATTGGAAATTGGCTTTGAGAAAACAAGGTAACCAAGTAGATTGTAGTATTAAATTAACTTATATAGCATAGTCATATCCACTGTTGCCAGCAGGCATCCATAGCCTCGACAGGGATGCCTTTTTAACCCATTTGAGATGTCAGTGTCCCATCTATTAGAAATAAGTACATAGTTACAAAAATCCTTTCAATTTACTTAGATGTCAACTAAATATCATTTTCCTAGCGTGGTAACCAGTTAATAACAATGCCATTCACGGGAGCTAACAAAAGTGAAAATTCGGCTCGTGATGAGACCTCTTGTCCTTCAGTTTTATGACCAAAGGCCATTACCGTGGCTTGGTGACCAGCAGTGGTAATGTCACTTTATTAGGACCTATGATCATGGTAGGTCGGCTCATGATGAGACTTCCTATCCTCTAGTTGACTATTTATGTTTATAATTCAACTATAGTTATTTTTAATCAATAAAATATTACTTAATAGATGGGGTGGTAGGTCAGCTCCTTAAGAGCTAGGGATGGCATAAAAAGTTGTATAGTAACTATTTTCAAATTTGATTGTTTTGCTTCTCAAAAACTAATAACCTTCAAATGATTGTTGATAAACATATTTTTCATTGTTGAGATTGGGGTTGAAGAACAATTCATTAGATAATGGTGGAGAGATTTAAATACGATTTTGTGGTCATCATCATAAATTTTACAAGATGAGGGACTTGACCCATTAGGAAAGTTGAAAGTTGGCATGATGAAATCATCTTTGTATAATTGTTCCTTAGATATAAGATTATGTTAATAGATAAGCAAAGATAAATTGACTACCCAATCATTATTTCAAAGAGGGCCTAGACCATTAAAATTATTTCCCATTAACCAAAGGGAAAAACAAATCAGAAAGACCTTCATATGTTGAATTCAACGTGAAAATTGGTCAACAATAATAGTCGTGTTGTGGTAACAACAACCATGACTTAGGTAATAACAGGGGAAGGGAAAAAAAAATATGTTAGGAAGGTGACATGAGGAGGATTAGTCACTTTACAAAATAATGAGGAATTAAGATTGAATCATTCCTGACAAGACTTACCATAATAATCATCCTTATTACTAAATACAAGACCTCCCCCAAACTAAAGTATGTTTGTCATCAGTCATAGTTGGTCATGTCATAATTAAAATACCAATGAAATCCACGGAGTCGGTCGAGGACGTACCTGGAAACTTACCTTGGCGGAGTAACAACACTAGAGGAGTAGCAACACCAAGTACTTAGAAAAATATCACCATGGAGTAACATCACCGGAGGAGTAACAACATCAGGCGCTCAGAAAATTTCCTAGATTAATACCACCGGATACTAGAAAATTTTTTAGAGTACCAACACCATAGGAGTAACAGCAGTGATGGAGTAACATCAGTGACGGAGTAACAACACTAACAGTGTAATAGCAGTGACAGTGTAACAGCACTGAAAGTGTAACAACAGTGATGGTGTAACAACACTGACGGTGTAACAGCAGTGATGGTGTAACAACAGTGATGGAGTCACAATAGTAATGGAGTAATAGCGTTGACTGTGTAACAGCAGTGACGGAGTCACATTAGTAATGGAGTAACAGCACTCACGGTGTAATAGTAGTGACAGAGTAACAACACTGACGGTGTAACAGCAGTGACAGAGTAACAACACTCATGGTGTAACAACACTGATGGAATCACAACAGTAATGGAGTAACAACATTGACGGTGTAACAACATCCAACACTTATAAAAATTTCCTGGAGTAACACACTAGTACATTTGGTCAAAATTCCGACACTTTAGTTCCAACACTTTTGACCTATTGTCGGAAATTTCCCCATTTTTTTATCAATTTTTCAAATCTCGCCAACAACCGTCGCTATCCTGACATTTAGGGACATCGTCGCTTTTGTGATGTTTATGAACATTGTCGGAATACCGACGTTTTGGGACACAACGTTGAAAATGCGACGTTTCTAAAATATGATTCGGTATTGCGACGGTTTGGGGAAAATGTTGTTAATGCGACGTTTAGAGACGTTTTGAGGAAAACCGTCAGTATGGAGACGATTTGAGGACAATCGTCAGTATTACGACGGGTGGAGGGTAACCGTCGGTGTTGCAACGTGTTCACCAAACACCGGTCTTGCGACATTTTGAGGACAACCGTTGGTATTGCACTGGTTGGAGGGTAACCGTCGGTGTTGCGACGTGTTCATGAAATGTCGTAACCACACTATATAATATTAACATATAAATACCACATTATTTACCAAATAAAAAATAAAAAATCATTATAATACCCATTAAAATGTTCTTTGTGCCATTTCTAAGCCATAGTAAGGCTTTCCCTAAGATTTGTATATTTTGATGTCAAATTTAACTCTTGGTTAATTTTGGAAGGATCACTAAGTAATCTAATATTAGCTCGCATTGTAACTTTTCAATAATAATCTAATATTAAATTTTGTTATTACTTTTCAAACACTCCTTAACCTCTTTTCCACATCAAAATGGCATAGGTAAGAAAAAGGTGTAAAATAAATTAGACTTGACATAATAAAAACAATATGCAAAAACTATAGTTATAGCTTACATACCCTTTTGTATAGACCAATCTAGTGTTCTAGATTAGGCTCAATTTATTGTCAACCAAGGTAGGTAATCTTAGAGGCGCGTGTCTAATGTTTATATACCTAAAAGGATTTGTTTTCCTAAGTAAATGTTTATTGTGGTAGGCTCCAACACTCTTTTATAAGAGATTGGGATGTGGTTCCTCACACACCTTAAACACTTATGTAACTAAATCTAATCCATTGTTCTCAAAACAGAGTGCTACTAATTGTCTGAGTTTTCATTCCTTTTACAAGGTTATAGTTCACAAAAACTCTTTCAAAGTAACACACTAAAGCATACTAAAAATTGAATTCATTAAAACATATATCACAGAAATGATTTTGGATTCAATACTCAATTAAACCTCTTACAAGGACTGTTCATTAATTTTGTAATCGAATTCTCAAATTATAACTATGAATCATGAAATAAAAATGATGAATAAAATCACAAGCACTCCTAGTCAAAATCGATGAACTCAAAAGCATGAAAATGAAATAAAATACTAATCAGATCTGAATACCAAATCTAATAGAAATTTAAAGAAAAGTGTACCGACTTCACATGGGGGCCCTTCCATGCTTTGAAGGCACACTTGGGAAACTTCAAATGATGAGAACGCTAACTTAAAAACACCATAAATGATAAAATTCTGTCTCTGATTAAAATCTGAGAATGAGTTGCATTAAAACAGAGTTCTGAAGCATGTATACAGTCTCAAGTCTTCTCTTACATTCAATAATATCCTAGCATCATTAGCCTATTACATTTTTCCATTCACCTATTTATCAAAAATTACAATCAAAAGAGGCTAATTTTGTTCCTTCTAATCCTAACTGTTCTCCAAAACAGATCGAATTAGTTTGGAATTCCTAATCATAGGAAAAATATCAAGCTCATTCATTATGACTTCATATTTTTCTGCTAGATTGGTTGGGTTTGATCAGTGTTGACCGGCTATTTAGGAACTTCAAATTTGATGCTGGACAGATTTTTCATCATGTGTGTACGTTCCAGATCACGTCCTTGTCCTTCGTTTTGATCTACCTGCTATGCCACGTATCGGAACATAAACTATTTACAGGAAGTTATCACATCATGTAATTTTCTTGAAAAAATTCAATTTTTAACACAAAAATTTCATAAATTAAATTTAATGTAAAAGTAAAAATTATAATGCTATATTAATCAATTTCAATAAACTATAAGGGATTTATGGAAGAAAATGGTGGATAAATGATGGAATTTTAGGAGAGAAAGATAGCCATAAAATAATACCAACATTTCCCCCAAACTCAATGATTTAGCATGTCCTCATGCTAACCTGATGTGCTCCCTTTATGTTCTGCTTCTGCTTCTGCTTCTGCTGCTTGTAGCAATACATCTACATTATTCTGGGCTTGAAACTCATGCTTCATGTTCTTGTATTTTTCTTTGAGAGCCTTTTTCTGTGTGTACCATTTTGTTTCCCATTTGCATATTTCAATTTGATCAGTTTTGAGTTCTTTGACTTTCTTTTTCAATTTCTCATTTTTCTGTTGAATATTTTGCTCTGGGCTCTTAACATTTCATTTTCTTTCTTTATGAATTTTTCTAACATATTTTCTTCCATAAGTTCCTCTTTTAACTCCTCAATTTGTTTCTTTAGCTTTCTTTGTTTCTTGTTTGTAGGTACTGGCTCTTTTATTTCCCCCTTGTTACATTCAGTATTCATTTCTGCATCTTCTTCTGGCTGTGAATTAGCACTGCTTTCAATTTCCATTGGTGTATTTATATCTTGCTCTGGTTGGTCATCTTGTATTTTGTTTCTTTTTATCCTCCTTGATCTTCTTGTGTAAGTAGTGAAAATTTTGTCTTTTGAAATTTTCTTGGCATCTTCTTGCCTCATTCTCCTTGTTTTCACACTACAACTGGGTTGAGCAACAGTGCTTGACTTAAATTCAGGGGTTTCCTCATCAACATCAACCATAAATTCTGTGCTTCCTTGTTTCTCTTGTTCATCTTCTTTGGTTTTGATTTGATTGGCAATTAAAAATCCTTCCCATGTTATTCCTCTCTTTTGCAGTTTAAATTCAATTAAAATTTTGATCAAACCAAAATGATACAGGCTTCTATCTTCATTACCCTTTTGTTTATGGATGGTCTTTGACATTTTAGTCAAACTTTGTAAAAGAAAGTAGGGCAAACTGATAGTGCATTGACCCTTTAAGTGTAGCAAGATTTTTATGTGATACAGGTATACTATGTTGTAACGCCCTTCACATGTGACAAATTTTTGGAGAATGTATACCATTTCATCCCATGGGTGGATTAACCAACTTCTAGGAGCACCCTTTTTCCAATTGACAGAAGAAACTCTTGACCTAGAGATAAACTAAGTCCATGATTTTTCTCTAAATTTCTTGGTTTTGAAATACTTTTCCCCTTCTGGACTAATGTCTAATGACTGAGATATTGTATCCTCTGAGATTCTAAAAGAGAAATTTCCTATCAAAGTTTTTTCTCCATTAAATGAAAATGCAAACTGTTTTGTAACTTCTTCTTTGTTTCCATTGAATTTCTCTAGAAAATATAACCAGTGTTTTTCCCTCAAAATTTTAACACAGTCTTCATGGTATTTTGAACTATCAAATTTCTCAGGCTCTGCTCTATTTGTCATTTTTAGAAAAATCTATGTTTTAACCCTTCTTGATTATATTGTATGAAACAAAAATTTAACCAGGGTTTTTCAACTTGTTACCTTTCTTGTTGCGTTCCACTGAGCTAACCTTAATTTTTTGAACTACCTTCTTCAAATGTTTGTGCTGGTCGTGAATTTCTGAGCTTACTTCAATTTCTGAGCGGAAGTCACAATTATGAATAACACCTGAATCCTATACTTTCTCCCTTTTTCAACACCTATTATCTTTGCCTTTTTATTTTAAAACTCAGAGCCTGAATGTTAGCTGAGTTTTATAAACTCAGAGTTTCATAAAATGAAAACTCAGCGCCCGACCTTGATTTTGCCTACTATCATGAGAGGAAATTGTTATAATGATGGCACAGAGAGTAGGGTTTTATCATAAAAGACCATAGTATTATTTACAGAGCCTGAAGACGTGTCACAAAGTATTCAAATCATAGATACAAAGGAATGATAGTGGTTTGCAGAAAGCACAATCATAGTAACAGAGTATACAGGTCATGCTGACAGAGAAATGATACACTCATAAGCAGATATAATTATATTATGTGCCCTGACATCTCAATTAAATCCATATATGTGCTTTGACCTTTCAATTAAATTCATATATGTTCCTCGGCCTAAGGTTCAACCATGCATCAAACGTTCTCCAGTCATAAACCTCGGTGTTATATTAAGAATGGGTCCCACCAATTCATGCACTTCTTCAATCGACGACCCCCAGCTCATCGCGTTGCAAACTCTGATCGGACGGTCACCAATGAATATCACGTTGTAAAATTTTCCGAGCGTTAACGCTCCAAATCCACGTGAAATTAGTGGTATTAGAATACCACTACCTCCTTACGTGTCAACAACAAACACATGTCGCGTTCTTTTGATAAAAATTAAATACAACTTTTCTCCTACGCGATACTGCTAGTTTTCTCTTTCAAATCCACTTTTACTTTATCACTCAAGATTCCACTTCTTATTCTCATGGTTCCGCACCATTCCACCTCTGTACCTGATTTCGCTTCTCCTTTCACAAAATGTCTTATCCATTCTGAAGGATCAATTGAGGACAGGTGGTTTTACAAATGTCTTCCCTTTGATGGATTTTCTCATTAACTCGTTGGTACTTTGTTGGCAGAGGTTAAATGATGAGTCTGTGAAAAATATTTTAAGGAATATGGCTCAGAATAGGTTAAAATGGATGATATGGGTAGGAATGGTAGGAATAGGAAAGGATGTTATGAGAATGGAAATGTTTGTATAGAAATAGGTAGAGTAATAATATATATGAGCGTATAGAAATAGATAGAGGAATATGGGTATGAGGGTTATAAAAAGGCTTATGAAATTGATAATAAGCAATCATAATTATTTTTTTAACACTAAAATAATCTAGGAATTTAAATGCTAAAAACAAAATTTTTTCAATACATTGCACTTGTTGGCTAATAAAATCCCGATTTTGCTTTTTTCAGGTGTAACTGATTTGCTTGTACAGGTGTGACTGATCTACAGGTGTAACAGGCGCGACTGATCTGACTGTCTTTGTAACTAATCCTTGTCTTCTAAAATGGGTCCCTTTGAAATTGAGTATAATAGGTCCCTTAAAATCTGAAGAGTCATCTTTAGTGTTGATGCAGCCTTGTTTAGAATTTAGATAGGCAACCTTTGCAAATTGTTGAAGTGGCCTTGTGTACCTTTGATGCAGTCTTTGAATAGGTCCCTCTGCTATTTGTAGTATTGACATAGCCTTTGAACAGGTCCCTCTATATAATCCTGTTGAAACAGGTCCCACTGCATATTTTGTTGTTTGAACAGGTCCCTTTACTGATTAGAACAAAACAACTCTTATTCAAATATTGAATTACTGAAACAAATTCCTTGAAAATTTGAGAATGAGGAGATGAGATAGGGAAAAACCATTGTTTCTTCTCCCCCACTAAGTCTTTGACTTGTCCTCAAGTCATTATTGAATTTGTGAAAGAAAGGGAGTAACTAAAGCAATGAATTCTTAATAGCCAAATGATTGGTTTTCCAGTAAGAATTCGGGTTTAGAGTGTGTCAGAGTCTAGTTTTCACATCTAAACCATTATTTTTTATTATTATTTTTTTTAATTATATATATATTATTTTTAATTTATTTTTTATTTTTTATGTTCTATTATTTTTTTTAAATTTTTTTTTAAATTTTTTAAGAAATTGAAATGACTAAGGTAGAGATATCACAGCTGAAGGCTGTGACATCTCAACCTCCTTTTGCTGAGATACAGTTTGAATAAAATCTTCTTTGCTGATGGGCTTATGATAGAGTTTCAACCTATGTCCATTGACAATAAAGGTGTTGCCTTCTCCATAAATTGTAGTAAGTTTGACTGATCCATTTTCAAATACTTGAACTATTTCATATGGGCCCATCCAATGTGTTGTGAACTTGGCTTTATGATCTCTGAATTTTGAGTCAAAGAGTAAAGCCCAGTCACCTTCTTTAAATTTTTTATTATTTATGTGTGAATCATGCCACTACTTCCTTTGTTTCTGCATTAGGATTTTTCTCTCCTCTGCTTGCTGCCTCATTTCATCTAACTGGTTCAATTGCATAATTCTCTCTTTTTGTGCTTCATTGAGATCAATGCCTGAATCTGCAGCCATTTTATAGGTATGTATTTGAAATTCAATAGGAAGCATTACCTCTTTTCCATACACCAACTGATATGGTGTAAATCCTGTAGTGTATTTCCACGTGATTCTATAAGCCCAAAGAGCATCCTTGAGCTTTTCCTCCCAGTTATTTCTATTCATTGCCACTGTTTTAGTGATAATTCCTTCCAAAATTTTATTTGTAGATTCCACGTGGCCATTGGCCTGTGGATGGTAAGGTGTACTTTTCCTAGGCTTGATTTTATATTTTTCTGTAATGTCTTGAACCAACCTTGAAGTAAACTGAGTACCTTGGTCTATTACTATCTCTCTAGGTACTCCATACCTTACAAAAATTTCTTCAAAAATGAAGTTTACCACTATTTGTTTAGCTGCCCGGACAAGTGATTTTGCTTCGGCCCATTTAGTCACGTAGTCAGTACATACTAAGATGTATTTTTTTCCCTTTGAAGGTGGATTGATAGGTCCTACAAAATCTAGAGCCCATTTTTCAAATGGCTCTAAATGTACTTGAGGCTAAAGTGGCATTTCATCTGAAGCAGTTGGTCTACCCATTCTTTGGCAACTGTCACAACTTCTCACATACTTCTTGGAATCTTTAAAAATTGATGGCCAATAGTAGCCAAGACTGAGGATCTTGAATGCTGTCCTTTTAGCTACAAAATTCCCACCATAAGGTTCATCATGGCAATATTTTTAAATATCAATTATTTCATCATTTCTTACACATCTTCTAATAATCATATCATAACCAGTGTAAAATAAATCTCTATTAACCCATGAATATCTGGCACTTTTCTTGATGAGTCTTTTCTTCTCCTTTGTAGTAAAATAAGGAGGTGTCTTTCCTGTGGAAAGATAATTAGCTAAATCAGCATACCATGGATCCACTACTGAAATTGCAAATAAATTTTCATCGGGAAAAAATCTTCAACTGGAACAACTTCACCTGGATTCTGGAGTCTAGAAAGAAAATATGCTACCTGGTTCTCTTTACTTGGTCTATCTAACACTGTAATATTAAATTCCTGTAGCAATAACAGCCATATGGTAACTCTGCCATTAGTTATTGGTTTGTTCATTAAATACTTAATGGCAGAGTGGTCAATATGGAAAAAAACCTCATAACCAGTTATATAATGTCAGAATTTATTCACAGCATGTATGATTGCAAGCATTTATTTTTCAGTAACTGTGTAATTTAGTTCTGCAAGTGTCAAATTTTTACTAATAAAATAGATAGAATAATTCAAAGACCCTTCTTTTTGGCCTAATGAGGCACCTACTGCAGTATCAGATGCATCTGTAAAGATGTGCAAGGGTAGGGTCCAATTAGGCCCTTTTAAAACGGGTGTGGTTGATAACTTTTCTTTGAGTGTTTCAAAATCTTTTTGGCAATTTTCATTCCAGTTGAAAGGTGCATCTTTTTAAAGAAGCTTAAACAGGAGTAAAGCTATCTTACTAAAATTTTCAATAAACCTTCTATAATAGCTTGCATACCCAAGAAAACTTCTTACGTCTTTTTGAGTCTTCGGAATTGGCAAATTGACAATGATTTGGATTTTTGATGGATCTACTTTATTTCCTTCTGAAGAAATATAATGACCCAATACTACCCCTTCATTTAGCATCATAAAACACTTTTCATTACTCAAGGATAAATTGGCTTCAATACATCTCTTCAAAACTTTCTCAAGATTTTCTAATGAATTTTCAAATGAATTACCATACACTGAAAAATCATCCATGTAAACTTCAACACACTCATGAACTAAATCAGCAAAAATAGCTAATACAGCTATCTGAAATGTAGCTGGAGCATTACAGAGTCCAAATGGTAATACATTATAGGCATAAGTGCCCCAGGGACAAGTAAAAGTGGTTTTGTCCTAGTCCTCTAAGGCTATCCTGATCTTGTTATAGCCATTGAAACCATCAAGAAAAAAAATGATGATTTCCCAGCTAATGTATCCAAAACTTGGTCAATAAATGGTAGTGGAAAATAATCTTTGAGGGTTGCTTTGTTCAATTGTCTGTAGTCAACACAAATCCTGCACTTACCATTTTTCTTGGGCACTACTACCAATGGAGATACCCACTGATTGTCAGAGATGGGATAAATAAAATTGACTTTCGGTAGTTTTTGTAATTAATCTCTAACAATATCCTGAAGGATGGGATTCATTCTTCTCTGTGGTTGCCTCACTGGTATTATATTACTATCTGTGTAAATATGGTGAGTGCATGTTTCTGGGTGGATTCCCTGCATACCGGTGTAGTCCCAAGCAAATGCCTTTTGATATTTTCTCAATAATTGAATCAATTTTTCTTCCTGAGATAAGTCTAGGTGGGTGCCAATATTCAATGTTTTTCCTGGACTAATATCTAGGGTCTTACTCTGTGTGTTTGTGATAGATTGAATGGGAAAAATAATTTTATATTGTAAAATTTGGGTGAATCATTTTTATAAAAAAATGGAAATTGACGAATATTTTTTTTGGAAAAACCATCGAAAATTAGCCCAATTGTGAATATTAGCCCCTAAAATTTTCCATGATTGAAATGGTTTTTGTCATAAGGCTGGCTAGATGTCCAATAACATGAATAGTTTGTGGGTCAAGTCTTTTCTTTGTAGGCTTCTTGAGGCATAGTTCTTTGATTGCTTTAGTATATATTGGAATGTCTTTTATAGCTTGAAGTAGTGGAATTTTTATATAGACATTCTTTAGCTCATCTAAAACATCAAATTGAGGTAAAGACATGGGGAGTTTTGCTTGGGCTAATCTATTTGGAAAAGGTGGTGGATGCATTGGTTGCATTTGTTTATTTTGGATGTCATCATTTTGTTTCTTTTGAATTGGAGTTTCATCTCCATTCTCTTTGTTTTATTTTTGTTTATCAGCTACTGGAGGTTATTTTTTAAGTATCCTACCAGACCTAAGCTTGATATTTTGTAAAGGTAGAGTGGGGTAAGATGTTCTCTCATCTACACTGTAAGCTGGTCTATCTGCTCTATTGTTTGGATTAGGTACAGGTTGAGCAGGTATCTGAGTAGGTCTAGGAGGTTGGTTAGATGGAAGTTGTAATTGAGATGGATTTATTGGTGGAGGAGAAGGCAATGTTTGTTGAGTGTTTTGAGGTTGATGGACAACTTGCTGCTGAGGATATTTCTGATATGTTTGAGGATACTGCTGATATGGCTGAGGATATTGTTGGTATGGTTGAGGATATGGTTGGTATGGTTCAGGGTATTGCTGAAATGGTCTCCATTGTTGCTGTGGGTAAGTTTGGTGTTGCCACGGCATGGGAATATTCCAAGAATTCTGAACATACATCTGATCTTGTGCAAGAAATTGCAAATTTTGGTTTGGAAACATACTTGGAGGTGGAGGTCTTGGTTGCCATGGTCTCTTAGCGCCCATGAAATACAAATTCTCCATATCTGCGTTGGCTTCCAAATTAAAATTCTGTAAAATATTGATTTTAGAGAAATGAAAGATATCATGATTTTAAGTGCAAAAGGCACAAAATTGAACATTTTGAACATTTTCTAAAGGGCAGTCTTTCAAAGCATGTTTCTTCCGGCACTTTGGGCAAAAGACAGCCATTAATTGATCTTCCTCTTCCTGTCTTTTCTTTTCTTTCAAAGTGTCAATTTGGTTTCCTAAGGTACTTAATAGGTCTGTTTTGAATTCTTCTAATAAGTTTCCTATTTCAGCCCTTGTGACACTAGCTGAAGCATATTTAGTGGCTTTGGATGATATGGTTCTTTTTCCGTTCCTAGCTTTGCTCCTAGAATACTTTTCACATAAATCAGCAATCTCATGAAAAGGTAAGGTATAAATATCACCTTTGCCCATCAAATTAAGATCATCTAAGTATTCCTCTCGGATGCCCTTCAACAATATTATTCGAATCAGATCAAGAGACATGGTTCTATGCTTTGATTTTTGTAGATTGTAAACAAATCGTTCCAAATATTCCTCTAAGCTCTCATCCTCTTGTTGATTCATTCTAAAGATATAATCTTTAGAATCTCTTGATCTATAATAAGGTTGGTATTTCTTAAAGAATATTTTTCTCATGCCATCCCAATCAGTTATTGCATGTTCACCAAGCCCCATGAACCACCTAAGTGCTGATGCTTTTAGTGTTGCTGGAAAGAGTCTAAGCCTATGGGCATCATCTGTGTAACCATATGTTCAACATACTATGTCAAATTCAAACAAGAATGAATCTGGGTCTTATGAAGCCATACCATAAAAGTTTGGTAGCACAGATGGAGGTATGTTTTTCATTTTTATTTCCTCATCATTGTTTTCTCCTGGTTCTTGAATAGGAAATTTAAAGGTTGACTCTTCCTCTTCTCTTGGTGGATTTCGATCTTGATCCTGCCTTTGTTTCTGTTCAGCTTCTCTTTGTCTTCTTATTTCCTCTTGTTGTCTCTCATATTCTCTAAGTTGTTCAGGAGTGGGTCCTCTTGCTGATCCTCCTCCTTCCTCAGTCATTTTGATAGGTTCTTCTGTTGATTTAATGTCTTGTTCAGTGTCACTTATTTCAAAGAAAGGTTGTTCTAGTAATTTTTCCCCTTCTTGAGATTTTTTAAAATCAGTAGATTCAAGGATAGGTTGTTGGGTTGTTTTTCTACTCTCTCTTGTTATAGAGGATTCAGGAAGATGTTTCTTCTTTGCTTCGTATGCCAATAAAATTTTTCTTTCAATGAGTGTGAGTCTCTGCCCTAATTTTTGTTTGTCCTCTAATTCTTGTACAATGACTTTCCCGGCTGGAGTTGTGTGTTCAATCCTCTCTAAAGGTTTTGATCCTAGTGGTGGATTAGTTCTTGGATGGGGGGTTTTTATGAATCTACCTTTATCATCTCTAGGTCTAGACATAAGTAACCATGAATTCTAAAATGTAGAATTAAAACTAAATCTGTGTTTTTGTTTGTTTGTTTTTTTATTGCTTTTGTTTGTTTTTGTTTTTAAAAATCCTCTAGCTGCGCCTCCCCAGCAACGACTTCAAAATGTATAGACCAATCTAGTGTTCTAGATTAGGCTCAATTTATTGTCAACCAAGGTAGGTAATATTAGAGGCACGTGTCTAATGTTTATAAACCTAAAAGGATCTATTTGCCTAAGTAAATGTTTATTGTGGTTGGCTCCAGCACTCTTTTACAAGACATTGGGATGTGGTTCCTCACACACTTTAAACACTTATGTAACTAAATCTAATAAATTGTTCTAAAAACAAAGTGCTACTAATTGTCTGAGTTTTCAATCCTTTTACAAGGTTATAGTTCATCAAAACTATTTCAAAGTAAGACACTAAAGCATACTAAAAATTGAATTCATTAAAACATAGATCACATAAATGGTTTGGGATTCAATACTTAATTAAACCTCTTCCAAGGACTGTTCATTAATTTTGCAATCGAATTCTCAAATTATAACTATGAATCATGAAATAAAAATGATGAATAAAATCACAAGCACTCCTAGTCAAAATCGATGAACTCAAAAGCATGAAAATGAAATAAAATACTAATCAGATTTGAATACTAAATCTAATAGAAATGTAAAGAAAAGTGTATCGACTTCACATGGGGGCCCTTCCACGCTTTGAAGGCACACTTGGGAAACTTCAAATGATGAGAACGCTAACTTAAAAACACCATAAATGATAAAATTTTGTCTCTTATTAAAATCTGAGAATGAGTTACATTAAAACAGAGTTTTGAAGCATGTATACAGTCTCAAGTCTTCTCTTACATTCAATAATATCCTAGCATCATTAGCCTATTACATGCTTCTATTCACTTATTTATCAAAAATTACAATCAAAAGAGGCTATTTTCATTCCTTCTAATCCTAAATGTTCTCCAAAACAGATTGAATTAGTTTGGAATTCCTAATCATAGGCAAAATATCAAGCTCATTCATTATGACTTCAGATTTTTCTACTAGATTGGCTGGGTTTGACTAGCATTGACTGGCTATTTAGGAACTTCAAATATGATGTTGGATAGATTTTTCATCATGTGTGTACATTCCAGATCACGTCCTTGTCCTTCATTTTGATCTCCCTGCTATGCCATGTGTCAGAACATAAACTATTTACAGGAAGTTATCACATCCTGTAATTTTCTTGAAAATTTTCAATTTTTAACACAAAAATTCCATAAATTAAATTTAATATAAAAATAACAATTATAATGCTATATTAATCAATTTCAATAAACTATAAGGGATTTATGGAAGAAAATGGTGGATAAATGATGAAATTTTAGGAGAAAAAGATAGCCATAAAATAATACCATTAGCTACAATACATACAAAATGGCATTTCTGCAGAAATGCCAGAGTAGCTGGAGTAGAAGCTAATCTAAAATGAGAATCTAAAGGAGATGGTTGAATAATGCTGCATAAAATGTATAGACATCCTCCAATGGAAATCTAGAGTGAAAGGCTGATCGTTTCACCAAAGATCTCACTCTCCAAAATGCTGGTGCAACCCCTCACTGCAATTGCACTCAAGAACTGCGCAGTTAAGGAGAGGAACTGCGTTGTAGATGATGGGAAGAGTTTGGCCTCCTGCCAAGATATGAGAAATGGAGCTGATATCTCCCCTACTAAACTCCCAGATGTATGATAGCTTCTTCCTCTGAAACTAGAGCTCTGGAATGATGGTGTGAGAACCTCCACTGCAACCCCAACAACACAATGGCTCTTGCTGCAAGAATCGACGCATTGAAAGGAATAGCTTTGGCCTTGAGCCAAGATGTGGAGAAGATGAAGATAAAACCCTCAAGAGCTTCTCAATAAGGGAGGCAATTCTTGAACAAGAAATCCCTTGTACTGAGTAGCACAACTATCACAGTGTGCAACTGTGGAAAGCAATTCGAAATATCCAACCTAACTCAAAATGGTTTCTTTCCCCTCCTTTTATGCCAATGAAAGCTCCTTAGCCATGGACCCCACAAATTAGGGTTTTCTCCTCCTCATGCAATTTCGTAGGCTTCCCAAGCAAGCTACACCTTCAACTATTGCGCAGTTTGACTTGGTCAACATGACCTAGCCCTCTTTGCAATTAACCCTTTTCACACATGGAGTGTGCAAACAAACTCCAATAATGCTCCTATTTCATAATGTGAGGGATTTTATTAATGTTTTTCATAATCATGGGCCTCCTTACCCATTTATTTCACTGCAAAAATATAAAATCAAAATTCTAATGTTCCATTTAGCCATGTGCTAAAATGGGACATTACAGTCCTCTCCTCCCAAATGTTGCTTGTCCTCAAGCAACTGCAAGGATAGAACTGAAAGAACCTCTACTCAAGGCATGGAGTATGAAATATGTTGAGGAATATCTTCCTCATGTACATCCTCCATCCCCCAAGCAATGATCCATTAAAAGTGAGTTACCTCCCAACATGGCAACTCCTAAAAATCATCTTCCACCTTTGGCTCCTGTAATATAGGTGGGCTAAAAATCTGATCTTGGTAGACATATTAGCCTACCCCACGCTGTCCTCCTCTCCACTTAGGATACGTGTAGAGTATATGCTAATCTTGGGCTGCAAATAAGTTTCCTTCCAGTGGCAAGTTGAAGAATAGACATCCAAAGATCTCTTCTCCAGCGTTATGAAACATGTTGTCCAAAATCATTTCATATGTGATGAGTTGGTAGTCATCACCATATGGCATCCAATCAATCATATGGCTCACCTCAAATGGAAACAAATGTGTTGCTGTAGTGGCCACATGTCCTCTCATGTTCGCATTAGAACATGCAATGCAAATAACGTGGGGGATTTCTCCCCCAAGGGACACAACCAACCAATGTGCCATTCCCCCAATCATGCTCTCAACAAATATAAAGACTTTAGCAATGCAATGAGCCATAATGAAACCCATGCTTGCTGTCATATGTAGCAAGGGAGAAATACAATGGTCTGTCAACTGTGACAAATGCAGTTTGACCCTCAACTGCATAAGAGTATGCCAAAAGGTGTGGCCTCTCAACCACTTGCTTGTTGCCTGACTCTCCTCAAATGTATGAAGGAAGTGAATGATATATGGTGCAAGGTGAATAGGCACTCCAAAACAGATTTCCTCCCCAAGACCTCCTAGGGAGTGGTCGCCAGTAGTGCCCATGGCCTCGAATAGACCATGGGGTTTATAAAGAAGAATGCCCATCCTTGGAGAAACATCTTGTACATATATGGTTAAGGGATGAATATATAAGTCAACATGCAGATAAACAATACCCTTACCATAAGTTCTTCTCATAAAAATGGAGTGGCTCATAAATGAATCTCCCCTCATCCCCAAAGAGAAAAGAGGTGGCTGCGCTGACTCCTCCGAAGAGCTATGTGTCTCCTCCATCTGCACATGATCTATGCATCTCCTCATATGCTAATTTGTCAATATCATGCAAGAAAAATGATCCTTGGAATACTCCACCAACAACCTAGAGCTCCCAGATGGATCCATCCTCCATAGTGGCAATGCTGATGATCCCTCATGAAGAGCATCTGTCATATGGTCATCTCCTCCTTTGACATTTCTCATGCCAAAGATGCAAATTCGAAGGCTGCTAACCTTCCCCTACTGCTTTTGCCACAACGCAGAATCTGAAATGAGAGAGGGTGGAAATGATATTGAGGGAATGGCCCCCTTCTCCTTGAGTCTACCCAAGACTCTCAGCACTGTGAAGTTGTCTCCCAAGGTCTCCACTCTTCTGGAAACAATGAGTGGTACCCCAAGATGTGAAGCATCTCCCATCAGCTGGTGATCTAGTGGTCTCCTTGTCAAAATGTCTCCATGGAGTGAGACATCATCCTCAAGAGGTGACTGCATAGGTGAATGAACAAATTTGTCCATGCTTGTACTGCGCAATCCAATCACCCTCTTAGGTGCATCATTCTCCAAAAATGAATAGGGATGTGTACTCCTTATCTCAAGATGTTGGCTCTTCTCCCTACTTCCTCCTTGTGTCTCAATGGTGATACACCTCCCCAATAATGGCACATGTGTGCCTTGATCTCCATGCATGAGATCCTGGGGACTTCCTTGCAAGGATGCAAGAGTCCTTCTTCTGGGAGCAAGAGCTCCTCCTTCCTCTGCATGAGGCACTAGATAGTCTCTAGATAGCACCGCGCTGTTGCCCTCAGCTCCCTCAACATAAAGGGGCAACCCTCCAACAATGCTGCTACAAATATGGAATCTCTGCCAAGGTGGAAGCAGTTCCTGATCATCAAAAGCCAAGGAGTATCCCCTTTGCACCATGATAGTGCCATATCCTACTCCTGCAACATTGTATATCATGTGAGAGCACATATGATTTTGCTCTCTCCAACACCATCCAAGCAAAAAAACCCCTTGCTGCCTCCTCCTACTCCTAGAAAGAGAATATTTCAAGTGATGGCCAAACTCCCTCAAGAGTAACCAGCGCAGCCAAGCCTCTTGCTGCCCGGTATCATAAATTTGCAAGTGGCTCACTAGCCCCTTGATCCTTCTCCACCACATCCACTCAGCCATGTGTGGATGTCTCCTTCCTTCAGTCATCCCGGTACTCCTCCTTTGAGGACTACCCTCATCCCAAATCAAGCCTCTGCATTTCATGGGATTTTGAAATACAGATCTCCCGAGGATCAATTTGATCCTATGAGGATCCAAATATTTGGTAGGAAAAAACCTCCCATCATGATATGTGTGGCACAAGGAATGTCCACCACAATCATGAGAGAAGCTATCCATCTGAAGATGTCCCCAATCTCCTATTTGTTCCTGTGAGAAGAAAAAACCCTCCTCCAACTGTTGAAGAACCTTGTACTCCAAAGGGTGTGGGAGTGCACCTCCATTGAAATCTCTCTGTGAGATCTCCTTTGCATCACTACTCTTGTACAACACAGTATTATTCTACTGGTCTAAGTCACCTGCATGCAATGACGTAGACCCATCCAAGGTGTTTGCTGAAATGACAAGAAATGGATCTCCAATCATACCTTGGTGAAACTTGGAAGCTCCTTGCAAGACTACAAGTGTTGCTTCCCCATAAGTATTGGCCTCCCAAACTGCTGAAGATGAAGGCTTCTCCTCCATGGTCTCAATAGCGTTGGTACATGCCTCATCAAATGGTGGTGAGGGCTCCTCCCTCTTTTTTCCAAATCTACTGATCAATCTATGAGAAAACTCAAAACGATTTGAAACCCTTGCATGGACTAGATGGCTGATCCACCAAATATTTGATTCACCTTCTAAGTGTAGCGCTGCAAATTCTACTGCCTCTTTGTCTACTATAGAATGTAGCAGGAAAAACGCCTCTAGCTTCTTTTCCCAAACTTCTTCTGCACATGTGAATGATCCATCAAATGTGGACAATAGAAATCTATTGCCTCTCATCATCCCGTGGCTGTGGGGCATTTCTTCTTCTTTCTGCTGAATAAATTGTGGAAAAGATAAAGTCTCTTGGGAGACTCTAGAGTTTTCTTGGTATTCAACTAGGTATTCTCTTAGAATCTCGAATTCCAAGTGTCTTCCATGCCTCTGCTCTGCTTCTTTGTGAGAATATGAAGTGCATGGTCCTTCCTCTTCCCCTCCTTCATTCCTCTTGACCTCTTTGGAGACGTCTCTTCTGGATCTGAAAATAGATGAGAGTAAACTCATCTTATTCATCCTTGGGCTCTCTGCTTCTGAAATTTGAACTTCACAGGCTGTGCCAAGTTCGATGCTCCGATACCACTGTAATGTCCTATTGTGGTAAAACACAACCCCCCCATTTTTGACTTGTTCACTTCAAATAATGGGGACCCTTTTTATAATTTTTTGACTAAACGCCTTTTAGGATTTTATTTAACGGATTATCCTACGCTTTTGTTAATTTTTCATTTTCTTTGGATTCTTGTTTTGATTGAATCATTTTTTTATAAGCCTCCCATTGACGCTTGTTTCACCTCATTTGGTCAACTGGTTTAAAAATGGTACTCCTTTGAAGTACCATCATTTTTCTAGTCTGGGTTAAAAATGCTATTTTTTTTATTCTTTTTCGGAGTGGCTGTAGTTTAGAAAATTTCATAGCTAAACTAAACATCATTAAAATAAAACCAAAATAAAATTTAAATAAATAAATTAAAAATATATATATATATATATATACATCATCGTATCCGTCGCAGATCGCAAATTTCAGATCCATCGCAGATCGCAAATCGCAAATTCGAATCCGTCGCAGATCGCAGATCGAAAATTTCAGATTCATCACAGATCGCAGATCGCAAATCGCAAATTCGAATCCGTCGCAGATCGCAAATTCAGATCCGTCGCAGATCGCAAATCGAAAATTTGAATCTGTCGCAGATCGCAAATCGCAAATTCGAATCCGTCGCAGATCGCAAATCGCAAATTCGGATCCATCGTAGATCGCAAATTGCAAATTCGAATCCGTCGCAGATCGCAAATCGCAAATTCAAATCCGTCGCAGATCGCAGATCGCAAATTCGAATCCATCGTAGATCGTAGATTGCAAATATCGGATCCATCGCAATTTTTATAACATGCACATTTGAAAAACCCCGATCCAAAGTTCTTGCGATATGCGATGTGTTAAAATTTTTTAATATAAATTTTTTGTTTCACCTCACACTCCACTCACCATATCCCTCCATAATCTCACGTGGATGAATTAATAAACTGTGGATTGATTTCAATGGTTTGTTTAATGGATAATAAGTATGGATTGATTCCAATGGTTTGTAAATTAATTTTTATATTTTTATATTATAATAATTATATTATAATTATAATGTTTATTATAATTTTAATATAATTTGAATTATAATATTAATCATATTTAAATTAATTTTTTCAAATCATTTGTATATTAATTTAATTTTGTAACTTAATTAATTTCTAAATTAGATGATAATTAATTAGAATTAATCGTATATATTAGTTAGTTAATAATTAATTTAGAATTAATTATTAGATAATTAGAATCTAATTTAGGATTAAATTTCTAATTAAAAATTCTGATTTTTAGCCCAGCAGCAGAATTTCCAGATTTATTTCAGATTTGACTTATCAACTTTGGAGACTCATAGATTGAGTTTTACTTGACCAAATGAGGCCCAGGATGGCTCATTGGAAAGAGAAAATCAAGGAGAAAATTTCTGAGGAGGTTTCAATAACAGATTTGATCATTTATTGGGTCAAAAATCAGGCAGAAGATCAAGCTCCGAATTTCTAAAAATAAAATCAATTTTTTGAGTTTTGTTTTCTTCATTTTCATTTGCCCAACCTCTTCTAAATTGCAGATTCATGCATCAATATATCCTTGGTTAATTAAGATCATTATGAGTATCAATAAGAAGCTCAAATTTCCTTTTTATTTATTTAAATAGAATTTGATTGGATTTGTTTTAATATTAGAAATAATATTTGGATTTTATTGTTGCATCTTAATTCATTTTAATTTATTTTTGCAGGAAAAAACAATAGAAGGGATATTGAGGAAAAAGATTTCAATCAATGAAAAGACTCCAGCAATTAAAGATTGGAATTTTTGAGCAATTAAAATTGGATTGGAAAGATTTTTCTTCAACAAACTCTCTTCTAAAAATACTTTTGGAAAGATTATAAATTGCAGATTGCAAAATGTAAAAGGGGTTTCTCTCCTCTACAATTCCAGACTTCTAAAAGCATTTCTGTAATAGGAATTTAGAGTTGTAGATGGGGATGAGAGAAAATTTTCAGATCTGAACATTATTGAGGGTTTTTCTTTATGTCTTGAATTATGCATGATGGGTAGAGTTTGCATTTCTGCAGCTCTAGTCTTGAAAGCAGAAATTCAAGTAATGTAAAATACTGTTAGAGACCAGGATCAGAGAAGCAGATTCAATTAAATGGTATTTTTGGCATTTTTGTATCAAATACCAGTTTCATTTTTATGTTAATAAAATTGTTGTTTCATTTTATTCATGTTTATGCATTTTTGTTGATATGGATAATTTGTCTCAAATTTTTATGTATCTCTGTTCTTATGGATTTAAATCTGATTTCTGAGTAACGATTTGCTCAGAAATCTGTCTTACAAAACTGATTTTTTAAATAATAATATGTTGTAAATTTCTTCCACATATTATTGTTTAATTATTGGCTTGATTGATTTGATAATCAATATCATTTTTGTGAATTTCTTCTGGAGTGTTGTTGATTTATTATTTCAGTCAAATGGTCTCAATAGAATATGTTTTGGTACTCACAAATGTGAGCTAATTGAATTTCTTCGTTAGCTTAACATTAATTTAAAACCAGACATATTTTAATTCTCATTATTTAATTATCTTGCTCTTAGTTGGGTTAGATTTTCATCTATCTGATTGAGACAGGATTTGGATTAGTTTCTTTTTGCTTGCATTATAGAATAAAGTTTGCAATTAGATTAAATTTTCATTCTTTTAAATCCTCTTCTCAAAGAGGCAAAATCTTAGTTGTGGTTTGGCTGAACCCAAATCAGCTTAAGGGTCATTCTCTTGTCTGATCAGCAAGAAGAATTGATCTGATATCCCTGTCTATTGGTAGTTAACGATACATCATAAACCAATAGTGATAGGGAAAAGGTAACTGGACCTAGTTAAACCAGTCGGAGCCACTATCATAAACGGAAAAGGAGCTGTATTAAGGTCCGGACCGGGTGGTTATCCCCCAATGTTGTAGCAGCGATTTTCGAGGCTTCAACATTTTTGGCGCTAGAAGGAGGGCCTGAAACTTGTTGTCTGTTGGAGTCTTTTCAATTTTAACATTTTATTTAATCATGATGGCTCCTTTTAAACTTCCAATTTGGAGTTGTATCCATGGACGTGCATCTTCCAATACTCCACCCGAAGTGGTAAGACTCTTGTCTCAGGTAAAGTTTAATGGTGAGAGAAATTCTTCCACTTTTAATCATGTCCTTCAATTTATTCAAAATGTTTCAAATTATGATTTTCAAGGAATTGATGAAGGCATTTTATGCAGAATTTTTACTCTCACATTTGCGGCAAAAGCCAGAAAATGGTGTAGAACTCTTCCGGTTGCCTCAATTCACAACTGAGATCAATTTGTTACAATTTTCATTTGTAAATTTGACCACTATGATTATGATCAGGTATGTGATGAAATTGAATATCTTCGAAATGAAAATGAGTCTGTTAGAGATTTTAATATTCGACTTCATTTAAATTGTTTAAAATTTGATGTCAAAGATCAACCTATGAAGGAAGAATCACTAGATTGGTTTGAACATAATTATTCTCTTCCTCCTATTCCCGATCCATATGAAATTAGTTCAAGCTTTGTTCCATCCCCTTCCAATATAAATGAGAATTCCAATATGGATGCGCAAATAAATTGTGATGAAGAGGTTTCACAAAGCTTGGAAAATATTTCTAATCAAATGCAAGAAAACAACAACAACAATTTTGGAGAAAGACCTGCATTGGAATCTGAAAGTTTCTCTGCATTAAATTCAGAAAATCAGATTGCAAATCAGCAAGTGCAAGCAACAATCAAAGTAAATAATAGCATGCAAACTGTTGTACAAATTTCTAAATCTTTTCATGATGAACAAATGCTGAAATCAGAGCAGCAAAGCAATCTTCTTCAAAAAAGCATGAGTACGCAAAGGAATGATTTAGAATCTGAAATTTACAATGATCATAATGTACAAGAATTCTCAAACAGAAACATTTTTAAATGCATTCTTTCAGATTCACATTTTCCCTTTATCCTGATATTTTTAATGATGGTAATTTTTCCCCTCTTGGTGTTAATGATATTTCAGAAAATACAGAGGCTGATCTAAATGAATTACCATTAAGTTTTTATCAAGATAGAGAAGCAATTAATGATCATTCTTTTGCCATTAATGAACATGAAATTCTTGTTCCTCCGTGTTTGGATATATTGGATAAGATTGAAGGGAATTCTAGAGAATCTTGTGAAGTCATTTATGATAATTATTCTGACATTGAGGATGTTGATTTCTATTTCTCTCAAGAGAATCCTCATGATAAAATTCAAATAGCATCTGAGAATGAGGAACATTTCAATTTAGAAATTATTTCAACTAATCCTCACTCTAAAGAAGATAATCATCTTCATGATTTCACTATTCGAGAAAATATTCCAATTTATGATTCATATCATGATCAAGCTTTCATTTCTGTTCATAATCATAAATCTCTTTCTAATTCACAAGTTGGAATTCGAAATTACTCAAATTCCATAATTCTGGCCAATCCTTGTGAAAAAGAAATTATTTCAAAACAATCCCAATTGTGTTGTAACATTAGTTGTAACAATAGTGATTTCATTTTATTTTTGTTTCCTCAATTATTTTGTATTAAATCAGATTTATTTTCAGATTTTATTTTTCAGATTTTTGATACATTACGCTGGCATATTGAGCACTTTATTATCAAACATTCAATTGATACATTTCCCTGTTGGAAAATTGAAGTTTTATATTATAATCAAAAACATCAAAAGCTATTTCAATTTCAATTTAAATCAATGCTAATGTTTTATCAAAAGCTTCTATCTTCTCAAAGGCAATATCAACAATATAATGTATTTTTAGAAATCTTCCAGCAATCCAATTTAATTAATAATTTTCCATTTCATTTAAAAGATTTCCATCCATTTTTCATTAATTCATTTGAAAAATATTTGGAAAGTTTTCCTTCATGGAATATTGTCAATAGCTTAACATTTACACATAACACTAACAGTTTTTTCCAGGCCTTTGAATCTAAAAGCTCACATCTACAATCTGGCCTGTTATCTCTTTCTTTGAATATTTCCCAATCCTTAAAAGAAATTCATCCGGATTTCTATGATCCAATTGGTATTCAATTGGAAAGAAAATTTCATGAGAAGGAGATTTTAGATAAGCTCCTAACAATAGTTGTACATTCTACTTACAGATTTAATTTTCTTAGTTCAATTAGATTTCTATTTTTATTACTAACATTTGAACTGTACATATATGCAGGGATAAAAATGAGAGAATGGTTACACTGGAAATATGACTATACCTGTTCATTTTCATGTATATGGTTAGAATAGGAGTAGAATTAATTTAGTTTGTTTGTTTTATGTAGTTAATTTATTTTCAACAGTTCTGTAGATTAAAAATAAAACAAAGCAATCAGCCATTTTCATACATGTTGAGTAAAAACATTTTCTTCCTATCAGAAAATTTTAATTCTTGTTTTCCTTTTTAAATTTTTACAGCAATACCTCTACTCTGTCTATTTTGAATAATCTCTTGATTAAATTGAATTAAGGTTTCACTTGGCATCAATCGCCTCAAAGCCACTTTTCTTAATTTCAGAATTTCCTTCTAAGATTTTCTTTTGAAATTTATATGATAAAGGTTTTGAGGATATAAAAGCTTCATGATCTCATTATCCCATGAAATGTATGACTGTCTATGATAAGCTTAATTCTGACTCAATCATTATTATTCAGTATAACCTTTCGTGGTAATCATATGAAGTTCATACTATCTTCCTCGAAATTTGCTAAGCTGACCTTAAGGATGTCCATTTTGCTGTGTGCACACATTCAAATCTGGTTTGACATTTTTCCACAATTAGTGGCTTTATCCCATTCAGACCTTTAGTTTATTATCTGATGTTGCAAAACACATCATATTTATTTACTGAAGGCGTTATTGAACAGTCACTATAACAATATAGATTTTTCTCAGAGGTAACAAATTGTTGTTTCAATTCAAAAGGGAAGACTATTTTCATATTTATTTCTGCTAAATTTTATATTTTCTGAACATGAACAAGCATATTTTATTTAGGCTGATTGCTCACTCCAATTTAGAATAAATAATGAGATGATTTTGAACAAAGTCAGAATTTTGATAAATCGAAGGAAAAATTTGAAGATTCATGAGGTAAAAATTACAGATAATTTCCTTCCAGGATTTCATATGTTTTCAAAACTGGAAGTAAGCAGCAAACCCAGTTCAAATTGGCAACAGGTTCAGGGAATTTTTATTTGAGATTCATTAGAATTTGAGCATTCTTTAACTTTGTTTTTATTCATTTGGGAAACCCAATCAAAATTAAAAAACAATATCATAAGATTTCATCGGAAGTAGCTCTTAGAATTTTTGATAACAAATTGTTCATAAAAGATCTCCGATGTATTACCTCGCTCATATGTCATATCACATTTCGCATATCGGAGGTTTGCAGTTGAAGTATGCTTCCATTATCGTGAATTGCCTTTACCAATATTGCGACGACCACATAATTATAGACCCGATATGAAATTCAAATCAAGTTTATAAAATATCGCATCCATTTAATCGCAAATAATGGTAGGAGCATAACTTTAAAAGGGTCAATGTCTCATATCCGATATGTTATTAAATTTTCATCATAAAGTTATCAAGTCCATTCTTCATTGCATATCGGCGTATCGAGAATTGTTACATTATGTGCTTAAGTTTACCGATCGCGATCGCCAGTTAACCACGTCATTCATCGCATATCGGCATCACAAGAATCATATTGTATTACATCGGGTACCAAACATTCACCAATCGCCGATTAGAAATTGCCGATATCGCAATCACTTCATCGCATTTTTATTTATGCTCACATCACAATTCAGAATCTGCGATGTGCGTTGTGCGATGTGGGAAGCACAATGTAAATATTCCCCAATCCCAGATATTATATTTCTTCAATGATGCGATCGCTCCATCTTATCGCACATCTTCTCATTACATGTTTTCATGTCGGCAATTTTCCATTTGCAATCTCTGATGTGATAGCTTCCAATGCATGCCTCTGAGCCATTAATATTTAATCGATATATGGCATAGAAACAAAGGTGAAGTCTTGCAAATTAAACTCGAAGCATGGTGAAGAAACATTTGATTCGAATCATCCAATACGGCGATGTGTTATTTTAAAAGCGAGCTTGGGTAACCACTATGGTAAGAAAGCAGATGATGATAAATTTGCGGCATATTCAAATCATTTTGATTTATCATATATTTCAGTTTTAAATATATAATTTCATAATTAAATATGGAATTCAAGACATCTCTATTTTCATATTTAAATTTTATTATTTTGGATTTGGTCTTGATTCTGGACAATTTATAAAATCATGGAGTTTATATGAAACTTATAATATTTTGAGAAACATTCGTTACTGCAAATTCACATTCTCATTTCTGATGCATTTCTTTTAATTTCAATTCCCTTTAGCACTAAGCATTCCATATTTACATTTTACTGCTTGCTTTAGTTTAGATAAAATAAATAATGATTTTGGGTTATAGGATTTTGGTTAGTTTGACTTCTTCAAGTTTTTAATGTTAATTAAAATAAGAAGTCAGCTAGTTTGGAGAAACTGATACCTTTCAGATAAGATCAAAAGCAATCATCCAATGGTAAGATTCATGTACCCACTTTCATTTTATTTCCATTTCGTTACTTTAGTTTTAGTTTTGTTTTTCTCACACATAAATATTTTTTGCAGTTCTCCATTTGAAAATTTCAATCCTCTGCCGGATCATATTTTCGAAGTCCTATACTTTTCTCCTGGCTTAATTTCAAGAAGCAGCGATAATCCTCATTGAAACAGCTACACCAGGAAGTTTCATAACCTTTAGCTTGTTTCTTTAAGCATTCCTTTTATTAGAAAATGATTAAGATGATGCTTTGAAACAAGAAGATTGATATCAGATAGAAAATTTTCGTTGTGGCTGAAATGATCATCACTACTATCCAAAAAGCCTAAAAACACTTACAACCCTACAAGGTATGATTTTTCTAAATCTTGACATAAGAAGGATTGATTACACGATTATTTTCTTTCTTCATATTGTTGAGACATTAGTATAAACATTCTTGTTTGAGTTTATCTTGCGAAACTTGGATTTTCCTTTCCATTTTTAAAATTTCTTCATTTTTATTTTTTTGTTGATTTCTTTCTCATTTTAGCATAAGAATTCTTTTCCTTTGGTTTTCAGTTTTGATTTGGGTAACTTTGCCATGATTTATATGGAAAGCCTTTTTATTACCTAACTATGGTTAGTATACATGGAGAAAAAATGTTAATAATCATCTATGAACTTTTTCTTAAATCTCTTAGTAAAGTTTGATTTTCTTATTATAAAGGTAGACATACTTAAGGAAGAGATTACCAATTTAGAAAAGTTGACAAAGTATCATAAAATCTGGAGAAATTTCTTTTTCATCAAAATTGTAATCATTTTGAGATTTCAATATTTTATTAAGATCTTTCAAAGTTCTATTATCAATCAAGAAAAGTTATTTTTAACCAAGTAAAGACACTTTACAGCAAAGCACCTTTTAACTCTGAAATTGTCATTCTTAACTCTTAAGGAGTCAATGATTCTCCCTGTCCCGAAGAGTCTTATTTTTCTATAGTATAATCCAGAGATATATTTAAACTTAAAAGATAAGAGGTCTCATCATGAGCCTGCTTACCATGATCATAGGGGAAAAATACGCTGACATTACCAACACTACTAAACAAACCAAGGTAATGGCTTATGATTGCAAAAAATTATAAGACAAGGGGTCTCATCACAAGCCAGCTTGTTCAGTCCAATTATAACCAGTGAATGGCATTGTCAACTATCTGGCTACCAAACCAGGACAATGACTTTTAAGATTTATAATTATTTAAAAAATAATAATAATAATAATAAAATAATAATAATAATAATATAAATAATATAAATGGATTTATCTCTAGGTCAATAATTCTTAAAGAGATGGGATTTTGAATCATTGATGATTAAAAGGTAACCCTATCGAGACTATAGATGTTTGCTGGCAACAGTGGCTCTACCTGTGACAAATGAGTATATTTTAAAAGCTAAGCTGTAAAGTGACCCCTGCTTTATCTCTAAAACTAATTAAGAACTGATATAGAAGTTTTGAAATATTTTAATTTATGAGGAATTTTAAGAAAAATTACAGTTAGATGATTCTTGCTTTTATTCAGACTAATGAACCTAGTCAAGCATTTTAAGCATAATTCTCTTTTCTTTAATTATTTTTACTTGAATTTTAGGAAAATCTCATTCATATCAAACAGAGATAATTGGTTCTTCTCCCGTGTGTCGCCATTGTTGTGGTAAAACACAACCCCCCCATTTTTGACTTGTTCACTTCAAATAATGGGGACCCTTTTTATAAATTTTTGGCTAAGCACCTTTTAGGATTTTAATTTAATGATTATCCTACGCTTTTGTTATTTTTTCATTTTCTTTGGATTCTTGTTTTTATTGAATCGATTTTTTATAAGCCTCCCATTGACGCTTGTTTCGCCTCATTTGGTCAACTGGTTTAAAAATGGTACTCCTTTGAAGTACCATCATTTTTCTAGTCTGGGTTAAAAATGCTATTTTTTATTCTTTTTCGGAGTGGCTGTAGTTTAGAAAATTTCATAGCTAAACTAAACATCATTAAAATAAAACCAAACAAAAAATTATTACATCATCGGATCCGTCGCAGATCGCAGATCGCAAATTTCAGATTCGTCGCAGATCGCAGATCGCAAATTTCAGATTCATCGCAGATCGCAGATCGCAAATTTCAGATCCATCGCAGATCGCAAATCGCAAATTTCAGATCCATCGCAGATCGCAAATCGCAAATTCAAATCCATCGCAGATCGCAAATTGCAAATTTCAGATCCATCGCAGATCGCAAATCGCAAATTCGAATCCATCGCAGATCGCAGATCGCAAATTTCGGATCCATCGCAGATCGCAAGATCGCAATTTCGCAATTTCGGATCCATCGCAATTTTTAGAACATGCACATTTAAAAAACCCCGATCCAAGGTTCTTGCGATATGCGATGTGTTAAAATTTTTTAATATAAAGTTTTTGTTTCACCTCACGTCACCCTCACCTCACACTCCACTCACCATATCCTTCCACAAACTTACATGGATGAATTAATGAGTTTTGATTGATTTCAATGGTTTGTTTTATGGATTTTGGGTTTAGATTGATTCCAATGGTTTGTAAATTAATTTTTATATTTTTATATTATAATAATTATATTATAATTATAATGTTTATTATAATTTTAATATAATTTGAATTATAATATTAATCATATTTAAATTAACTTTTTCAAATCATTTGTATATTAATTTAATTTTGTAACTTAATTAATTTCTAAATTAGATGATAATTAATTAGAATTAATCGTATATATTAGTTAGTTAATAATTAATTTAGAATTAATTATTAGATAATTAGAATCTAATTTAGGATTAAATTTCTAATTAAAAATTCTGATTTTTAGCCCAGCAGCAGAATTTCCAGATTTATTTCAGATTTGACTTATCAACTTTGAAGACTCATAGATTGAGTTTTACTTGACCAAATGAGGCCTAGGATGGCTCATTGGAAAGAGAAAATCAAGGAGAACATTTCTGAGGAGGTTTCAATAACATATTTGATCATTTATTGGGTCAAAAATCAGGCAGAAGATCAAGCTCCGAATTTATAAAAATAAAATCAATTTTTTGAGTTTTGTTTTCTTCATTTTCATTTTCCCAGCCTCTTCTAAATTGCAAATTCATGCATCAATATATCCTTGGTTAATTAAGATCGTTATGAGTATCAATAAGAAGCTCAAATTTCCTTTTTATTTATTTAAATAGAATTTGATTGGATTTGTTTTAATATTAGAAATAATATTTGGATTTTATTGTTGCATCTTAATTCATTTTAATTTATTTTTGCAGGAAAAAACAATAGAAGGGATATTGAGGAAAAAGATTTCAATCAATGAAAAGACTCCAGCAATTAAATATTGGAATTTTTGAGCAATTAAAATTGGATTGGACAGATTTTTCTTCAACAAACTCTCTTCTAAAAATACTTTTGGAAAGATTATAAATTGCAGATTGCAAAATGTAAAAGGGGCTGCTCTCCTCTGCAATTCCAGACTTCTAAAAGCATTTCTGTAATAGGAATTTAGAGTTGTAGATGGGGAGGAGAGAAAAATTTCAGATCTGAACATTATTGAGGGTTTTTCTTTATGTCTTGAATTATGCATGATGGGCAGATTTTGCATCTCTGCAGCTCTAGTCTTGAAAGCAGAAATTCAAGTAATGTAAAGTATTGTTAGAGACCATGATCAGAGAAGCGGATTCAATTAAATGGTATTTTTGGCATTTCTGTATCAAATACCAGTTTCATTTTTATGTTAATAAAATTGTTGTTTCATTTTAATCATGTTTATGCATTTTTGTTGATATGGATAATTTGTCTCAAATTGTTATGTATCTCTGTTCTTATGGGTTTAACTCTGATTTATGAGTAACGATTTGCTCAGAAATCTGTCTTACAAAACTGATTTTTTAAATAATAATATGTTGTGAATTTCTTCCACATATTATTGTTTAATTATTGGCTTGATTGATTCGATAATCAATATCATTTTTGTGAATTTCTTCTGGAGTGTTGTTGATTTATTATTTCAGTCAAATGGTCTCAATAGAATATGTTTTGGTACTCACAAATGTGAGCTAAATTGAATTTCTTCGTTAGCTTGACATTAATTTAAAGCCAGACATATTTTAATCCTCATTACTTAATTATCTTACTCTTAGTTGGGATAGATTTATATCTACCTAATTGAGATAGGATTTAGATTAGTTTCTTTTGCTTGCATTATAGAATAAGTTTGCATTTAGATTAATTTCTACATTCTTTTAAGTCCTTTTCTCGAAGAGGAAAAATCTTAGTTGTGGTTTGGCTGAACCCAAATCAGCTTAAGGGTCATTCTCTTGCCTGATCAGCAAGAAGAATTGATCTGATATCCCTGTCTATTGGTAGTTAACGATACATCGTAGACCAATAGCGATAGGGAAAAGGTAACTGGACCTAGTTAAACTAGTCGGAGCCACTATCATAAACGGAAAAGGAGCTGTATTAAGGTTCGGACCGGGTGGTTATCCCCCAATGTTGTAGCAGCGATTTTCGAGGCTTCAACAGGTTCTAA